>VXBC01001346.1:469357-656562 GCA_013399945.1 Ploceus nigricollis | reverse complement strand
TATATATCATATATATATATCATGTATATATCTAGTCTTTTTTGCAAGGCCATCCTTTGAAACTTGTTTCTAGGTCCATTTCTCTCTCAACAATGTCTGTCCTATTCCATGGCATTTCCAAGTCAGCATTTCTTGTCTCAAGGTTTGCACACAGGTGCACACTGTGTGAGCCTTCTGTCAGGTTTTGAGAATTTTCTACAAATCCATTTCCCACATTTCCCCCTCTCTCTTGAAATGAGCTAGGAAACTGATACAGGTCATTTTTTAAGTCTATTAAAACTTAAGGTGTCTTCTAACACATATGCTGAATGGCTTGGAAGTAAAGAATTGCGTATGGGTGGGATGGTGGTGATGTAAATATATCTATTTCCTTGTTGTGTGATGACTTCAATTCCCTCTGTTCACCTGTTTTCAAAGGAAAATCCAAAGAAACTCACTGGAAGGTGGATAAGAGAAATCAGTGGAGGCTTTGGCAGGGTGTCATCTTTTGTCTTGATCCACCTTCTGTGTGGGGAGCTCAGTGACATCAGCTCAGGGAGTTGAAGAAGAGAAGTTTAAGAGAGAGAAGATTTGGAACCTTAGTTCAGTAGAGGCAGAAATAACAAACCATTCTAAAATGGAGGAGTTGCTTTATGGAGTCATAAAGGGCTGGAAATATTAGGAGAAAACTTAAGGAAGAGGTTGTTTCTTACTTTTTCAGCTGTATCTTGTTCCTAACAATCCAAGATTCGTGGGGCTTCACATGGATGTTGTGCAAAGAATAAAGCATATTTTTATTTACCAGTTTACAGCTTGCAAATTGAGCAGGTTAAGTCTAAAAGAATAAAGTACACCTCAGCTCTACTTCTATACATATTATAATTTTCCTTTTGAAATGTTCCAATTCAAAGATAATTTTGAATAAAAAATAAAACCACTTCCAGTTTCTGAAAGGGGTAAGAACCTTAAGTGGCAATACTGAATTCTTAGTAACACAGCTCTTTTGAATAGGGGGGGTTTTATTATTACTAAGAAGATGGTTGAGTTAAAGTTAACAAATACAGGAGAGACTTCTTCCTCTTTTGATGCCTTGTGGTTTTATAGAGCAGAGCAGAGTCCAGGATTTCACTTAGCAGTGAATCAAGTGCCTGGTGTAGTTCTTTTTCAATCTGTGGTTTCTGTTTCAAAAGACTTTCAAGAGTAAAATCTTTAAGAGATTTCCAAATCTGTGCTACTGCAATGGTGGACTAGAAGTTGCTGCAACTTTTCACTTAATACTGTTGCTATTTTTGCAGATACAAACTGGTTTTACCTTTTTATTTCAGTCTTGTGTTCTCCCTGCTTCTTGTCTGTGGGATTCTCTCTTTATTGTTTGGTCTTTTTGTTGGCCACACACTGGCTGACATTTTGAGGTTTATTAATGGGTGACTTGCACTGCAAACACACAGGTGGCTTCTCACAGTTTCTTGGCACACTTCTAGTACGTCCATTGATAGCAGCTTTGTCTCCATCAGAAGGGTTTTGATCAGTGGTCATTTAGTATTTTCTTTTTTTAAAAAAAAATATAAGTTTGGACTATACAGTGATCTGTGGTTCTGGATATCTGCTTTAATTTTTAGGGACTTCCTTGCTTCTGGATTGCTGACAAAACTATTTCAATCTCATCCAAAAAGCCTACTTTGCCCACACAGGGCTACCTACTGAGCTCAGCAGGTCCCTAAAGAGTATGTGACTGTTTCTTTCTTCTTTAAAGACAGTTTTTGAAGTTCTTTGAGACAATCTGTAAATGAATCCATTTTTATTCCATTTTTATTCCTAGACACAGTGTCCTGGCTGGTCTCTGCTGTTTTTCACCCCTGTAGCTTCACTTTTCAGTGCTGGTCCTTCAATGCAGGCTCACCCAGCAGGTCTCTGTCCTGTGGTACTTGCTCCTGGTGTTTTTGAAACCTCAATAAAACCTTCCTGTCTAAGAACCTGCTGTCCATCTTCCTAAGGCCAAGCACCATTTTTCTTCTATTTTCTCTTCTATTTCTTTTTTCTTTTCTATTTCTATTTTTTTCTATTTCTATTCTATTTTCTTCCATTTTTTACATAGAGAACAGACAAGAAATGCTGAGACATTTTAGCCTTATTTCTCTCATGAAGTGTTTCATGGTGTTTTGATGATGTTTCATCTACACTGGCATAGATTGTGATGGAGAGGAGCCTGGTAACTCTAAGCTCTGCTAGGGTGTGATGCCATCCCCTGTTTTGGGATAACTTTTGGAAAGAGAAGGTGAAACTCCAGGATAGCACTGCTTCACTTTGGCATGCTAGCAACAGTGACATTTGCCACAGTAAGTTATTAATGAGATATTTTATTTTGAAGGGTCATATTTAATTCACTTCTGGCTGAGTTCAAGGTAAATTATCTGTAGTATGAAATTCTTAACTGAGGGTACCTGAAGATGTGTTTGCACAGTGA
Source organism: Ploceus nigricollis (assembly GCA_013399945.1). Classification (NCBI taxonomy): domain Eukaryota; kingdom Metazoa; phylum Chordata; class Aves; order Passeriformes; family Ploceidae; genus Ploceus; species Ploceus nigricollis. The sequence goes on along the minus strand of VXBC01001346.1, from coordinate 654,119 downwards.
AATAATCCCGTGAGTACAATCTTGTATTCTTATTTTCAATCCAACCAGCACTAATGGTAGCAGTGAAGGCACGCTGTCACCTGTGACCAGAGTGGTAACAAATGACTCTGGCAGGGTGGTAACAGCTCTGCAGAGTTACATTTGTGTTCTCACTGCCTGCAAATCTTTAGTCTTGGTAAGGCCAGACTCGTCCTGAAGTCTGGTTCAAATCTGGTAATTTTTCTAGGTTTGATCAGCAGCTTGATGAAAATAAAAGCTCTGCTTCCATCCTCTGAGTTGAAAAACTTTAAAGGTTTCTTTTAAGGTCAGGCAAGCTTGTTGCTTGCAGAAACTTAAGGAAGCCCAATTGTTAGTGTTCAAGCCTTCCCTTTATCAGAATTCTGACCTGTTCTGTTTATCAGAACTTTTCTTCTGCTCATGATGCTTTGATCAATATATTTCATATTTCAGTTACTCCTTTCCCCCTGCCATGCTGCAGTGTTGGTCTCCATAGGCTTGATGCAGGTACCCTTGTGATTTTTCAGGGTTTGTGGTATTTAGTTTTATGATCACAAAGCTGTTGGTGGGACCTCTGGAACAGATGTTTATACCAGGAGGTTGTGTTGTGTCCTTCAGCTTCCAGCCTCTTCTGGAAACAAGTTATTTTCTTTTCAGGAAAGTGTCAAATGACAATATTTAAGATCCCTCTGCCTGTGGTAGTAAAACCAATGAGAGGTGTGGCTGTGCCACCTATGAAAACTTCAGTTGTTGAGAATAAATTGGTGGGATGGAGAGAAACATGGGGGGAAGCTGAAAATCGCTAATGAACAGCTGTAAGGTGTTGTGATTTGTAATATCTTCGTTTTCCAACAAAGCTGCAAGGTATTTTAGCAAGTATTAATGCTATACAAGTCTTTACTTAAAAATCTTTGTAGTTATATTGGCCATTCCTTTCCTAAATCAACTCTCAAAGGTAGAATTGCCACTCCAAAGAGAAATGGTGAAAAAGAAAATTCAAATAAAGTATGACACACAGTTTCACCTATTGTGTCAGCAAGCTGATAATTACATACGGCTTTTTTTTAAATCTAGCCTTAGGTGTGTCACTGTTTTACTTAAAGAAGAGTCATACTTCTAGCCACAAGCAAATTGTTGCTACCCTTCAAAAATGCAGCACTCAGCATCTTGAAACAAAATGCATAATATCCATTGTGAGCTGAATTACACAGCAAAAACGTCTGCCTGGGTAAGAATACACACTATTAGAGAAAAATAGTAAACTCCTTCCAAAAGTGTGCTGAATGATTGCAGTCCTGAACTGCTGGCTTTGCTTAGTGCTGGGAATTGCATGAGGTTTATCCTGCACTCAGTGTTCAGCTGCTGGGACCCACTTAGGTACCAAATACATAAACTGGATCCTGCCCTACGTCCCCTTAACAGCAGTTACAGATTAAAGCAGAGGGTGATTTGCAGGAGATTCTTTTTTCCTTTTCTTGTATCATTTTATAATTGAAATACATTGTTTTTTCAGCAATCAAGGAACATAAATATTTCACTTTGGACCAGTGAAAAATCACTTTAAACTGCAAACTGCATGAAGTCAGATCGTTTTTTTAGTAAAATTTCAGACAGTCCTTAAAAATAAATCCTTCTCTTCATATTCACTGTCGGCTGATTTTCCCGTGTTTCTTCATGAATGTTCTTTTCAGTGTTGAAATTGGCAGAATATTGAAGTTGTAAACTTAGATTGCTGTAGATCATACATCAGCCCTTCTCCTCCCTGACCTTGCCACTCATTTAAGAATAAAACAAAAAGAAAGAAAAAAGACAGAGAGCACTTACTGGAAATACATGCCTGAGAGTATTTCTAATAGCACTTGCTTGTATTTTTCCATGTCATTTTTTTTTCCCAATCCATATTTCAACAATATACACTTGCTCATCTGTTTAATGGTTTGTTAAAGTCTAGTTAAACTGGTTTCTAAAACCTTGCCTCATCTATTCAAACTACAAGACCACAGAAAGAAAATTTTTGGCAATGTAGATGAAACTTCACTTCTTTTGCAGGACCGTGTTGCTCTTTTTTGAGATGCACACACTGAAGTTGCTGTTCAAGCATATCATTATAAAAGCACGACTTGACTGAGCTTTGTTTCTCTCCCAGTCTCTACATGCAGCCTCTGTTTTTAAGTTTACCTATGAGGAAAGTGAAACAGAATTTAATGACTTGGAAATGTGGGTAATTTGATTCCTGCCCCCTTGGGTGTGGAAGTTGCTGTCTGTGAAGTGGCAGGTGCACAGCAAGGAGCTGAACTGTTTTGTTTAAAACCTAAACAAAAAATAAAAAGGAAAACATACTTGCACTCTGTAATACAATTAGAGTGATTAAATGGTTGCTGGCTATCTGAACTGTGTGGAGCTGTGCAGGGTGCAGGTTCCTTTGCCTGTTGTGGCTGCTGTGGGGTGTCAGGAGCTGGGATCTGTTGAGAATTTGTGAGAAATGGATTTGTAAAGAATTCTCAAAACCTGACAGAAAGCTCACACAGTCTTGTACATCTGTGTGCAAACACTGAGATAAGGTGTGCTGACTTAGGAAGGCCATGGAATAGAGGTGACATTGTTGAGAGAGAGATTGAACCAGAAACAAGTTTCAACAAGTTTCAAAATATGACCTTGCAAAAAGACCAGATAGTTTAGAGAATTAGGCTGGTGGAGGGGGGTCAGGAGCTGGGATCTGCTGGGAGCTGGGATCTGTCTCTGTGCAGCAGAGCATGCTGTGGGTGCAGGGCACCAGAGCAGGCAGCCTTGGCTTCCCCAGGGTGCTGCCTGGCTTTGGGAGGGGGGACCAGGCAGGTGTGGCTCAGGATGGATGATGGAGCTTGCTCCAGGGCAGGATTGTCCTGCAGAACTGGGGAAATCTGAAGCATTGCTTTGAGCTATGTCTTGTACTGTGATGAAATATGGGGAATGGCTTTCTGCTGTTATGTACCTGCAGAGGAGAGCTGGGTGCTGAAGGCACTTGGGTAAAGGGACCTCTGTATCACAGACCCTCTCCTTTCCCCTTTGCTGTCCCCTTTCCTTTTTCTTCTTCTTTTCACAGGATTTGTAACTCCTGTTCTAAGCATTTTTCTTGTTGCTCATTTCCACATATGTATTTTTTACACTTTGACCTTTTTACTTCAAATTTTTGGATTGGAATAACTCACTGAATGGCATAGGAGGGTGGGTGGCCAAGGGGATGTGTGAGAGTTCTGTGTGAGCTGGGTTAGAGGGAGTGCAGAAGTAGCAGTGTGGAAATGGGAATGGTCACATCATTTCTCCTTCCCCTTAGACCTTCTCCTAGATAAACAGGAGGAATTAAATCTGAGTCATCTGCAGTGTGGCTGGAGCAGGCCCTTGTGTCTTGTGCTTGCTCCTTCCCCTGCGTGGCTCCTGCAGTGGTGTAACACAGCTCCATGGGATAAAGTGAACAGAGGAACTGCTCTGGTCTCAAACATTAAAAAAATCCCTGAGTCTAAATGTGTTTTCATCACCCAGCTCCCTGTGATGCCCTCCCAGGTGGGCACTGGCATGACTGGAGAGGTGCAAAGGGGCTGTTTGCAGCAGCAGTGCTCAACAGACCCCAGTCTGACTCTGCTGTCACCTCCTTTTCTTGCTTGGATTGTTCAAACCCATTTTGCTTGTGGTGGTTCTTGTGCCTTTCCCTTTCCTAGTGTACAGCAGGGAGGAGAGTTTGCTGTCCTGTTACCACTTCACCCTTTTTAAGGCTCAGGAAGGAAATTTTGGTTTTGTACCAAATAGGCAAGAGGTTTGAGAGTTTATTTTTCTCCTCCCACAGCTTCAGGGTGGCACACTGGGATTGATGGTAGCAGATTCCCAGGGGATAGCAGTAGGATCAGCTTCTTGCTGCTTGTGGCTAGTGGAGACTGGAAGTGCCTGCTGCAGGTGGTAAAGGGAATTCAGGTTTAGTGCCTGGTACATCTGTGCTTGTAAGCTGAGGGCAACTGGTGCTTGTGCTTATTTCTGTGTTCTGATGTCTCTTACCTGGCCCATCTCTGCTCCCTGGTTCTTCCCACCTTGGCAGGGAAGGGAATGAGATCCACATGGGCTGGGGAGTGCCCACTGACATACTTGGAGTACTTCTAACTTTTCCTGAAGCCAGTTAGGTGAGGCCATGGGAGGATGGGATAATGAGGAAAGGGAGAATTATTAGTTGACTGATAAAACTGCAACTTACTTTTTAAAGTCTGTGTTTATTGTGCACTTAATTGCTGTCATGCATGCAGGCTCCATATCCCTCAAGGAGCCAGGAAAGGCGTTCCATGGGGATTGGAGGGTGCAGAGGAGCCAGGAAAGGTGTTCCATGGGGATTGGAGGGTGCAGAGGAGCCAGGAAAGGTGTTCCATGGGGATTGGAGGGTGCAGAGGAGCCAGGAAAGGTGTTCCATGGGGATTGGAGGGTGCAAAGCCATCCTCTGCTCCTCCTGGCAGCAGGCAGGTGTGGTGCACTTGGAACAAGTCAAGACATGATCCTTTGAGTAGCTTAAAAAAATATCCCACTTGGTTTGACATCAACAGTTTCTTTATGTTAGGAAATCCTGGTGCAGTATCACATAAACTCCCACGACAAAGCAGACAGGTGAAGACACCTTAGAGGTGTTCCACCCTCTGCACTAAGCCTGGCTTTGTGGAGGATGTGCCTGCATTTCCAAGTGGGAATTAGCCTGAAAAGAGCATTTGTGGAGTTTGATAAGTTAGAATGCTTCATTAAAAGGATTAACATGAAACAGTGACTGCAGTATGATTTAGGAATCTAACGGGGCACTGATAGAACTCCTGGGGTTTTTATTTTGCTGCACACAGTGTTGTTTGCAGCACTGAGTGACTCAGGTGGCAGCACAGGCAATATGTTGCTTTGCTGGCTTCACTTACACAGCTTTGTCTTAAGGTAACAGGAGAGGAAGAAAAAATGGAAAAGTACAATGTGATTATAAGATAAGCTCTTGTTTGATGCAGTGAGGGCAGCACTCAGGATTCTGAGCTTCTTGGTGTGATGAGGGGCTTTTTGTGGTTGGGTTTTTTCCCCCCTCTTCAGAAAAGACCAATATTGAAATACTGCATAACTGACAAATTAATGTTCTAGCTTCTAGTCTGTATAACCAGAAATGTCAGGCAGAAATTTGCTTCTTTTTGGTTTCAAGGATCATTTTCCTTCAATTCCTTTAGTCTTGAAAGTTCTCTAATTAAAACATTTATGGGAGCTAGTCATATCATTAAAACTATATACTTAAGTGTCCTTTTAAAATAATTTTAAGTCTGTCTGTGTGCCAGAGAATTAGCAAGCATGATATGAAGAATGTGTACCTGACCCAGCAGTTTTTCAACAGTGAGCCATGTGTGCTGCTTCCTGATGGAATGCTTCCTGAACATTTGCTCTTCCAGGCTCTGTTGTTTGGATGACCTCCTCTTTCCTCTTGTGTTTGTGGCAGAGAGGGGTATTGCTCCTGCAGGTAGCAGTAAGAAAGCATTAACTGTCTTTAGAACATTTTATTGGGGTTTGTTTTCATTTCATTCTGACTTTCTGGCTCCTGTTTTCCCTAATGGAGATAAACTGAAATTACAGAGGCCAAGCTGACTGTGCATTTCAGAGAATTGGAACAACACAGTATTCATCACTGTAGGGAACTGATAGCCACTACCCAGGGAAGTTTGATATTATCAGTGTAATTAATATCCTTATACTGAAGCAAAGCTATCTTGAATTTGCTTTTCAGCCAGTATTTATTTCCGGTTTTGCCTGGAGTCAATAAATCATGTAATGAAGAGTTTCAGGGTTTGAAAGGAATAATTTTCTGCTTAAATGATTCTCCTGAAGTGATGTTTATTTGTTGCTGAAGTTAATTGAATGCTGGAGGTGGATTTCTAAAGCTGCAGACTGCATGTCCTGGGATACATTCTCTCTCCTGTGTTGTGTAGCACATCTTTGAACAGCAGTTCTTTTGAGGCACAAGAATTACCCCGTGCAGGGTCACCAGACTTCATGCATGAAGAAATTGTTTAGTATAATCATCCTTCTGTCTCTACAGGTCACCCTAAAAAACTGTTTTGCAGTTCATCTTGCAGGTTACTTTTTATCAGGATTTGCATGTTGTTTGGTTTTTGTGCCTTGCAGGATGTGACTGTTCTCGTGGAGATAACTGCAGCTTTCCATTGCTTCACTTTGTGTTGTGTTTACTCCTTATACAAAACTTGCTGTACATTTGGCTATTGAGAAACTGTATTTCCAAGTTTTCATTTAAAATAGCACTGAGTCTCACATTTGACTTGATTATGTCCAGGTTTTAAACCCCTGCTTATTTATTCCATAAATTCTTTGATACAGTGGGGTGGTCGTTGTGCTGTGGAAAGTCCACAGCAAACTAGAGAAACAAGAAAGCACAAGGTTACTTCAGCTCAGATTTTAGTTCAGCCTTGTATTTCTAAATAATAAGCTCCTTAGAGGATGTGCTGCCTGTTCTGCTTAGAAGGCTAAATGTTGAAATGATGGCATTGCACATTTCTTTTCATATATTTGCTACTAATGCTCAATGTTTTATTTCCTCAGTGCACTGGTTATTGCTGCAGTATTTGATCGTGATGTTAATTGCAGAAGAGCTGCTTCTGTAAGTTACCACATCCAGCTTCCATCTCTGTTACTTTTTGTTTGTTTTCATTTAACAATTTGTAGACTTAACTATGTAGAACTACAGTAGAGAAACAAAATATTATATTGAGAGAAAAAAAAATAGTTTTTTTAAATCCATAGAAGTATCTTGTGAATTTAGATGTTAAATTATATAATCCACAGCTGCACATCTTGATTTATGGCCACAGTTAACAATTGTCATGATGATCAAGATAAAGTATCTAAGAAAGAATTATTTAGCATTTTTTAGTCACAAGATCACAGAAAAAAGGGTCCTACATAATACACAGATATTGGCTCTTTTGCACATTTCCAAGCTGGGGAGTTTTGTGAGGTTACACTTTCCTGATTGTGCATCAGCTGTTACTCTTTAATCATGGTAAGTTGAAATTTTCTGGGATAATCTCTCTCCTTCAAACATATTTTTAGTTGTTATATAAAACTCTTTCCACAGGACTGGGAATTTTTAAAAAGTGGCAAATCCATTAATCAGATACTGTTAGGCAGTGAATAGAACTGACACCAAGGTATATTCTGTGGAAACTTTCTTTAGAAAATATTTATGCTGTTGGGAGGAGTGTTCTTTAGAGAAATTATGGAGAATTACAGAGTTCTATAGGTACAGAATTTGAGAAGAAAGAATGGACATCTTATCTATGAGCATTTAAGTCTGTGTGCTGTAGATATTGAACTTGCTTTCTTTAAAAAAAAAATTGTGAATTGTATCTTTTAACAGAAAAAACAAATTATCTTATGCAAACGTAAAAAACTCCACCCTGTAACTGTATGAACTCAAACCAGAACCAGAGTGTCTGCCAAAGAACCAGATGTCTGTTCTTGACAGTAAATGTCACTATGAATATGTTAAAAAAAAAAAAAGAAAAAAGACAGTCTTTGCAATATGCACAATTACCAGGTCTGTCTGACTTTTGGACTGAAATTTTGAAAAGTGATGTGTTTAGAACATCAGGAGGGTTTCTCAGGGATACCTGGCTAGCATCCTTACTTTTTGTAGCCACACCTGTGCTGGTGTTGAAGCTGCTGAATGAAGCTGCAGCGTAATTGCTGGGGAAGTGAGTCAGTGCTTGAGCAACCCCAGCTCAGCTCCTGGGTCTGAAGGTGTTCAGACCAGAGCAAGCCAAGGTGCTGCAGATTGCTGAGCAGTGCTAGAACCTTCCCTTACTGTACAGCTAACAAATACCAGCAATGCTACTTCCCCCAGACTTCAGCTCCTACATTTTAGAAACTAGAATTTGCCATCTTGGCTAATTTAAGTCCCTTTATTCAAATAGTTCCTCAGAGGAATTTCTTTTCCTGAGAGCTGCACAAAACATTAGGGAGCATAGGTGGTGAAAAGTGAATTATTTGTGTGATCCCTAGGAACTGTCCTCAGAACGAGGGTTTATACAGACACCAAGGAGAAATCTTTATAACACAGTTGCCACTACAAGTGTGCTGCTTACCTTTGGTGGCTTGATTTAATTGTGCTGTGCGATCATCAGTGTGTTTTTACATTTAAACTGGTAGTTTGACCATGAGCTGTGTGCTAAACCAGCCAGACTAAAGCTGAGAGCTTAGTGCAGCCTGAGTATCTGTATTTCTAATTACAAAACGCAGCACATTTCTCCTCACTTTCCTCTTCTGCTGTAGCCCAGGCTCCTGAGCTGTCTGCAAGTCAGCTACCTCCAATCTCATTATTTTTTTCACTAGTACTTTCTAAATCAGAGCTGGTCAAAATTTGGAATAGCTGTTTAATGGACATTTATGAAATTACTAAAGCCTTTTCTTATTTTAAAAAGGCAAATAAATATTTTGTGTTTACCAGCTATTATTACAGTTTTGAAGAAAAATACCTGGGAGTGCTAAATATTTCCAATCATTACTACAGTTAAACACATATTTAAATAAACAACAGGTTTTACTAGATTTTCCATCTCTTGCAATATGCAATATATTATAATGCAGAGCACCAATAAAATAAAATGGTGAATAGAGGCATTTTGAACCCTGAGGTTAGAGAGAATAGAACAAGACTCTGCTTTTGAAGCTCCACAAGCATTCTGGGCTGACTTGTGCAACTCTTTCATGAATAATCAGTATAAGGAATAATCAGATGAATAAGTGATGTTGAATTGGACTCTATTCAGCTCTGACATCTCAAAGAGAGGCTTTTTTTTTTCTTGTTTGACTGATAGTATTTAAAATACCTAGTTTTAAACTAAATATTTTTAGAGAAGGTTGTGATTTTTTTTTTCAGTTTTTGTGGAAAAGAAGAGTGTTCAGGTTGGTGACCTTGATTCTGATCTCATGGAATCTTTAAATTCCTATCTTTGTATCCAGTTTTTCCATCTCCAGAAGGTGATTTTATAAAATCTGATAAATTACCCTCACAAAACACTTGAAGAATCTGGCATCTCTTAGGAATTTGGAATCTTTTAGGAATTTCAGGGCTTTACAGATTTTGTATCATTTAGGCACTTGTCTGAGCAGCACATTTTTAAATGACACTGTAATGCAGTGGTTGAACTATGAAATCCCTTGGATATGATGGAGAATATCATCCTCACTGAAATGTGCCTGTGCTGAGTAAAAAAGGGTTTCAGTAGCATGAAATATAGAATCATCTCAGTGGGAAAAGAGCTTTAAGATCATCAAGTCCAACTGTTAACCCAGCACTGCCCAGTCTACCACTAACCTGGATACACTAGAATTACCAGAAAACATGTTCTGCATCCCAAACATACCTGTTTTTATGGACTGGGCTAAAAGATTATCACCTAACTGCCTTCTTTCCACCAAGGGGGAGCTCAGAGCTGCACAAATAACTGGCTACAGCTTAATGAGGTCTGCTTGATCTCCAGAGGGTGCATAGCATAAAACACAGCCTATGCCCGCAGTAATGCATTGAGGGTAGCACAAACCAGGACCTAAAGCTGGAAGTAGAAAGAAATTAATGCTGCAGAGTGACAAGCACCCTGTCCTGGAGTGAGGAGAGGAGGGGAAAAGGCCTGTGGCAGCAGCTGGGCTGCAGCATCAGCAAGGAGCAGCCCCGGGGCACCGCTGCAGCCGCAGGGCACCGCTGCAGCTCCAGCTCCTGCCCCATCCCGGCTGGATGTGCTGCCCAGGGGCACTGCTGGCAGCAGGTGGGCTGCCAGGCTGTGCTCCATGCCCTGAGCTGCCAGCAGCAGCTGGAGCTGCCCGGGCAGGTGTGCAGGGGCTGCAGGCAGGAGCCTGAACAGGCAGCAGCACCTCGGGAGGCTCCGGCTCCATCCCGGCTGGCGTCAGCCCTTGCTCCACCTGCAGAGTGTGATCCTCCTCGGGGAGCCAGCTGAACCTGTTGTTGTCACAGGTGGATTACCACAGGGCTGCTGGAGTTGTGGAGGAAATACAGAAGCTCTGGCTGTCCAAATTCTTGTGGTGTTTCAGTAAACATTGGAACTGCTCCCCTGTCCATTAAATATCAGTTAACGACTGTTGTCCATCTCTGGAAAGCTGTGTGTGCAGAGTGAGTGGCAGTTCCATGGAGAAGTGTCCAGATAACAATGATCTCCCCTCTCTTAAGAGTTAAAATTTACAGAAGCTTTTATTAGTGCTTAGGATTTTATGGCCTTTAAAGGGATAAAAATAATGGGCTTTTTTGCGAGAGAGAGAAAATTCAAGTAGGGAATTAAGTAGGTTTTCTTCTGTATGCCATGCAAGTAGACAGATTGACTTTCTGGTTGTTTTCATTGTGTTTTTGCAAGAGTTTGAGTTTATTTAGTGCAAAATACAAGAGATATACATGAATTTTGTCTTCAAATTTTACAAACCCAGTGTTTCAGCATGCTTTCAGACACATACCCTGCAGATAAATATTGCAGTCTCGATGGTTTTTGCCCAAAGTTTTCATTGACAAAGAATTAAACTTTGCCCACTCTTAGCAAATGATGTTGAAGTCAGACAAGAGTGAGTTGCCTCTGCTGCTGTTGTCTACAGGCATGGACTTTCCATCCTAGGGCCAAGCCTGGTGTCACTACTCCCAAGCACTGGAGTGGGTGTGACAAGTTTAATAAACCTGAATTCTCAAACTGCTGCCAGGCAACCTAGGGCTCCAGGAAGAGAGAACGTGGAGATGCAGAAACAGAAAAGCCCCACGGGCTTGTTCTACTGACAGAGTTTACTTTATTTAAAACAGAAAAGCCATGGGTCATTTATATTGTTGTGTGTTTTGAATTCATCATCTGGTGTTTATCAAAAAGCAAACCTGTCTCGTTTTGGTGTGTTTGTTCTCTGTTCCTCAGGCTGCCTTCCAGGAGAATGTTGGGAGACAGGTATGGTGACTTCCCTGCATCTTCATTCATTTGTGCCTCGGAGGTTACTGTAAGCATGGAGTACCTAAAATCAAAATTAGACACCCTGGCTTTGGAAAAATTGAGTGAAAGAGTGTCACAAAATAATTGTTTTCTTTATGAGCAGCAAGTTCTTGTGGAATCTTTTTCTGAGGTGTGAGTTTTATTTTAGTATTCCAGTTTGGGAAGAAAATGAGCTTACTGGTAATTTTCAGTCCTTCAGAAAAGCAAAATCAGCATTTGAGCTGGTCATTGTACACCCTGGAAACTACAGTGCTTTTAAAGCAGGAAAAGTGCAGGTTTTTTGTTTGGTGGTTTGTTTTTTTTTTCATTGATTTTCTAGTTTTCAGTAGAATCAGACCAACTGAAGTGGGCTGTGCAATCATTGCTGTAGTTGGTGGTTTTACAGTAAACAAGGCTGCAGAGTCTTCAACTCAATTTTTGGGCTTGTCTCTTGTATCATGTAGATATTTTGAGAAATCTAGTACTTTTGGAGGTACCCAAGTCCTGTTGTGGTAGATTCCTATGTAATTTAGCAACATTTAAGGAGTTAAAATCCTCAAGACAACTTTGATTTTCAAACTTGGAGGAAAAGTAAATAGAGTAAAGCTATTTATTGGATTTACTGGTTTCTCACCAGGAATTAATAAAGCTGAATATACAACAGAGAGAGAGATAAAGTTTGTGGAGGAATGGTTCAGTCAGTGTATTCCTGTGAACAGAGCAGGGCATGTGAGCATGGTTAAAGCAATTTTGTTATCAAGAAGCTGCTCTTTCAGGGATCTTTGTTAAAATGCTGTGGCCTGACAGCATTCCTGAAAATCTCTGTGTTCTGAACCAGAATATTATTCCTTTAGAACTCTGGCTGTTAAACCATCTGTTCATGTTCAGTGTGTATTTCTGGACAGAAGTAAGTTAATAGCAGAGAAGGGGTGCAAGAAGACTGGGAAGAAGAGAGGAGGCATTTTTGGTGACCTGACCCAGCTGGGTCTGTGATAAACAGAAGCCAGGGTGACTCTTCCTGGGTCTGCAGTACCTGCCCTGGAGAGGTTGGGCATCACACAGCAGCCCAGCCTGATTGCACTGTGTGAGATGCTGAACAAAGTAAATAACACCTCAGCCTGACTTAGCTCCAGGGGAGAGAGGGCTCCTGGCTGCTGCAGGTTTAGAAGTCCTTCCATGTAGCAAAAATTCTGTGGTTTTTTTATTTCTGAATCAGAGGAGTACAGTCCATGCTAGTTTACAGCCAGAAAGGTTCCTTACAGACTCTGCTTTGACCCACAACTCAAATGTGTCATCACATGATGATGATTTCAGGCTCTGTGTTGGCACATCAGCAGTGAAGCAGTGAGTTTTCATGGCATGGAGGAGCTGTCAGGCTCCAGCTGGTTCCTGCAGAAGGTCAGAAGTTTTACTTGCTGAACCATTCCTTGGTGCCTAGTAAAATGGTTACTTAATGAGTAGATCCACCCTCTGGAGTTCACAGTGTGTTGAAAGAGACACCCTTTCCCTGAATTGGAAGGAGCTGAAGCATATTATCCACCTGAGGTAATAATGCTGATACTAAATAGGTGGAGAAAAAGGTTGCCCTCACTTGTTCCCTGGTTCCTGCCTCCTTCAGCATTGTAATTCCACGTGTCCCAAATCCAGAGCTTGCTGATGGCCACAGAAGAAGCCATTGTAAGAATGCCACTTACACTGTGTGTAAATGGAAGCTTTGAAAAATCTGAAGAATTTTTTTGAGCTTAAATAATGAGAAATGCATGTACCTCTAACAATACCAACTTCTCTATTGGAGAAGTTTGAAGTGTTCTGAGAGAACAGAAGCTGTTGGGTGTTGCTGTAAAGCCTGACTGGCTGTGACCTCTGTGTTCCTGAAGTCAGGAATGATGCTGTCTCACTGACAGGCTTGGTGGCACCGTGCCCTGTGTGAGATGGCATCCAACTGGCACACTCACAGCTGGGGAACAGACAGCAAGGTCCAGCTGGCAGCTAGAACTCAAATTGTTGGCTGAGATTTTCCTTATGTAGTGTGCATCTTTGTATCTTCCATTGTGTGTCTTGCTATTTGGCCTTACATACTGAGATGTTTCTCATGTACTTTTTTGCCCCTAATCAGGGTTTCATGAGGCCTTTGGACAGAGCATTCATTTTATCTTTGAGTTACCAAGACTTGCAGGCTTGGACAAGCCATAAATACTCTGTCTGTCCCTGGTCCAGTCAGATTTCAGGCCTTGTTTTTTGGGAACACTGGAATTCTGCTTCCCAGAGCAAGACCTTGGCAGCAGCTGGCAGCTCCCACTGCTTCCAGGATTAACTGCTTCAGTGATTCTCTCTGATGGAGAGATACTTCCCACTAGTTTTGCATGGCTGGATCCTAATGTAGAAGGGATGAGTGAGCTGTAAACAAACCTGCATCACATCCCAAACCTGTACTTCCAGGGAGCCTCATGTTTTAATACCCTCTGAGTGTCCCTGTTGGAGGTGAGTGGAGCCAGTGTCAGCTGGCTCTTTTCCATTTGTTTTTCATCGTGGCTCATGGGTGCTGTGCTGCCTCTGCTGATGCTCTTAACCAGGTTAAACCAGCCAGAGCCAATAAAATCCTGAATATCTGAATTGGATTGCTTGCATACAGAAATGCAGATTTCTAAGTGGAAATCTCATACTTAGAAAGATAATTTATCTTCTAGAAACGGACTGGTTTGAGAAGTGATGGCAGAAGTGGGATCCTTCAGTAGGATTCAGTGTTTCAGGCTTTGCTGGGAACCAGTGTTCATTTTAAAAACAAACAATCCCCATTTTTTAGTTCGTTAATGAGTCATAAAATAGAAGTGTAAGTAGGAACTCCCATGCACTCTACATGTGATGCACCTCTTGGTGCCTAAATCTCTAATTTTATATTTCATTAAACTCACCGTGTGCCTTCACATAAACTGGAAGCATATTTATGTTTATCTAAATCCTTCTAGAGGAATCATCTTTTGGGTATATACATAGTCATGCATTAGCCAAATATATATTTTGGAATGACTGGGAGGTGTGAAGGGAGCTGTTGCATAGGTTACTGCCTGCTGCCATTTGCTTGGGCTGTTTATCATTGACTCACAAGCAGAGTGAGGCATTTTGCTGTTTATATATTCAATATCCTTTATGTCTCTAGTACAAGTGATTTTACTATAAATTAAATTGTATTTTTTCAGTGCTTGGGAGAGTAGCAGGAGATTTGTTTTCAATCACGTTGCTTATTTGGAATGTATTATACATTTTAAAACAATATTTTGTTTGTAGGGCACTTTCCCCCATGGCATTGACATTCTGACTGCAGCTGATTATTTTGCTGTTGGTAACAGAGTTAACTGTTACTTGACTATAAGGTAAGTTTCTAATTATTAATTTTCCTAAATATGAGGGACCTCTTGTACCTAATGAAATTCTTATCTGATTGCCTCACCTTACTGAACATTGTTTAATACTGATGGTTTTAAGTAAATCAAAATTGTGTTTTTATTTTTTTGATGACTGTTTATCATGTGTGAGGCAGAGTGAAAACGTGGCTGTGATTTCCTTGGCTATGAGGAGGAAGCAGCCAAGAGGTGTCACAAAACTGTCTAAGCTGCTCAAGGCTGGACAAGATGAGGAGGTTTGGAGAGTTGTAGTCAAAGGAGAGGCTGTTATGATGGCAGACAAACTCTGATGTGGGGGAAAAAATCAGGTTATACCCATTTTAAAAAACCAATTTGCCCAAGTTGTTAAATTTGTGGTCTGTGCACAGACCTTTAGCTCAAGTGCTTGTGTTAGCTCAGTGGAAAGCTGGCCACAGTGTGCAGTAATGTTTGAAAAACCCAACTGATCTCTGCAGTACAGTCTGCAAAGAGCACGTGGGAAGTACCCAAACTAGGGTGATGTGGTTATAAACCTGGAATACAGAGTCAGCTCTGGAAACACAGAGGTGCTGACATCAGGGGAGCTGGGAGCCAAACTGGATGGCCAGAAGGAGCAGAATATTGCATTTCCTCACGAGGAAATGACGAAGAGCAAGGGCTGGTTCTGGCTTGAGTTGTCTGAGACAGACTCTGTGTCCAGAGCCAGGGTGGGGAGAGCAGCCCCACCAGCAGCACCCACGGAGGGTGAGTCAGTCCCGTTGGAGACAGGGCAGGACATTGCCCTGTGGGGCTGCTCAGGAGCCCAGCAGGTCAGAAAGGCTCGAGCAGATGATATCCTTGGGGAACAGAAACAGCAGACAGGTACATGGTGGTTCATGCTCCACTGCCAACTTTGTGACTTCCACTTGTTGTAGTTGAGACAGAGACAGTCCAAAGCAGCACACTCCATTTTCAAACTTCAAGGCTTCATTTCCAAGGCTTCAAACTTTTTATTCTAGCATGCATGCTATTTATACATTCTTACAAAGCTCCTAAGTTTACACTTTACTCATTGGCCACAAGAGACAAACAAAGTGCTTATTGCAATGGGCAGTTGCAGGTTTCTCTTGTTTATCCTTCTTTCTTTCTTAGTTTCTGTGTCAGTGACCTTGGTATAAAATTCTTTCAGGGGTGAACATGGATCCTCTTATCAGACTTCTCTCTGGCTCACAGAAGTTGCTGTAAAACCACTTCCACATCCACTGAGGGATTTTTAAGATAATTCATACTGGAACCCTCTGTCTTCACCTTGACTATTTTTTATTGATCTGTCCACATCTGTATTGTCCCTTCTGTGCAGAATCATTTCAGTCTGTTCATAGCTTCACCTTTTACCCACTGTCAGCCCTTCTGGGGTCCCCACCCTCCTCCCACAGCCTTCCCCAGAGCTGCTACCTCCAGGAGATGGGGAAATGCAGGAGCTTGGTATTTCCAGGCTGCTCCAGATCCCTGTGGATGGCATCCATGGGATTTCTGAAACTCTGGGTTTTTGTATTAATACAAAATTGAGAACACTCAGAAGGGATAAAGCAGGTTTTATTTTCTCTCTTCTATAATTCTCCTATTTTCTCTCTGGCTTGGTGGCTGATAATGTTCTTCTGACTTTTCAAGAGCTGAATTGGTAATTTAATTTTTTTTTTTACTTCTTTCACTGTGATTTCCAGAGTTTTTGTACAAGTGCCACTTACCTAAGTGAAAATATTTTTACTGTTGATTTCTTTCTTTGAACTGTTCAGCAAGAGGAATAAATTTGTAAATCTTTTTATAAATAGCCTTATGCTCTTAGAAGCTTGATTCTCTGAAACCATGTTCAGTGCCATTAATCAAACTATTTTTTGTAAAATATTTGCCATCTCATTCACTCTATTACTTCCAAAAAACTACACTGCTCTCCAAGCAGGCTGTCATTATTCAGTACGTCAATACTTAAGTTACTTGGCTATTTCCTTATTTTTTCCTGAGTAACATTAAAGGAAAAGGCACCCAGGTATATATTTGGCTACTCAGAAAACATGTACCATGGTAATGTTGAGCAATAAAAGCTTATTAAAAAAAAGTATCAATTTCTACAGCTGAATTTGGTTCACCTGTGATGATAATGTTCCAGTAAAGGGGCAGTATCATGTATATTTACAAATATTTGTGTGTGTATAAATAGTTGTTTAGAGCCTTTCAAATCTAAATATTTTGATGCACATTTTTCACACTGGGTGCCCTTTTTGCTGATGGTATTTGGAGGATTCAGCTCAAATGTCATAATACATTTCTGAGGATGGAAGGTTGAGGAAACCTATTTTATATGAACTGGCAGTAAAGAGATGATGTGATTCCAGGAGTTCTGAGCTTGGTACAAGCAGAGTTAAGGGAAAAGCTGCTTAACCTGAGTGGGGTACAAAAATCTAACCAGCACCATCATCAGGAAATCCAGACTTGTATGCAAGGCTTCTTGCATTAAATTCTCATTTGGGCACAGAAGATGAGGACTGTAGTTGAAGATAGTTATAAAGTAAAACTAAAAGTGGGATTTAGCTACAGCTGTGACCCAAGAGACTGATTTTTAGCTGGGCAAGGAAGTTCAGTTTAAATGGTTGGCAAGAGTGGTGGGTGCTAAAACTGAGACTCAGAAAGGCAACTACAAAGAAGAGAGGAGAGCTCAGACATGGCAGGGGAGATATGTCTGTTACTGTGTGTTCCTGCAGAGCAGGGAAAGGACCTAGAGATACAAATTTTATATTTATTTATATCATATTATATGTTATATTTTTATATTTTATATACCTTTATATATCTCTGCTGGCATCAACAACAATTTGAACCAAGTGTCAGATCCTTCCCTAGGGCTCAGTAGAGGGTGCTTCTGTGTCCAGTGTTGGTTCAAGTAACTGAGGTCTGGATGTGGATTTAAGGATTCCCTCTCTGATGAATTCCATAGATAGCAGGATGGGAACATGTGGCAGTATTTGGTTTTCTCTTTGTTTGCTTCTGACTGCACACAGGTATATCAATGGAACACCATTATAGCTGCAAAGTTAATCACTCAAAAGATCTGAAAAGGTGAAATTAAGGTAATCCATGAGTCCCTTTGTGCCCTTCTGACACAAACATGTCCTGCTGATTGTTGGGCTTCCCAAGGTGATTTAACACTCATCAGATGTACTGAGAAAACATTTCATTTCACTTGTGTTGACCTTGGCTTTCCATAGTTGATGCTTCTGAAGATTGGAAGTGTGGCTGTGAGTTAGGTAATGCAGGCTCCCTAATTAGTGCTGCTGTTCCCTTCCATCTCACACCTGAACTCTGCAGCTTCCACAGCTTTTGTCACAATTAACTTTCTGCATATGTTTGATTTTTAGAAAGGACAAATGGAAAACCCCTTTTCCATTTTGGGCCAATTTATGAAGATGTAACACATTTCTGTAACTTATTTTTCCTCTGTCTTGTAGTTGATATCAGTGATGTGTGTCTCCAATCTGAAATAATTATTCAAGTTAATCTACACATCTGGATTTTCTGGACTGTAACAATGGGATTGAATGTCAAGCTTGTTATATGTAGAGCAGGTTTTAGAAACAATCTGAAAGTTTTACAGAAGTGATTTTAAGTTTTTTCAATAATTCAGAATATTTCCTATCCTGTCATTCAGCTGCATCTCATTTAGGAGAAGGCACATTTAAGTAATTTTTTGGTTGGCTTAAAACCAGAGGATTTAAACCTTTGGAATAGGCTGTGCTAAAATGCACACAGATATTGGTTCTGTACTTTCTGTCTCTGGACTATATTTCTAATCTATATCTGTTTGGTTTTTTTTTTCTTTTTCAGTGTGTATATTGCTGGCTTTCCTGAGTATACACAGCCAATGATTGATCATTTAGTTAACATGAAGATTAACCACTGGGATAGGTAAGTTCATAAAATCTAATTATTAATATCCAGGAATTGACTGTTCTGCATAGATTTTCCTGCTTTTGTAAATGATTTTTATAAATTTTACTCACACCTGGCTTTGCAGCAGCATTTGACTGAAGAAAACTGGGCAAGTAGTAGGTGATATCATCTGTACCTCCCAAGCAGAATGTCACTTAAGCAGGTTTATGAATTTTGTCTTTTGGCCATGACCTCAATCTGTTAATAGATTAATAAAACCCATTAATATGGTATATAGTGTATGTGAGGGGTAAACACTGTCACCATACAATTATCCTAATTAAAGCAGATTTCATGCATAGAGATGGTGCTTACTCACATTCAGTGTCCATGGAGATGGAAATGTGTACATATCACACAAGTGAGATTCTATCAGTGCTGATCATTGTTTGCATCATGAGAAATAATCACAGTTTACTGCACTGTCCCTGCTGGTGCCCAGAACGAGCCCTGAGGTTCCACCAGCCCCACTGGTGTTTTTCCTTGTCTCTTTGGGCTCTTTTCACTTCACTGAAGGCTGGCTGCATGGCTGCTCTTTGATTTTGTTGGCTTTTTTACAACATAAAAAACATAGGATGGACAGAGAGTATTGTAATGGTGAATATTTGTTTTGGTTGGGGGCAGAAGTCCCTTCCTCACATTATTTTTTTAGCACATTGCTTCTGCTGACTTGCTAACCCTCAGAAATGCTTTCTTACAGTGTTATTCGAGAACTTTCCACCAAAGCTCTGCATAACATCACTCCCCAGGCCCCTGAGTACATGGCAAACGTGGGTAGGTACCAGCTGAGCTCTGCCCAGCCAGGCTGAGCTTAGGCAAGACAAACCTACAAAGAACTAATAAACCTACTTAATAAAAATTAAGATTTCCCCTGCCACTTAATACGGTGTAGTCACCCTGATGGCTTTACCCATTTTTAGGTTTTATGCAAAAATTATAAATTACTGTCAGGCTGGTTTTTATCTGGGACCTTTGATAGATGTGGCTGCACTGGACTCTGCTGGTTCTGAGGTGAATAAATGGGTGCAGTTGTGTGGGAACAACTCCAGCAGCTACCCCTCAAATTCCCAGCTCTTGCTTTGATGTTGTAAAGGGTGGGGGATCTGTTTTGTCTTGTCCAGCCTGACACCTGCAGAAGAATTCCTTTCTGACTGTGTGTGTAACCAGATGTTTCTTAGCATGAGCCCAGGGTCCTTTGCTGAGCCCATTGCAGATCCTGAGATCTGGAAAATCCTGGCAGATTTTTCATGTGGCTGAAGGCAGTGCCCAACCCCAGAGAACCTGCAGTGCAGACCTTGCCTGGGCTCCTCTCGTGGTCCAGGAAGGTGCCACTTAACATGGAAATAAATAAAATCCCATGGCAGTCCAAGCCCCACTTCCCTGACTGCTCAGTGCCCAATAGCAATGTTGTTTTATTTGCTCCAGCCAGGGAGGTGGTTGGGAGTATAAAATAGCTCAGTGTGGTTTGTCAGAATTTAATTCATTCAAACTTGTTTTTCACAAAGTCGCCAGGATACTTGACTTTACAGAAATGCTTTTCCAGTGTTCTTTCTAGGCAGGCAAAATTACATTTAGAGCTGTGATCTATCACTGTTCTTTGTTTAAAAAAGAATAAATTAATTATTTAATCTCTTTCAGTTTTGCCAAGACTTCTGCCTTTATCAGTGGGCTCAGATCTGCACACACGCCATGGGGCAATCCTTGCCTGTGCTGAGATCACCCATGCTCTGTGTAAACTGGCACAAGAGAATAATAGGTATTAATGCAACATTATCTAGACTATAAATTTTCCTTTCATGTCTGGTCTATTAAAAGCTTCCTGAGTATAATTATGGAAATCTTCATCTCACTGAACTGGGTTTCCATTGAATTTTTGTCTGTCTTTATGAGTGATGCTGAGCTTTCAGGTTTTATTCAGTGATTTAAGACTTCAGTCTTAAATTCATAATGAGGAAAGAGAGATCATTTGCTGCCTTACTTGGAGAATTGAATGTGATCAGTTAAATACAGATTAATTCCTCTTTCCCTGTAAGTGTTCTGTCTTCCTGGGTAGGGACAGTCTTCAGGGTTGGAGAAAAACCTCCTCAAGCAGCTCATTGAGTTAGACTGATTATGAATGCTGGTCCAGGTGTATATAAAAGTATATCTGTATATTTACACACACATTTGCCAGCAATGTCTATCAAAAGAGTTTGTGTTCAAGTTCAAGAAAAACAGATCATTTTTAGTAGTTGGAAGTACTTGAAATAGACGGAAAAATCACAGAAGTGTTGGAGTCTCAAAATACAGCTGAGCTGAGAAAGGTTACCAGTGTATTGGCAATTATAATCTTATTAGGAAGTGACTCTGATTTTTTTATGAGCCTTTTGGAATAGTTTTCTGTATGATAAGGAAAGAATTTCTGTTGTTATGTTTGTTGAACTAAAAATAAATACTGCATATTTCTGTGGAGCATAATTTGAAAATCAAATTATTGGTTTTTTGTTTGAAAGTACAATGATGTTATGCAAAAAAAATTATTTACAGCATGATGAGGAAATCTGTATTAAACATTTTGTATACTTTTACAGATCTGTGACATACTATTTCCCTGAAAAGTCATTGGAGGGGCTCAAGCAAATTCACCAGGAGGTTTGTAGCCAGCATAAATCTATTTTTGACTGAAATGCTGCATGATTTTTAACAAAGATTTACAATTAAGGCAGCTGTTCTCCACCTTCATCAACCCTGTGCCAAGAGTGAACCTTGCCCTGGTGGTTTGGACACCCCCAGACTCTGGGACAGCTGTTTGTCCTTTACCCTGTGTCTTACACAGTGACACTGGGGGGGCTCTTCTGCCTCTTGCTGAACCCCCAGCTCTAAAGCTGGAAATCACATTTCTGAAATGCCTCAGGGGGTTGTTTAGTTCCTTTTCCCTCTGTCTTTGCTCCCCCTTTATCCTCCTGACTGGCCTTGGGGTAACTGTGATCAAGGGACATTGAGTGAGCCCATTCCTTGTCCCTGCACCCATAATTTCATGTTTATAGCCCTCAAAAGTTATATTCTGCATTTCATTTATCTCTGCCTATGCTAAATGAAGCCTTGTCCTGCTCAGAGCACTTCCAAATACTTCTGTGGAGATAATTTTGCTTAATTTGTCCCTTTCAGTTTCAGTCATCCCATGTTGTTGGGTGTTTCATCCCAGCATGGAACAGACCATACTCCAGCACTCAGGCTCCTGCTGTTCCTGCAGGATCTGCAGGACCTTTAGTGCCAGCTCTGATGTGCTGGCAGACTTCACCCTTCACCCACCAAAGCCCACAGGTGCCTGTTTGATTCTGGGCACAGCTCAGAGCTGCTGCCACAGGTTGAAAAAGCACCTTTGTCCTCCTTTAACTTTCTCATGTTGAAATGCCTGAAAGCTTGGTCAGCACATCTCTGCACTTACAGTGGCCTTAAGTTGTCATGATGCAGTTGCATAAACTCTCAATTTTTAATAATCTGGGATTTTTTGGCTTTTACTACATAGAAATGTTATAATCTCTGATTTTTTTACAGTGGCTTGCTGTAACAATAAGAATGAAGTAAGATTTTTCAGTCACATCTAAGCTTTTGTTTAAGTTTTTTTGTTCAGTCTGTAGCTTCCAAAGTTGTTTTCAGTGATCAGACAGTGCAGTCTGTCATCATTCTAAAAGGGCCAGTGGTAGAAAGCAAATCTGTTTTAAAAAGCCAAACTGGCTTCCAGGGTATTTGCAGGAGCAGCTTGAGTTTGGAATTTAGGAAATTAGTGCTTTATGAATGTGTTAAGTGTTTTTTTTTTGAAAACAAAGTTCAAATGGATATAGAGAAGTTGTTTTAAAGAGATTTTCTCTTTGAATTTTAGTTTTTAAATTAACTGAGCTCTTGCACAGCTCACAGTATATGGCATTGCATGTGAGGGGAAAAATGAAAACACTTGGATCAAACAAACTCAATTAAAATATGTGTTACTTTTTTTCCCCCCAGCTTTACAGTCGTCAGTTGTACAGGTAAGAAAAAGATGCAAATCCATCATTTTTCATCTTGGAAAATGTCAGTTAAAAGGAATGAAACCAGGATCGGGGAAGGGGAGAGCGTTTTGTACAATTAGTGACACCCACTGCAGTCCCACCCTCAGGTGCTTTGTCTGCAGAGGCAGAGGGTTCATAGGGGGCTGCAGAACTGGCCTTGAACTAATGAGCTCCAAAATCCTTTCCTTTCCTTTCCTTTCCTTTCCTTTCCTTTCCTTTCCTTTCCTTTCCTTTCCTTTCCTTTCCTTTCCTTTCCTTTCCNTCCTTTCTCCTTTCCTTTCTCCTTTCCTTTCTCCTTTCCTTTCTCCTTTCCTTTCTCCTTTCCTTGAACTTTCCTTGAACTTTCCTTTCCTTGAACTTTCCCCTTCTCCTTTCCCCTTCTCTTTTCCCCTTCTCCTTTCCCCTTTATTTTCCTTTCCTTTTTCCTTTCCTTTTTCCTTTCCTTTTTCCTTTCCTTTTTCCTTTCCTTTTTCCTTTCCTTTTTCCTTTCCTTTCCCCCTTTCCTTTCCCCCTTTCCTTCCCCTCTTTTTTTTCCCTTTCCTCCCCTTTTTTCCCTTTCCTCCCCTTTTTCCTTTCTTTTTTCCCCCTTTTCCCCCATTCCCTTCCCTTCCCCTTCTCTCTGAGTTCCAGAATTCCTTTCTCCATCCTGTGTGACAAGCAGGACAGGAGCGTTGCAAAAGGTTCAGGGCAATTTTTCAACTCTTGCGACAAAGAAAATGTAAATGAGTTTTCACTGAGTTGTTTTTCATTTCCTATTTGTTGAAGCTTCCAGGAAATTAAGGGATATTGCTTAAGGAACTGTTAAGTAAATGTGAATGAGTTTGCTTCTAAATTTAAGGAAATCAAATCATAATGACTTGTATACCCTAATAACTGTATATGCAAATGGAGGTTTTTCCTCCTTTAACTGACAACATTTTTTGGTCATTTTTAGTTCACTTCTTCACTCGTGCCTTACCTGAAAACAGTAAACCTGAACTAGTTTTTTATGTAATTATTAATTACAGATTAAAAATTTTTATGCAAGCTTTTTTAATCATGAAGCTTTCTGAAAAAATGATAAAATTTACTTCTTGAGGGGTCATTTAGAGAAATGTGACACTTCCAGCCCTGAGTGAGCTTGGGCTGGAATAGGCTTAGTGCTGATACTGTATATTCATGTCTTTGTGGGTGGCTCTCTTGGCTTCCATAAATTCTTTAATGTCAGGGTGGAGCTGGGGTGTAATTTGTTTTTGTCGTAATGTGCACTTCTTGCACTTAATGGTATTTATAAGATGCCTACAGAAATGTTTTTGTTCTAGATAAGAGTTCTAATTCAACTCCAAGCAGGATTGATTCACTGCTGTTTGCTCTCATACTTAGCTGAGACAGAGATGTCTGCCCTAATCCATATTGTAAAATATCAGTGTGCATAAAATATTTTAAAATGGGACAAGAAAAATAAACTAGGTTATAAAAACAAACCAACAATTTGAGTGTTGCTGGGCAAGCATTTAGTGGAACAAGCCAAACTTGTTTCATGATGAGTAATTATTGCACATAATATTCCAAAGATTTCCATTGGAGAAATTGCTACTGGGAATTTTCAGTGTTAACAACATCTTGGAGGAATGTTGAAAACCTGTGTTTTTTATTTGTATTTCAAGTTTTTAAACTGTGTTAACAAATAGCATCTGGCCACATGTCTCAGCTGTTTATTAGATATTTTGCTTTCACTTCTGGCCACTAAACAGCCTTGTCAGGGACTGCAGGGATTTTAATGCTTTGATCAAGCTGTTCTAGGGAATTTTTTGCCCTTTAAGAAAGGGAAAAGGAAGTAAAGTGTAGAAATGCTGGATTTTGGGGATTTTAAAATATTTTTTTACGAAGTTACAATTTATAAATTTTTAGCTGGAAAATGGGTCATGAGATTGTTGGTTGTCTGATTCTGTTGAATCTGTAGGGACCTCAAGTTACACAAGAGACACCAAAGTGCTGTAATGGAGGCATTCATATACTTTGTTTAGCAATTCTTGCACCATCTTTACCCTGATTTTGAAAAATGGCCATGAATTATCCTTTACACAGTCCTGTTTTGAGTTCTACTGCAGTCAGTCTCAGTTTTGAATATACTCGAAGCATTCAAATTTATTTCTGCTAATTGTAGAAAATCCCATCTTCTACCATATTACCATTTTTTTCTAAATACAAATATTTTTCTGTCCTCCTGCAGAAGTCCTTTCTGGGTTTACCATAGTACAAAGGAGCCTGCAAGTCCAGGCACATCAGAGTGTACTTCCTGCCATTAGCCTTAATCCTGACACATCTGATGCACTGGTTTGTCTGGAGGAGCTGGTTGCTTTGAGCATTTGCATGTGCACTTCCAGCTGTGGGTTGTGCAGGAGTTTCTGGGTTTCTGTGTGGGGGTTACACCAAGGCATATGCAAACCATGTCTTGTAGAGCATCTGCCTCCTGTGCCTGTTTAGGGCTGTACAGGTTATAAAGTTACAAAAATTTGTGCTGTGTTTTATTTGTTTTAAATGGTATTTTTATGTATAAAAACCTAAGATGAAAATTTGTGGCATCTGTTGCCTTCAGCTGTGTTACCTGGGTTAGGAAATCACTCTGCTGGTTTAAACACAGTCAATAGTCAGCCTGATTTCCATTCTGCTTCCACTGCAACAGCATGGTTGCTAGCTGGTTTTTTTTGTAGCAGATCTATTTCTGTTGTGCATCTGAGACCTTGGACTCATTCTCAAAACTCCTTCTCTCAAGTAACAAATGATAGGAAAGAGGAAATGGTCTTAAGCTGCACCAGGGAAGGTTTAAATTGATGTTGGAAAAAAATACTTTACTCAAAGGTTTGTGCAACCCTTGCACAGGTAACCAGGGCAATGGTGCAGTCACCATCCCTGGTTTTTACCATCTGTGAAAACCTAGATTTAAAAGACATGTTACAGAAGGGTTTAGTTTAAAAGGTTTTAACACATTTAAAAGACGTGTTAGTAAGGGTTTGGTTTAAAAGATTTTAACACAAATAAAAGATGTCTTAAAAGGGTTTAAGTTTAAAAGGTTTAAAAGACGTGTTAAAAGGGTTGGGTTGGTCTTGGCAGTGGTTGGATTAAATGATCTTATAAAGGTCTTTTCCAACCTAAATAATTCTGTGATTCAATAATACAAAAAGTCTTCAAGAAAACAGTATTTTAATAGTAGTTGTTTTAAGATTCTCTGAAACTGCCTCATCTGGTCCGAGGTTCTGGAGTGACTCTTCACTGAACAGATCTTCAGTATTATTGTCGCCACTAGAGATGAAGGGATGGGACTATTTTCAGGCTAAGAACAATTTATTGCTCAGATAAACATCAATCACAGAGGCCTTGAGATTTTAGAGGAGCAAGCAGTTGGCCATAGCTCATGAATAGTCACAAATTCTTTGTTACAAGGCAATATGTACCTTTCTAAACCAATAGACAATTGCCACAGAATTAATTTTGTTTTTCTAACCTATCACTTTTACTTAATTTTACTGCACTGTGGATACTTTTGCCCAATGGGCTCCTGTCTCACATGCACACATATGCTTCTATTATAACTTCTAAATTCTTAGTTTATTCCATACAACCACACCTCTACATTATAAACCCTTCACCATCTTACCCATACAATTTCTTACTTACTTAAGGCATATTCTTATTTACAACTATAGAAATAGAAGTTTATGATTTTTCTACTTAGTATCTGTGTATTGTATTTTTACATCAATCTAAGCTTCTCCTAAGCCTACAGATCAAACTCTTCAGTGTCTGTAGAAGTTTCTGTTTTTCCCATTCCCACAGCTCAGAATATTTTTTAGCTTCCTCGTAGCCAGTTCTGAGTGTGATACCAGAGGCCTGGATGCCCAGGAGATGAGGAGGGGGATGTGGCAGTGCAGGGCTGCCTGCAGGTGGTTGCAGTGCACTTTGTGGCTCAGCAGATGCTGTGTTCACTGGCCCTGCAGGCTCCCATCCCAGCTGGATGTGTCGGGATGTTCGTCAGCGCCTCCCACGCCGGGCAGCGCCGTGCCTGCGACGTGCTGCACACCCAGCCTTGCTCTGAGCTCATCCCTGCAGCCTCTGGAGAGGCTGCCTGGCTGTGGAGCACGTCAGCTGTGGCAGCCCAGCAGATTTAGGAGCTTGGAGTGGCAGCCAGTGGCAGTTGAAGCGGCACCTTCCGAGTTTCGGCGTTTCCAGCAGAGTAAGGGAGCCCGCAGGTGTTGACAGGTGCCAGGCAAAAGAGAAACTCATCTCGTTTCAAAGACCTTTAAGGTTGTAACTGATCTTGATGGTTTCAGGGCAAATGTGTTTCTTGGCATGCATCTGCCTAAAAGAGGTTTTTTTTTTTAGGCATATGAGCTTAATCAGCAAAGAATTCCAGCTTTGCAACAAAGCTCATCTTAACAGTTCCTCCAAGTTCAGAGGGTTTTATGCATCCAGGGCCTGGATGGCTCTGTGAGATCGTGCTGCACTGTCCTCTGAAGAATTACAAGGTGAAATTCTTCTGCTACAAACTGAAGTCACTGGGAAAGCTTTTACTTCCATAGAGCCAGGATTTCACCTGTAGCATTCTGGTGTTAGAATCCAACGTGGGATACAAATTTAAAACTTGGTGTTTCTCATGTTAGTGTGGTTTATTCTGTGCATCTTGAAGGGTTGGCCATGAAAGCTTTGTTAACCTATTCAGCTGTGCTCAGGGGTTTCCCTTTCCCCCTGGTGTACCCTCTGATAAAGCCATTCTGTACCTCCAAAACCCAGGGAATGTGCAACCTGGATCTTTCAAGATACCTCAGTTCTCTTTGGGACAAAGAGTTCCCAAAGAAAATGCTTGGTTGCTGTTCATGTGGAGGTGAAATATGTGTTCTCAGCTTTCCCAAAACCCAGTATTTACAACTGAATCTCATCAGCTATTCCAGTACCTCTAACTTCAGATTTGAATATCTGTGAAAACATAGGAGCTTTTCAATTCTAAATAGCTTCAGTTACTGTTATTTTTATTCTCTTAAAGAGGAATTCTGGCTTTCACACAAAAAGCAGCAGGCTTAAAATAATTTAAAAAAATAAATCCACAAAAGTACTTTGAACTTCTTTATGCCCTGAGAACAGCACTGTCACTGGTTCTGATTCAAGCCAATGTAATTATAAAATAGATACTGTCATTCTTAGGTCAGTAATGTTAATTCATCAGTTCTGCAAGGGATTATATATTTTGTTTTCCACACATACATTGTGACTCATCCCAGGATGTTTCTAGGAGCTCCATTGCTGTGGAGCTGCACACAGGAAGGAATGCTCAGGAGCTTGTGGAGCCTGGGCACTGCATCAGTCAATTTGCAAATTGAATTAATAATTAAAGCTTGAAACAGGTACATCTAATAATGTGATGCAACTTGTGGATGTGTCTTTGGAATAAAAAAGAAGGAATACTGACTGTACAGCAAAATTCAGAATCTCTGAATTAGGTAGATCCGTATCTTTTTAATTTAGTGAAATACTGTGGAGTGAGATAAAGTTAATAGAAAGATGTGCATCATGTTCGACAAACTAAGCACTGGCTGAGGAGAGATCTTGG
Source organism: Ploceus nigricollis (assembly GCA_013399945.1). Classification (NCBI taxonomy): domain Eukaryota; kingdom Metazoa; phylum Chordata; class Aves; order Passeriformes; family Ploceidae; genus Ploceus; species Ploceus nigricollis. Next base: position 626,170 of record VXBC01001346.1, on the reverse strand, counting down.
ATTATGATAGAATTCTTGGTTCTTAAAAGTGAAAAATGCATGAGCTGTGGAAAGGGGGGAAAAATTAGCTGTATTGGTGGACACACAGAGTGTCTGGGCAAGAACCACCTGGGGAAGCTTTGCAGAGGAGCACACACAGGTCATGGTGCCACCAAGAGGGACTGGATTGGAGTTTGTGCCACGTGGAAAGTTGCTATGCAAATCCCTGTCACCTTTCTGCATTCTTGCATGGGGAAAGCAATCCTCAGAGAGGCTCTGAACTGAAATGGAGTTGGTGAAACGCCAGAGGAAGGGATAGCACTCAAATTATTACCATCAGCACAGCTTGAAGTGGCCTGACTTCCTTCTTGGCAGTGCAAGGAAATGGAGAGGAGCAGCCTTTGTGAGTCAGTTCTTGCTTTGTAGTTGGAACAGAGCAGTCCATATCTGAATCCCTGCCTCAGCAGACTCTGCTGCACACCAAACACATTTGCAAGGTGATTATTTTCTACTCATTTGCAGTAAGGCAACAGACAAAAGGCAAGGAATGGGTGAAGGCAAAATAAAGGGGAGAAGAAGCGTGGAAGAGGAAGCAAGGCTTGCCACATCAGTCACCTGTTTTTGCTGCTGTCTCAACTCCTTGCATCACTTTTTTTGTTTTCTAATTTAAATTTTTTAGAAGCTGGAGAGCAGACAGCATGGCAGGAAGGTGGGGTAGACAATACACAGACCTTATCAGCATGAGGATGTAGACTCTGTGCTTGCTTCCTAGAATGATAAACTGAGCTGGGGATTATTAAATTAAGCCTAATATATATTGAATGTGGAAAGCAAAAGTTTCTCAATTAAAGGAAGTGCTGACCTATGGCAGGTAAGAATATTGTGGAGTTGGCACCTCTGTGTTACCTGAAACACCAATGAAATTGTTTTGCAGTCAGGAGCCCAGAGCATATTACAGAAGGGACCTCTTCATGTGGAATGGAAAAACCTGTTTAAAATGTTCAGGCTTTTGAAGCTCATACAAAGGGATGTATTGGAGAACAAAGTTGTAAGAGCTGTTAGGATTGCTAAGCTGGCCTTCTGAGTACAGCTACTAATTTTATTGTGGGCAGGGACGAGGAGAGGAGGGAAGAAAATGTTTAAAACAAACAAAAAACAACAAACAAATAAACAAGTCTTTGTTGTTGCTCCCCTTGCTGGGAGTTTCTGCCAGAGCATGGACATGCAAACAGGTGATTAAGGGTTTGGCACACCTCAGGGAGGAAATATTCCAGCAGAAGTGAAGGGAGACAATGAGGAGTCAAGGGAGGAAATATCCAAAGGAAGGGGAGGTCAAAGGTTCACAAATGGAACAGGGAAGCCACAGAGGGTGACACTGAGTGAAACACCTCAGGCATTGCCTTGGGGATGGGTATCCAGACAAGCAGCAGACACTGCTCAGTGGGGTCAGGAGAAGTCTCTGCCCACAGCCTGGAGAAGCCAAAGAATGCAAACAGGTCCTGCCATTTCCAGGATGCTTTTCCCTCTCCCCACTTTCTGCCCTGTTCAGATTTTCTCCTCCCAGTGCTGTTACTGGCCAGGCTCATGTTCAGACAGAGGAACTGGGCTGAGGTCTGAGCTGGTGAAACCGTCCTTGAGGAACACACCTTTACCTCAGGAGGATCTGGAGTAGTTTGAGCCATTTGTTTCTCTCCCTTTTCTGATGTGTTTCTTGTGGTGATAAACACAAAATCACCTGGGAGGGGCTTGAGCAGGAGAGGAGAAGGGTGATAAATCTCACCAGGAGAGGAAACCAGTTAACATAAGTGAAAATGGGAACTGGGAAGGGAATTTTCTGTTTAGTTTTACAGAGATGATGATTTTATTAAAAAATTGCACCTAGTTCCTTTTCATTTGTGGAAATCAGAAGCTGGTAGAGACTGTATGACTGGAAAGTTCTTTGGCCAGTCTCATGGGTTGGGAATGTTCCTGAAGCAAGTGAAAAGAAAAGCAAAATGAACTTGACGGTCTTTTTATTATTCACATTAAAGATTAGGAAGACTGGAAGTGCATTTTTGCAAGAAGAAAGCTTAATATTCAGGAGAGGTTTGTATTAATCATGCTGAAGTCAAGAAAAGTTGATTTAGAAGGAAGCAGAGTTGATCAAACACAAAACTGTGGGTATTTTATGCTCTGCTTTCATTCTGAAATGGTTTTGAGGTGCTTTTTGCCTCACTATGGGCAATGTACACTCAGGTTGCCTGTGGTGGGTTGTTCTCTGAAGGCTGTTTCTGCTTTGCAGGGGTTTAGGTGGAGAGCTGATGAGACCAGCTGGTAAGTACCACAGCTGGGGTGGGACAGCGCGAGAGGTGCCCTGAGGAATTTGGCTGTTGATGTGTTTCCAGTTAATTTTGCATGTGTTGTGTTGAATGTATAAGTAAAGTCAACACAGTAATTAAAAAAGATGAACTTTGGAGGCCAATCAGCAGATGGGTGCAGCAGGACATGGGGTGTCAATGCACTTGGAATAATCAATACACCTGGAATAACTCTGTGGAAGAGCTGGAGATGGTTCTGGGCTCTGTGTCACACTGAGTCCTTCTGTTGTTGCACACAGTGAAGTTTTTTCAGAGTTGAACTGTCTTCCTTCAGTGATTTACTCAGAGTCCTCTCCAGAAGAGATACAATCTGCACTTTCAGACAGAAGCCATGGTGGAAATAATGATTTTATCATAACACGTGTGTGCACAGAAGTGAAGCACAAAGACCATATAAACAACAGTCTGTGGGGAGTGTGGCACCACAGAAAAGATGGATTTGGAAGATTGTTTTGTGCTGTAAAAAGGAAGGGTGTTGCAGGAAGAGGTAGGCTGGGTGGATGAGGAAATGATGCCAGCTTGGTTTCCTGCTTGTGAGCTGAATGAAGGAAATGCTGCAGAGCAGATTCCAGCTTGGAAGATCTGAAGCCATCCAGACCTTGTGGGTAAAAGAGCTTCAGCACTGAGGTGGAAGAGAAGGGGGATTTGAGTGAAATTACAGCTGTATGACACGAAAATGCAAACTGGAGGAATAGGTTTTTTGTGATATGTTTTAGTTTTTAAGCAGGTGAACATTTTGTGGTTTTGGAGAAATACAAATGGCAGTATTTTGGCATGATACAACTGTGTAGGTGGAATGAGAGAAGAATTGAAAATGTTCCACAAATTGCCTGCATGTCTAATGAAGATGATGGTCTCAACCACAATAGAGCACAAAGAAGTGCAGAGAACTAAGGAGGAACCCCAAGAGAATTGGGTTTAGTCACATTGCACTTAGCCTTGTCTGTGAATAAATATTAGCACAGAGAAGCTGACACACAGTGTTGAGAGGATTTTGTGTGACATTGCCATAGTGAGGAGTGAGTTCAAGAGAAGATTTGGAGCCCAGTAAGTTGATTATAAATGAAGGTGGTGAGCTGTGTACAGAGCCCAGAGGAAGAGTCAAAAATCAGGTTGTGGGAGGAGAGGAAAACGAAACAATGGCATTACTTTATACTGCACCTTCTTCTGTCCTTTCCCTCCTCTCCACCAACTCTAAAGCAGCCAGGCAGTGAGATGGAGCTGTACCAATCTCATTTATTTGAACTGAACCCCAGGAGGTGAAGGATATTGGTATTCCCCAAGTGCTGAGTTTTCATTTGAGCAATACAGTCAATCTGTTGGACAGAAAATTTGCAGTGTTTACTGTGTTGATCTCCATTCCTAAAAAAGCATCAAAACATTTAAAAAAAATACAGTTCTCAAAGTGGGTTTGTAAGCAGTAGAACTCTAATAAGTTCATAGACTAAAAATAATAAGGACTTTATTATGAAAAGTATGTGCTCATGTATTCCAAGTATAAAAGGAAATAAAGTTGCATCCAGTTTCATAGCTCCCAGCTCTGTGCAGTGAACAAATGCCACTCCTTGGAGGTTCAAAAACAATGTGAATAAGAAGTAGGAAAACCTGTCATACAGATTTGAATAGTTTTTAGTGGCTGTAGTATTATCCTGGTCTCAGTTGGTTTACTATCACTGATGCTACACTGCCATTTCCAGGCTCTATAGCAAAGAAAAGTGGCTGATACGAATGGCAGAGGGGGAAAACATCCCACCAGACAAGGGATTTGCATGAATGATGGGACTGACTCGTGTCAGAGGACAGTGACTGCATCATAGTGATTTTTGTACAAATGTGATTTCCTTCCAGTTTTTAATTTCCCTTATTTTGAACATCTGTTTGCAAATATTCTTCAATTTAAAGTTAATGCTAATGTAAGTTCCTGTGGTTGTCTTTGCAGAATTGCTACAATTTCTCTTTTCTGAGGGGGTATTTATCTTATCAAACTTATTTTCTTACAGTCTGCACTTTAATTGAGAAGTTGTCACTATCAAAAATGCCATTTAGAGGAGATCCAATAATTGGTACGTCCTGTTTTAAATAACCTTCCATGACTGTGGTAACTATTCATTAAACTAAACTATTAACAAATTCTGCTTTTCAAAGAAGCAAAATTAATGGGGTTGGGTGGCCTAACACATTAAAAAAATACCAAAAAGATAGACAAATACTGCAGCAGATGCTGCTGCAATTTGAAGATTTGTTTTTTAGCTGTTAAATTGACAATAAATAGAATGTGCAGTATTCAGCATCACCAGGCATGGGGTATTCACTGTGGACATGATAATCCAGTCTGGAGTAGCTCTGCTGGGAGTCACAGCCTTGTTTAGTTTGGAAAACCAAGGACACAGGTTGATCTGTGTAATTGCTGGTCTATGGTAAAATTAAATGGAGAATGTTGAAGTTCAGAAAGAAAGAAAAGTTAAAGCTGTTCATGTTCCTTGCTGTTCCAGGTGGTTGGCAGTGGTTAATAAATGACAGTCTAAGACATCTCACTCTTGTTTCCAGTGCTGCACGACAGCATATAAAGGTACAATCATTTCTCCTCCTTCATGTGGTCACATTAAATACAAAATCAGAAATACTTTTGCTTTCCTTTGGTGGATTATCCATGGGATCTTACTGGTTCTTGAATGAATGTTTCATAGATGTGTGAGAAGGGGTATTTAAAAAAGTATATTTTGAATTCCTCAAGATTGCAGTGGACCTTTCTGGTTAATACTTGAGCAGTTATCCCAAAGGTTGTTCTTGTCTGTACCTCTGGTCAGGGTGAGGAGTTGCTGATGGTGCTGAGAGCTGCTCCCTGGTTACATTTAGAGGGTGTTTTGCTTCTGTTTTGGTGTACCTGTAATATGTGTGGTTTCAGAGAACTCTTGTGACAATTAAAAATGCTCTGGAAGATACCCACAGTAGCTGCGGGTGTTTGGTAGCTCTGCAACTTTGCTGTGAGTTACCAGAGTTATTCAGGACAAGGAGCTTAAATTTTCCATTAAACTCTGCTGCAAATCCTTTTTCTGTGCTCTCAGACTGCACTGATTCTGAATATTAAATCCATTGGTGGATATGCTCATGCTGTTTTATCTACATCATCTTAACACCTCCAGTTATTCACCTTAATTTTCCCCAGAATTCCCAAGGCAGTTTGATCTCATGCTCTTAAAGGCACTGCTGAATTAAAAAGGCAGTTTCTGTCTGCCCTGCTAGAGCTTACAGACAATCTGAATTTAACACACTGTGTTCATTGTGCTAGGCTTTAGTAATAAGATAAAAAGACATTTCAGGTATCTCACACCTCATCTTTTAAAGCTGTCCTTGGGAGACAGAGGAGACTGGAGTTGTATCCAAATCACTGAAGGAAATTAAAAAAAGAAATTTGGATTTTTAGGATACTCTTTTGGCATTAACAATTTATTCAAAGCGCTGGTATGTCTTATAACTGGAACTTCTAAACCAAAAGCTTAAAGCTTAAAAGAATTAATTAAGAATTAATTAAGGTAAAGCTTAAAAGAATTAATTATAGGCTGTAGAGAATTTTGACTTGTTTGGTAAACATCAGTTAAAGCCAAACAAAGTGTATTTAGTAAATGACAATTCTCACTTATTTCTACTTCTGTTTTAGAGAGAAATATTTTTAAGGGCAGTGCTTAAGATGTTGAAAAATAATTTTTTTTCCAGACATACAGTATTCTCTTCCAGTTGAACTTCATACATTTAAGGTGAAAAACATTTAATTTAGAAAGTGAAATATCTGAGCAATCTGGTCTGGTCCCAGGCATCCCTGGCCATGGCAGAGGTTGGATAATTTGGCCTTTAAAGGTCCCTGATCTACAGCATTTAGATAATTCTGCATATTTTGCTACTTTAATGCCTGTAGTAGTTAAAATATTGTTTAGGTGAGTGCTGGTTTTCTTTCAAGTCCTTGATTTTGCATAGAGAACTTGTCTTGAGGTGTCTTTGAGGGCAGAATGAATCAGCTGGGCAGGATTTCTGTGTTACATCTGAGATTTCTTGTACCTGGAGAACATGAGTGTTAATAACTATTGTTGCTGTTAACATGAAGTGAACAATGCATAGCTTTTGTGTGCTTTCAAATTTATTATAATTTTGGGTATCATTATATTATCAGCTGAAAAGTATAATTCAGCCATAAATTCTATTATATTACATATTCTATTCAATTCTATTCTATTACATATTCTATTATGTGCTTTCTGAAATAGCAGCTGAGTTATTTTGTGTTCTGTATCAGTAACTGAAACCACTCTAAAATGAGGAGGATCAGGTATAACACACAACCATTGATCCTTTTCTAAGCCAATTAAGATTAGGACACAAGGCCTGTGATGTTTGGGCTTTTTTGTTTATAACCTTCAGCCCATGTTTTTTTCTGTGTTTCCTTTCTGTAGCTCCTTGGGGAAATAGGGTTTGTTTTTTGTCAATCTGGCATCAGTATATGGATATATATGAAAGAAGGTGAAATAATGACTTGTGTGTTTTGTAATGGTGTGTCATCCTAGGGGTCTTTCATCTGAACTGAAAATACATTTCATACATTACTGTTACTGTCTTAAATGCTAATTTAGCTTTCTGGTCATATTGAAAGAATGAGATTAAAATCTGGTTTTTCCTTACTAAACCTCTATTGAGAAGAAATAATAAGAAAGGAAATGCCAGTATCTGAAAGGAGGTTTTTTTTTTTTTAATCCACTTTCTTTTTCCTTAAAAATTCTAAGATGTGAGGTGAGTAAATGCATTTCTGTGCCTTTGTTGCAGGAGTCTGCAGTGTCTGCACTGGCTGCTCTGTGCAATGAATTTTACATCAACGAGAGGGGAGAAGCTGATCCAGCTCTGCAGGGTAATGATTCATGTTTAACATAGAGGCACAGAATGCTGGGCTGGACCAAACTTGCACTTTGGAGGTATTGCACAGAGTGGGGAGGGGCAGCACTGCTTTTAAAACAACTTAAAATTCTTCAGGAAAAAATAACTGACAGCTGAAAGTTGTCTGAAAAATGACAACTGGAAGTGTAGGAAATGTCTCATTTCCTACATAAATGCTGGCTTTAGGCTGGAGGTGAGTAGAAGGTACCACCATAATGAATTCAAGGCAAATTTATGTTGTTTTTGTGTTCCATACTGTAAAGCAAAGAACCAAAGATTGTGCGTTTCTAAAATCCTAAATTTTAACAAAGTGAATCTTTTTCACATCCTATTTTGATAAACTCTGCCAGAGATGATGGCTGATTTACAGGAGAATTGCTAAAGGATAGGAAAGGACAGCCAGAGTTCTGGTAAATGTGCATGTGAAAGCTCATGTGTTTGTGTTTGGATCAGCAGTACAGGAGGAGGCTTAAACTTCTCCTAGGGGTGTATGAATCAGCATCTTTTTTTATACTGCTTTTCTTGTACCTGTCTTCCTTTCAAGGATCAGATTGTATCATGTCCATCAGAGACAAATTGCTAGATTGTAAAGATAAATATTTTTAGAATAACAACATTTATATTCTTATTTTTCTAAATATGACAGTGAATTTACATATACTTAATAAAATATTGATTTATTTTTCTATTTTTTGCCATTATTAAATCAGGTAACAAAATGCCTTATTATTTATTTGTCTTAGAGTTGTTCCCAAAATGATGTTGATATTTATCACATATGTACTTACATGCAGTCCATGCCCCAAAGACATTAGGGCTGAACTATAAAAGCAGCCTATCCTGATTTTAAAATACTTTATATAGTGCTAAATCTTTACATTTTTGTCAAAAAAGAAACAAACAAACCCAAACCCCAAAATGGCCCTTTCCCTCCTGGAGTTTGGCCCTGGTGCCAGATTCTTTGTGGGCAGCATGGGAAGATGTGATGTGGTCCCAAGGCAGATAAAATCCCCACAACCTCAGGAAAGGGTCATGTGTAAAACCAGAACGTGCTGGGCAGGAGGAGGCAATGCTGAGTCAAAGCAAACAAGCTAAAAATGAGTTGAGAAGTTGATAGGTCAAATTTTATGTAAGGATGAAGTTTCAAGTTTCTATAAAAGTGGACTGGAAAACTCAGGCAGGTGCCCAAGTCAGGAGGGAGAAGGGATCTGCTGGAAGTACAAGCTGCAGATGTTATTGCTTTACTCATTTAGACCCCTCTGAAGCCTCATGGTTTTCTCCTGGATTTGAGGTCAACTTTTCATCTGCCTTGTGCTTGAAGGGACCATGGCAATGTGGCTGTGATGGTCTAGGGATACAATTAGGTCAAATTTGTAGATACAGACAAAATTTCTCATGGGACTTTCTGAAGTAGAATTGTGAATTGGCAATTTTTCTGTTCTAGAAAACTCTCTGGTCAGCTCCATCTTGAGTACCCTTTTATTTGGCCTTGACTGCACTGGACCCTGCTCCACACATGATAACAGAAGTGCCATGACACATGCAAGCATCTTTTAAAAAAACAAACAAAAAAAAAGGTGTATTTTATCTCTATACTGATAAAAAGTACAAATTTCATGCCTGTAGTACAAATTTCAAATCCAGTAGTAAAAGTCCTCCCAGAGTGTGTGATGGATGTGGGTATGTGTGGAAGCTGCAGTGCAGGAGACATTCAGCACAGTGCAGGTGCCTTAGATAAGTCAGTTAAAGCAGGTCTGGACATGTTCAAGGGGATTAGGGAAAAAAAAAACTTTTGGTAAAATTTAACCAGCATTTCACTGTTACTTGATGATTAAAATGAAAACACCAATCAAAGGTGCTTTAGCAGTTTGACATTCTGAATTTGTCCTTATAAGGCTGCATTTTTATTGAATCACTACTTTTGCCTCTGTTTGTTTTGACCTTCTCTCAGTGTTTTCTTTTCCTCTCTTAGTGTGTTCTGGTTTGGTTTTGCTGACTTTCTCTTTTAATATTTTTTCAGGATGGGTTGTATGGAATTAATATTGTAGACACTTCATAGGCCCTGTTGGTTTATGAAGCTGAAGGCTCCTAGAAGAAAATTAACATTTGCATTACACTTTGCACCATAATTACTGAGTGGTTAAAAGTAAAGAGCTGTTGCTGTGTCATTTGGCTGAAACGTCAATCTTAAATTTACATCACTCAAAGTGGAGACTGTCACAGCTCTTCTTGCTGTCACAGCAAACATTGCATCTTCCTGTGGCCTCAGGACTCTTAACACCCTGGTGGTTTGGAAAGTTTTAAATAAATGTGCTTATCTGAAGGTGTTGCTCACCTCTGGCCAGGGAGCTGGGCTGCTCATGGCAGGGACAAGTTGGGGCCTGTCCATTGCATGGGGGTTTAAAAGAAACAGTCATGAATTATGATGAATGGGGAGTTTCTTATGGCAACTCTTCTTTCTTCCTCTAGCAAATATTGCTCAACCATTTAAACCTTAGATTACAGTAGGCACAATTATGTAATCTTCCCAGGATCTCTGGTTCTTTTTCTTTGAGGATTAAAAAGTGTCTCTGCAGTAACGGGATTGATAAGACCACCTTGCTCCTGTCTGAATCAGAGCTGTGTTTATTGCAGCTGGCTTGGAGAAGCTTTTCTGGAGTACTTTGTTTTTCTCTGTGTTTTACAGAAGAGTTTAATGTGAAAAGTTGGGTAAAGGAAATATTGGCTGTAAGTCTGAGATAAAGACTGCAGCAGAAATGTGAACCTGTTCCTGACTTTTCTGCTTTTTATTTTTTCATACACCCTCATTTTCTGCTTGATATCACTTTACATGTTTGCTGAGGCTCCTTTTTCCATGCCCAGCTGGGTTTATTCTGTGTTTATTCTGTGTCTTTTTACTCTGCTGCTCTTTGTAGGGTCACTGTCCCCACTGGGTCCTGTGCCAGCACACAGAACCAAAGGGGGCATTTCTTCTTGAGCTTTCTCCTCCAAAACACCCAGCTTCATTTATGTCTCTCTATGAAAAATGATCTGAAATTATCTCACTGTTTAGGTATGATCTGTGTGTGTGCTTAAACAGGACTCCAGTCAGGAGTTTTCTGAGGAAAAACTGTTAAAATAACTGATATTCACAAACCTGGGGATCTCCTGCCTAACACAGAACACTTAACCAATGATAGAAAATGATGACCTATAAATATAAAAAGAACTTGCTCTCCTGTGCTTACCCAGAAATTTGTGCTTATACTCATTATTTGGATATCTAAAACTTGATAACCCTCTAAAATGGAGAAGTTTGTCTTTTCTCTCTCTGAAGTAATAGGCTTAGTATAAATACAAAGTCAGATTTTTAGACAGAAAATATGAATTTATTCATGTAAAAGTGAACATCTTAAAATTTTTATCCTTTTCCTGTAGAAAACTAAGGTATTCTACATTTTAGTTCAACAAATTACAAAATTTTCCAGCTGCTTTGTTTAGGAGATCTTTATTTTTTTTCCTTAGCCAAATATGAAATTCTAACGATGTGGTGGTTGCTTTTCACTCTGCAATTATATTTTTTTCCAGATGAGCTGGTGACACAGTACGTTTCAGAACTACAAAACTCAGAGGAAATGATTCGTTGTGGCTTTTCACGAGCTCTTGGGGCCCTTCCAAGATTTCTGCTGAAGGGCAGGCTCCAGCAGGTGAAAAAATAGAATAATTGTAATGAGAAGAGGGCACAAGGCATTTTGAGTGAAACCTGTGACAGTAATCAAATAAATAATAATGATCATAATTAAAGGTCTTTGTCAAAGGGGTTTGAATGCTAATGTACAGAAAATCATCATGAGTTGAGCTTGCCATAGTTTCTGATAATTAATGTTTAGTCCTGCTTTAGTAGTGTTAATGGAAAGCCAGAGGTTGGGTTATCCCTTTGCTATGGGACATTGGTCCAAGGGAACAGAGAAGAGAGTGGGGAAGGGTCCAGGGGAAGAGAGATTTGCTACAGGGATTGAACTGAAACCCCTGGAGAAACTGAGATATATGAAGCCACAAAGTGAAATAGAAATACAGATCTAGAATATAGATTTTAGCTTTTAGTAGAAACTTATACCTAAGTGCCTTGAGTATCTAAAAAGCTGCAGCAGAGAGCAGAGGCCTTTTTGCCCTTAGGCACAACTCTACCATAGAAGTAGAGGTTACCCTGCCCCAGACAAAATGTAAACTTAGCCTGCTGATCACATTTTTTACATATAGTGTTCCCATAAACAAGAAGAACTGATAGAAATACATCTGTAGTTCTAAGTAATACTCTGGTGATGTTGTGTAAAACCTTACAGGCCTCTCCTGGTGAGAATCCAAACTCTGCTGCCTGCTTGGTTCCTTCGTACAGGATTGAACTCACTTTACTATGGTATCTAAATTTAACATAGTAAAAAAGGCTTGGGATTTATATATCTCAATCTTTGTATTTTTTCAGGTTTTGGAAGGTCTAAAAAAAGTTACAATAATTTCCCCTGAGGACGTGAGCTTTGCTGAAGCCAGGAGAGATGCCTTAATAGCAATTGCAAAGTATGTTTCTCACCCCTGCTTGTGTCTAATTTTAAATCTTTCTGTAGAAGCTTTCTCCCATTCATTCTGCTGGGAGCTGGGAGAATAAGTCTTAAAATCAGTTACAGTCACACACATCTTGACTGCATATCCATTACTTAATTTATTTTTCATTCAGAGAATTACCACACACCTGGCTATGGACTTCATCTCTGATAGTGCTGTCAGTTTTTTATCAGTTAACTGACTACCTAGAGTGTATTTTAATGTTTGCCTTTCTCATGGGCTGCAATTTAATGAGCTTAACTGAAGAGGAAGAATATATGTTTTTTCCACAGTCTTAAAAAGATTGAATTAATTTTAAAAATTATGCCTTTTATTTAAAGGAGTATTTTCTATGTTGAATGTCACAGTGCAGTTAATAGTATACATTAATATTTTTTGCTCTTAAACTGTTACACTGCTAAAACCCCTGTGTCTTCAAGGTAAAGAAGTTTAATATCAGGTTTAATGCACATTGTGTTTGCCCTTTACTCTTCTTGATGACTTCATTTTAAGGAGAGTTCAGAGATGGACAAATACTGAAGCAAGTTCCTTTTTGTGGTGTTATAGAAGGGAAAACAACCTACTTCCCTGCTGAGATCTTAACTTTGCCAGTGTTCCTTTGAACCCAAACACTGCTCAGAACTCCTCAGGTCAAAGTCAGCACAGAAATATTCCTCATTCCATCTGCAGTGGGCATTACAGGTGTTGTGATTTTTATTAAGCAACATAACAAAGCTTGATCTTAATTGCCTCCCATCCCTTCTTTTCCTCTTTTTTTGAAGGGTTTGCCAGACAGTGGGTGTGAAGGGAGATGGATCCCAGCAGGAATATGTGTGCAGGGATAATGTTGATCAGATTTATGCCACGCTGCTCACCGGTGTCACCGACTACACCACCGACAGCCGGGGTGACGTTGGAGGATGGTAAGGTGGGGTAAAATCCAGGGCCAGCTTTGGTGTCTAATGAAAAGCTGATGTGTTTTCAAAACCTATTAGAAACAAGAGCTCCAAGCCTTTGGAGACTTGAGCCTAGGTGGGAATTAGGAATGCACAGCAGGAAAAGTAGAAAGTGCAAAGCGAGGCTGACAAGTTTTGGTTGTCCTTGCTCAGAAGTTGGGAATATGGGGACTGATATGTTCAAAACCGAATTTAAGCCTTCTTCTGGTTCTGTGTCTGACATTAGTTCCTTTTAGTGAATACCAGGAATGTAGTCAGTTGCAAAACAGGAATTTAAAGCATTATTTCTCTTTATTTGAAACAACACATTTGGTCCTGCCTGATCTCTCCTGCTGCCCATTGCTGTTGTGGGGATTTTTTGCCAGGAGAGGGAGCAGCTGCATAACGTGTTGAGAGGGATAAAAACTCTCAATTGTGCTGCAGCATCACCATTTCTTTTGTAAGTTTAGGGTTTCAATGATTTCAGGTATGATGCTGCAAGAATAAATCATAAGTCTATAGGAATATGTCTGCTGATGGGAAATCTATAGCATAGGTAGATTAATAAATTTTGTAACTTAATAAGATTAATAAAATCTTAGTAATATTAAGTCTATAGCAGTCCTATTTTCAAGGCATTCCTCAGTCTTCAGGGTCCCCCTAATATACAAAGAAGATTCAGTGTGTAGCACTCTGAATGCTCTGTATTCCTTCAGTAACAGTGATCTGGAAAGGCAATTTCAAAATGCCTGACTGTAAAGGCTCATGTCCTTCTTTGGGTTTGTGTTTCATTTCCAAAGAAGCTCTAACTGGGGATGTGTCAGCACTTACTGATTGGAAGTTCCTGCCAGCTTTGAATGGGAGAGATCATGAAGAGTTCATGTTATTCATGCCATCCTGTAGAATTACACAGCATAGCAATATGGATCTTACAAAACAAACATAAATTCGTGCTTTTCTGCACGTATTTATGAGCTAAATATGCCCAATCTGACATAGTACTTGTCAATAAAAAGCATTAAATTATCCTAATTCAGGAACAAGTCCAGTATCTGCAGATTTAAAATACTTTTGATGCTGTGTAGAAGCCTCAAAGCAGTAACACTTAGTAGAGAGAAGCCACAAACTCTGTAAATGAATGTGATAGAGTCATTTTAGTTGTCTTTTATTTATTGGCACTTGATTTTGAGTAAAATGCTGGTTTTGAAAAGGCCTCTTAATTTTATTGTCTGAATCTATAATTTGAAATGTGCAGATATATGTTGCTTTTAGAGATGAAGAATCAGCCTTGTTTAACCTGTGGGTGATACTGTTTGTGTATGGTAATGAAGTGGTTCTGGCAGCTGCATGAAGTATCTCAGGGTACAGAGATTGTGTTCTGGATTTTAATTAACAACCTATTGATAGTTCAGATCTAGTATCTGGCTCTGCTTTGGCTACATGCCAGGCAGATAGGGGCAAGTGCCTGAAAAGTACTGGTAAGAAATAATTCTGCTGGTTGAAATAATTTTGTCATTTTCCCAGTTTGTTGAAGAAGTTCCTGTCCAGCAGTGCTGAGTCACGTGGAGTGTTTGAGTGGATTGTGTCAATCATATCTGTGCAGAGTGTTTGTATGAAATAAATGCTTCAAACAGTCACTACCTTCCTCCTTGAAGGGCGTTTTCAGCAGTGGGGGATGAACCAAAGCAAAGTCAAAGTTTGGCCATCCCTGGCCAAGCCCAGCATGGTGACACATGCTGCCCAGCTGGCAGCTTCTGGGTTAGGCTCAGATTGTTTAGAGCTCTGTCCTACTCAGTCTTAACTTCAGTGTCATTATTTCATTTGGTAGCCCTGGGTTTGCTTTAAAACAGGAAAAAATAAATTAATTACAGTGCCATTCTCCTTTCCAGGATTCCTCATTAGGCTTGAACAGGGCAGGTGCTGTGAAGTACATTTGTAATAACCACATGGGATGGGAGCTGCTGTACACAGCCTGTAACCACCTCTTGTGTAGGAAGAAAACTTGTGAATGTGTTTTTTTTCAATATGCCCCATGCTGGAGTGTTGCTTGCCAGTGATCATGGGCAAGGAACAGTCAAAGCACAGTCAGACCTTGCAGGTTGTGCTCTGCAAGTCACTGACAGTGTCAGACCTCACCAGTTCCAATAATGCATTAATTATAGGCTGTAATATTTATAAATAGGCTGCAATAATGATAAATAATTATAAATATTAAATAATTAATGTAATACAATATTATATATATATAATAGAAATATTAAATAATTATAAATAGCTCCTCTGTCTTTGCACAGGAAGGGAAGTGTCAGTTCTGCAGCAGAAGACAGGTATTTTGTGCCATGTTATCACTGAGCACTTCTGTAACTGGCCAGCCTTGTCCCTTTAGCACTTCACTGCAGTATTTTCAAACATGTTGGAAAAGTTCATGGCACAAATAATCCAGACTGCTCTCAGCCTTAGTTGAGGTTTGTGTGTTTGGATTTTCCCTGTTTTCTGTAGTGGTGTCCAGCTTCTCAGCTGGTCAAATTGTCATGCCACAGGGAAATAATAACACAGGGCACGAAATCAGAGATCAAGAGGTGTCTGACATTTCCTTAGAAGAGGAAACAAGGATGCAAACCAGTGAGGATCAGGAGCAGGTCATTCCAGCTTGCACAAGGAAGGAGCTTGGCTTTCCCTGTGTCAGAGGAGCAGGAGGGAGGTGAATGTGTCCCTAACACAAGACAGGGCCAGGTGTAGCTGACAGAAAATGCAAGAGCAATAATACAGGGTGGGGAGGCAGAGAAAAGGAAGAGATACTGAGCTTTGTGTTTTCAGAGATACTGAAGAAGATGAGGACCTGGCTAAGTGTAATTAGGTATTCAGCTGAACTTCCACATCTGAGAGCACCCACTGCAGTTCTCCACAACTATTGTTTATCCTTTTCTGTGTCTTCATTTCAAAACAGAGCAAAACTGAGTGGAACTTTCAAAGAAATCCTGAGGAAATTAAATTCCCAACAGCCATTAAGATTCAAAAGTGCTTTGAGCACCAGACACTTTTTTTTTTGAGCTTCTTTGGGCAATTCTAGCCACAATCAAGTCAAGAAACATGTAAATCAGAGGGGGAAGGGGGATTCTTTCTCATGGCAAACTCTTGGCTGCTGAAGGCTTTTGTGGCTTCTCAAATATCAGTGCTTTCTCATTCTGTTTCTTCTAAACCAGTGAATAAGATGGAAAGATACGGAGAGAAATGCTGTTTCTCTGGAGAGACTTTGTCTTTTTGGTGTAATTTTTGTCTTTCTTTAATAGAGTCATGGGAAAGTTTCACCAACTTTACTCTGCATATGCAAACTTTACCTTTCTTTTGACAGATTGTTTGCTGGGACATGTCTGGTCTGTCTACAGGTGGTAGACATGAATATCTCAGTCAGATATGATACAAAAAACTGGTAAAACATAACCTTGATGAAAGACTGCCAGACTTGTTTTAAGCTGCTTTGGAAAAAATGATGTCATTTACCTTTTTTACCATTATAACAAATGTCCCACCCAGTTTCAGATTGCACCTGCAACTATTTTCAAGTTGTTTTAGAAATCAGCAAGAGGAGCATTTCTTCTCATACAAGGCTGCTGGGCCTTTTCAAATTTTTTTTTTCCCTTTTTTTAAAAATTATTACTGAGAAAGGATGACATTACTCTGAACATGCTGGGCCTGGTCTTGTGCAGGGTCATGTAACCCACCGAAGTATTGCTCTTGTCTTAGGAAAGGAACCAATTTAAAAACTCATGGATTGACAAGATGTGGTTTAAACAAGCATACTGATGATTTTTTAAATTGAAATTACACTTTTTAAAAAATTGTATTTAGACATTTTAAAGAGAGCACATCATTATCTAGATAGGACTCACTTCAAGCACAACTTAGTGTTACTTTGGTCAAATTTTTCATGAAATTAATTATTGTTTAGCATAGAGATTTAAGCCACTCTGAGTCACAACTTGTTTTTAATGTTGGAAATATTAAGCTTGAAAATTTACAAGAAGGTGACAGTCTTAACAGTGTTAAGACTCAACATCTGACTGTCAAAATGTGGGTTGGCCTTTTCAGAAAATAATTTGAAGCAGACAGAGCACTTAAGTTTAAATACATCTACTTGCACATGAAATATTACTAATCATTATCAGTTTTAACCTTCTTAAAATAAAGAATAAGCCTGGTGACATCTGGCTGGAATGAAAACCAGGCTGGTGAGGCAGGGGTGACTGTGGGACCCTCAGTGCAATGTGAGCTTTGTTTCACAGAATGGGACTGGGAGGGACACTCCTTGTCCTCCCAGAATATGGGAGCTGCTCTCAGAGCTCCTTGCTTTTGTTGTTGTGAATTTGTGCTGATGTATTGACTGAAATAAGTGCTGCTGTAGCTCCTGTGATCTGTCTGTGTCTCCACAGGGTGCGTGAAGCTGCCATGACCAGCCTGATGGAGCTGACCCTGCTGCTGGTGCAGAGCGAGCCAGAGCTGATTCATGCCAACATGTATGGAATGTTCTGTCCTGTGTCTCAGCTCCTGGAGCTCCATCCAGCCCTGCAGGAATGCAGTGCTTGCACACTGTGTGCTCCTCCTTTACTGTGACAGAACTTTGACAGAAGTGCATCAAGCCCACGCAGATGGGGAGGATGTTGGGATCTGGTTTGCAGAGGGAAAACCCTGTTGGGAGCACGTGGGTGGCAATCCCACCTTGGAAATGCAGCACAGCTGTGGGGTTTGGGCTAAACCTGCCATTTCTGTGGTGCTTCCCAGTAGTGCTCACTGAAACAGAAAGCAAACCTGCCTGCTTATCCAGAGTGTCACATCATTAATTCAGAATGTGATCAAATGTGAGCATGAGTTTGGATTACTTTCTTTCCAGAATTATTAGTAAGGAAATAAAGAAAAATAGTTTACACTGAGCTCCTGATTTTTAATTTCATGATATGGTACTCCTAATAATAAAAGAATTAATAAAAAGTACCATTTTTAAAACATACTTTGAGCTGCAGTAAAACTTTCCTAATAGTGGTATTGGTTTGTAGACAGAGTGTGGCAATGGTTAGGTGAACATATATATGTGCTTTGGGTTTTAATTAAAAAAACCCTGAGTGTTGAAGGACACCTAGAAGGAAAGTACTGGATTCTCTAAGAATACACTGCTCACTAGTGCCCATTTTCAGGGGCTTCCTCCTGTTCAGCTGTTTATACACAGATTGTCCACATGGAACTGAGAGAAGCATTCCTGCCAGCTGGATCCCATTTTGTAAATATTCTGGGCCTTGGTGTAACTGAAGGAATTTTAGCTGGTTCTACTATCATTAGTGGCCCTTTCTGAAGGGTAAAGGGCCTTGTGGGGCACAGTATTGTACCTGTGAGTTTAAGCTGTGAGCATAAACAAAATAGGATATTGTTAAAAACTAGCCAGAACTGAAGTGATTTACTTGGGATATATGAGATGTAGGAGAGACTTTGTCCTCTGCTACATGTGCAGTTTTCTACTTCAAAATGTGCTTTTCTCAAAGTTCTGCTCTATTTCCATCTGAAATATAGCAGTTCAGCCAAACCATAAATCACTTTGTTCTCTTTTTGGATGAAGGGTGGGGCAATATGTGTAAAAGGTGGATAAAATACTCTGTAACATTAATGTCATGCTGGTTTTTGATTGATTGATCTGTGGAAGATAAAGCCTCAAAATTCTATCACCATGTGGGTGTCTTAAATCACTTGTATGTTCATTCTGAAGAGTTAAACCAGAATACTTTCCTAGCAGGATCATTCTTATTCATTGAATTGAAACAATTTAAATCTAAATACACACTCTACTGCTTAAATTTTCT
Source organism: Ploceus nigricollis (assembly GCA_013399945.1). Classification (NCBI taxonomy): domain Eukaryota; kingdom Metazoa; phylum Chordata; class Aves; order Passeriformes; family Ploceidae; genus Ploceus; species Ploceus nigricollis. The sequence goes on along the minus strand of VXBC01001346.1, from coordinate 607,555 downwards.
GATTAATTGCTTTCTTCTTTATAGCTGCAAGCAGATTATGTGCTGGCTGGCTCAACAGTCAGCTGAAAAAATAGATAAATTCCGAGCTCATGCAGGATCTGTGTTCCTCACTCTTTTGCACTTTGACCATCCTCCAGTTCCACACATCCCTCATCGAGAAGAGCTAGAGAGGATATTTCCAAGGTAAGGTATTGAAAAATATCCTAAACCAATGAAGTAAAAAGATAAATGCACACAGTTTCACCTAAACCAAGCAACCTGATGTAATTTTTATGCCCAGTATGTGTATGGAGGAATATTTGGTGTTGTCAGGATATCACTGAATTGTCCTATGAATATGCATGAATGTATTTTTCTCCTCAGCTGGAAAACATTGATCATAATGATAGTTTTTAATGGATTGTATTGTTTTAACCAAGCTCTAGTTGCAGTAGTTTTCCAAGATGGACTTTCTAGTTAAAGCAAGAGTGAGAGCAACTCGTTCCTGAGTGGTGATTATGATACATGATGGGTGTGAGGAATATCCAGCTCTGTGTTTGGGGGATCCTCAGCCTTCTCTGATCCTCTGCTCTGTCTGTGAGGCTGCTGATCATCAGCATCATCAGTGCTAGGAGGGTGTGTTGGCCTTTCCTGGGATAGGTCTGTCCTTGGATCAGCTGGTGGTGGGAGAGAACACAGAATGAAACTGCAGAAAGAAACTTGTTTTCTGAATGTAGGCAAAGGTGCCTGGGGAAAGGAAAGTGCAGTTCACATCTTCCCTGGATTAGAACAAGGATTTGGAGATTCCTCCACTTTACTGGCAGTGGCTGAAGCCTTGTTTTGTATTTTCCCCATATGCTCAAAGACCAATGTTTGATTTGATATTTAGGTAATTCAAAGACCTTCTTCACTGGTGTGGAGGAGCAATGTGGGGAGAAGAAAAGCAGCACCCACCCAAGATGATTCCTTTCCTTCCCCTTTCAGGTGGGAGAAGGAGACGCTGAACTGGAACGCGGCGTCGGAAGCCTTCCCTCGGATCACGCAGCTGCTGGGGCTGCCAGCCTACCAGTACCACGTGCTGCTGGGGCTCTCCGTGTCCGTGGGGGGACTGACAGAGACCACGGTGAGAGCACCACTGCTTTCACACCTGATGGCCTTCTTGGCTTTCCTTTTCCAAGTGTCATTGTCTGGACTTGCTGAGTGCTGGTTTTGGCTTCTTTTTTCTACCTCTGCCGAGGTCAGGGTTGAAGGCGATAGTTCACATTCAGGCTGAGATGTTTTTTACAGTCTCACAGCAGTGAGTTCTGCAGTCTTTCACTAACAAGGCACAAAAATGGCAAACTATCTCTTGTTGCAAGGTCTTTTAAAGCTAAACTATCCAATTAAGAAATGACACCTAAATTATTTTCACTTTTAACCCAATAACTAATCACTCAAAGTCCGCAATGCAGACTTTTCTGTCCAATTACAAAATACTTCCCAAACCTATGAAGAAGAAGGTGAAGAAGAACAAGGAAGCCTTCTCCAAGGCTTCAGGTCAAATGCAGTGCTCTCCTGAGAGTCAGAGTCTGTCAGCATAGAAAGTCTGAAATTCTCAGCATCCAGAACACCAACAGCTGAGCGTGCAAGGAACAAGGAGTGAGGGCACTTTGTTTCTCCTCTCCTGGCCTGGCAGGACCTGAGAGTTCCAGCCCCACAAATCCCAGCCCCACAAATCCCAGCCCTGTGCTGACTCTCCCAGCTGGGACCAGAAGCAGAGCTCCTCGGCTCAGTGCCTCTTCTCCAATGAGGTGAAAGCAGTTCATTTGTCACCTGATGCAAGGTGTTAACTGGTAGTTGTCAGTAGGTGTTAACAGTATGCACAAGTTTCTTTTTTAAATTATTTTTGCTACATTTTCTACTAAAATACCAATGAGATGTCAGAAGTTCCATTATGAAGAAATATCATTCAGATGTCTGTCTAAATCCTCTGAGCTTTGCAATCCTTATTTCATTCTTCTGGCATGAAGACTCTCTTTATCACTGGCTTTGGCAGTCTGCTATGCTGCCAAATTTTTCCCTACTTCCTTATAATTTTAGAGTATCCTTCTGTCCTTATATTACAACTTGCACTGGTAGTTTCAGAATTCTTGGTTTCCAGATATTTGGCTTATAATGTTTTTTGATTTGTTGTAGCCAAAGATGTAATATATTAGAAGACGATTTTGGGGGTAAGGACATGGTTCAATATGACACCACAGAGGAATATCAGAGCAGTAACAGAATATTTTGGAGTGTCAGTTAAGTCTTTAAATCCCAGTGGTCCTGTAACAGGAGGAGGAGGAAGCTGTGAGTCAGCACCCCAACAGTGGTTAAGAGTGTTTCTAATTAAGATTTCCATCTCAAATTAAGAAAACCAGTAGAAAAGTGCTGGGAAACAGAGTTTTTGTGGAGGGGGAACAGCTCCTGCTGGGTCACAGCAAGAAGGAGTTAAAATCACCTGGAGCTTGTCTCCCATGCCTTCCCCTTGTCAGTCACAACTTGCCCAAGTGATATTTTTTTGTCTGCTGCTGTGGGTTCTGCTCTTGGGATCAAGAGATGTCTGTGAGCCTTTGGGCTGGTGGAGCAGAGGATTCAGTGTCTGTGCAGTCTCTTGTATTTAAGCCAATTCTGAGAATTTTAATGTTTCTAAAATGGCAACTAATTGTATGGCAACGGCTATTTTAAAACTTTGAAAACATGTGTGTGTTGGTTTGTGACAGTAATTATCAGATAGACAATGTAACTCTTAACAGATTTCTTTAATAGCAAACATGCACATGAAATTCAGCTTTCAGTCAAGCACAGTTAATTACAGGAGGCTCCACCAAAACCAAAGTTATTTGTCTAAGTAAAAAAAGGAGGAAAGTTTTGGAGAAACAGACATTTTGGCTGCTAGCTAGGGTCAGAGGAAAATTCCTATTCAATATTTTACTTTATTTTTTTTTTAAACTCCTGGTTGCATTTAGTTATGAAAAGTTGGAACAGTTCAGTTACATGCAGCTCCCTTCCCTTGTTACCCTCTGACAGTGTGTTAAGGGAAACCTTGTGCAGTGTTCTCAAACTGTGATTGTGAAATGTTAACTTTTCTGTGACCCTCCAGTTTTCTTTAACACTAAAGGCTTGTTCTGGCTAAAATATTCTCCAGGGCTTTAGAAAGAAGATGAGCTAATTCTCTCTTGAGTCAGCTAGAAAGGCAAGGGAGGGCACTTACACTTGGGAGTGTATGTGTGTGATGAATTACTTTCAATATCTAAAATGTGATATAGAAATTAGAATTGTTGTGTTTTACAATGACTGGTATTCAAACTACACTGTCAAATCTGTAGCATTCTTTGCTCAATATCCAGAGACTGATTTAAAGCATTAATAGGATCTTTTAAGAACAATCCTATTGAATCCATATGAAAGAAGCAGCTTTTTAAAATCGTGGATGGGGGAAAAAGATTATTGGAATATGTATTCTTGCAGTAATGTGTGTGTTCTTGTGACTCTCTTCCCTCTCTCACTTCAAAAATGTCTGTGCAGATACACACGTGGACATGGAAGTTAGAAAGAAGATTCTTGTATATACTGCAAGATAATCTGAGTTCAAATGTCAGTTTGTCTTTTAGTCATCTCAGGGAATTCACAGGAGAAAGGCTCTGTTGTAATTCAGTGGTCAGTGGCAGTTTGGCTGCAGCTAAAATTGCTCTGCAGTATATTTAGCAAGAGTAGTTCTTTGTTTGGCTTTTTAAAGAGATTTTCTGGAATGAGCCGTGTGGGGTCTCTGAAGTGTTTTGGTGGCAGTGGGGCTGCTGGAAGAATTGTAGCTCAAGCATTGGAAATAATCTGGAAAAACAGAAGATGTCATTCCCTGTGGGATTTGGCACTCTGCTCCATCACCATGGTTCAAAGGGCACTTTCTCTGTGTAAAAGAATCTTCTAATTATACATCTGGCCCACAGTGATGCATATTTCTTATGGCTGCATAAAACCCCTCAGTCTGTGGAGATCAGATGTACAATGCTGGTCTTTCTCCAGTGCACAAACCCTGCAGTTGCAGGGGTCAGGATATAATTTTGATATAATTTCATTATTGTTGAACTACATTACATGCAAAATTTTGTTGAAGCACAGAATGTCCCGTGATTCCCCTTCCCCCTCAAGAGTGAAAATTGCATTTTAAAATGGTATAGAAATTGTAAGTAAAGCCTTTAAAAAAAAGAACAACATATTCTGTACTCTTAAAGTTCCTCCCAGGCAGTACCAAAGCTGTGTTCCTGTGTAGATCTCAGAAACAAAAATATTGGGATGTTAGTAGATTATAGTCTAAAACATCTGGTTATTGAGACAAATTGTATGCAAATCAATGCATATTTGGTGGAAGAAAGAGGCCCAAAATCCTGTTTTCTTGGTTGAGCGTTCTTGAGCAAAATACACTTGAGAATAATTCCAGGCATGCTTTTCTTAAAGAGAAAAATAATGTGAATTATGATATTCCTGCTTCATGTAAGGCATCACTGCTGCAAAGTACAAACCAGAGCCCGTGGGTGTGGATCAGGTGTCTTTAATCACTGATGGGTGGCTGAGATTTTGGATGTAACAGATGCTCTGTTACAAACTGGATGCTCAAGCTAATTCTTTTTGACCATATCAGTCCTCAAAACTGGTTTTAGAAGTGCTGTAGCTCTGTTGTGCAAAGCTGACTGGGAACAGTTTTGTGAAGGTTTGTGGAGAAACCACTCCAGGCACCTGCCCAGAGCTGCAGATGCTTCTCTGCTGGCTGGAGCTGCACTTGCTCCTCCTTGTGCCCTGGCTCTGGAGGTTAAACCTTGAGGACTTGAGTTCTGTAGATGCCTTGTGAAGGCTGACCTAGAGCAGAGGCTGGACAGAGTTAAAGTAGGGATTTATTAAAAGGATCCTCCTCCATGGATCCACCTTGGGCAGCACAAAAGCCCAGCCAGGGCTGCACCCAAGATGAACCAAAATGGTCCCAAAATGCACACAAGGTCACGGGGGCTCTCACTGTGATCAGTTCTGCTCCATTTGCACCTTGGAGTTCATTGTCCAGTTCCAGCTTTAGCCCATGCAGTCCCATCCTGCTTGTTTTTCTCTCTCCAGCCCACGTTGTTTGTGCTCTTGGGCCTGAGATTTGGATCATTTGTCCTTGGTCCCCAGCTGGAGAAGGAATTGTTTTGTCTCCCTGCTCTGTGCACAGAGCTCACCATCCCCTAATATGGAGCCCAGGCCCACACACTAAAGCAGCACAGAATGTGAAAGATATAAAAGTTAAAACGTGAGGCATCAGTGCCATCAGGTGCAGGGTGCCTTTGAGCTCTGTTCTCTGCACTGTGCATCTCCTGTCCCTGCAGGATCTGCTCTTGCCTTCAGTGTTGGGGCAGTCACGCCTTGGCAAACCCTGGTTTTGCTGTTTCATAAGAACAAGGTCATTCTCAGGCCTCCTCTTGAATTTGTATCCAAAGTTGTCCCAGTTCCAGCCCATTAACCTCCTAATTTCCTTTCCCAGTCCTTGTGGAACCCCAGGGAAAGGTAAATGTCACACGTTTGATGTAGTGTGAATTTGTGTTCTGCATAGATGAGGAAGACATTTGGAAATATTCTTCTCTGCAAATACTCAGGAGCAGTTAAGATTCCAGCTCAGATACTGAGGCTGGGACAAAAGGAGTTCACCTAAGGAGGAAATAAGCATTTAACCTGTTCATGTCATGTTGTTATGCTGGAGTTTCTGCCAGTGTTGGGAAAATGCCCTATTTTTCAGTCTCCCAAGCAGTTACATTATCCACACCTGTATTTTTGTGTTGTTTAATTACTTGTGCTGTCCTCATTCTCCAGTGTTTCTGATATCCTGCTGCTCTGCCTTGGTTTGGCACAGCTCTGGAGCACCCCACCTGGAGCTGTGCTTGTTGCCCTTTGCTTTCATGCACTTTCTTGCCTTTTCAAGTCATTTGGATCTGCAGAGAAAGCACTGAGTCATTCAACTTCCTTTAAAAAAAATGGTGTGAGATCTCTGAGGCAGTTTAAGAGACAAAAGAAATAGGAGAGAAAATGACACCACCTAAGATTTTTTTCTGAGATGAGATTTCCTCTGCTTGTTGTTGATCTCTGCTCTTGGAAGGTGTAAAGACAAAATATTTCTTATTTATTTATAATTGTCTTAAATGCACAGATTGTTTTAATTAATAATAATTAAGCAGGTTTTGAATTTTCAGGAAATCTCTCTTTCAATTGTATATCCTGTGAAGACCTTTCAGAGTCAGGATCCAGTTTATACTGGGCACACACCAGTGCTGCTTTTGGAGTGTGAAAGAACCACACTGGGTTCAGTTCAGTGTAGCTGCCTTGTACAGATTTTACTGAGATTTGGCTGTCATTCTGAAACTCAGAATAACTGAATAATTTCTCCAAATTCCTTCACCTTTTTAAAGAAATATTTCTGCTCCTGCATTGCCCAGGATGTTTCAGTACAGAACAAAGTTTTAAGGTTTTAAGACTCTGCTGCTTCCCAGGATTGTTGGGCTGTGCTGTTTGCAGGCTAAAGCTTTGGGGAAATAGTTCAGAGTTTTGAGCCAAGGCTAAATATTTTCTTGTTCTTGGGTACTGATGCACCCATAAATGTTACTGATGTGAGCTTTGTTAGATAAAATGTTTAAATAGAGATTCCTCTCATTTGCTTTTGGGAAGACACATGTGATGTTCCTCGTCCTCATCCAATATTTTATTTTCTTTCCTTGATGATATGGTCAGGCCTCTGAGGAAAAGGGGATTCCCACAGAGGCTGTGCCTGCTCCCCTCCCACAGCAGGTCTGGGAGGGAGCAGCTGGCCTGGAAAGCACCGTGGCTCCTGGAGATCATGGAATCAGGGAGTGGTTTGGGCTGGAAGGGACCTTAAAAGTCATCCTGTTCCACCCCCTTCCACCATCCCAGGCTGCTCCCAGCCCTGTCCAACCTGGCCTTGGACATTCCAGGGATCCAGGGGCAGCCACGACTTTTACCTACCTGTGCCAGGGCCTCCCCACCCTCACAGGGAGGAATTTCTTCCCAATATCCCATCCAAACTGTGGGGAGCTGTTGAGTGATGCTACAGCCTGTGATGGTTCATGGCCAGTGTGACCCCAGGGACTGCGTCCAGCCCTGAGCAGCAGCACTGACCCCTCCTCTGCCACCTTGCTAAGCTGGCTGATGAGCTTAATGCATTTAAACCAGCAGTCAGTATTTCTTTCTGAGCTGTGTGTAATTTTTAACCTGATTTTGCTGGTGGTTTGTGTGGCCCAAGAGCTTGTCTGCATGGTTCAGTTCCATCAGCTGTTTAATAAATACTACTTGGTGAAATCCTGGTGTGCTCCTTCACCTTCAGAGTCATAACAGGATTATTATCTGAAGTGAAGCAGGATAGTCATAGTGGTTTAAGGATGTTTTATTTTGAGAGAAAGAAAACAATGAGCCTTTAATGTGGTCTTTTGTGAAAGAACGGCCAGCTTAAGTTTGCCAAGGAAAAGTTTGCCAACTTAAAAAGGAAAAAAACCTGTAAGTTTGCCAGCTTAAAAAGGAAAGAAGCCCAAAGGTTTGCAAGCTTAAAAAGGAAAAAAACCAAAAAACCCCAACTTTCCTTGAAAATGGGTTAGTGCAGGTAAAATAGCCATGGTGCTGTTGGGGGTTGGTGCTGGTTTGTGCCGTGGCTGCTGCTGGAGGGGTGTTCCCAGTGCAGCTGTGCTCAGCTGGGAGGGCAGGGCAGTCCTGGAGCCCCTGTTTGTGTGGCACTGGCTTTTCCCTGTCCTTCACTGGAGGTTCCTTCTGTTGCAGCTCAGATACTCTGCCCAGAGTCTGTTTGACTACATGAAGAAGATCCAGGGTGACCCCAGTGCTTTGGAGAGTTTTTGTGAGACGCTGCTGAAGGTCTTTGAGGACAACCTGCGAAATGACCGGTAATGCTTTTCCTTGGCTTTATTTCCCTTTAACCTTTTTCCCTTTCCTTCCCTTTTTTCCCTTCCCTTTTGGAAGTCAGATGTGTGGCACATCTAGTGAATGCCTGAGGCTCATGCATTGGCTTTAACAGAGCTGTTTGTACAGCAGGACCTGTGGTAAAATATGTAACCAAGGAGTGATGGCAAAATATTTTGCGTATTCAAGTTTTTAAATCATAGAATGGTTTGGGTTGCAGGAGACTCAAAGCTCATCCCACTCCAATCCCCTGTCAAGGGCAGGGACACCTTCCACTAGCCCAGGTTGTTCCAAGCCCCATCCAGCCTGGCCTTGGACACTTCCAAGGATAAGGCAGCCACAGCTTCTCTGGGCACCCTGTGCCAGGGCCTCCCCACCCTCCCAGGGAAGGATTTCCTCCCAATATCCCATCTAAACCTGCTTTTTTTCAGCTTGAAGCCATTCCTCCTTGTTCTGTCACTATTGTACTTTTATTTTGTTTCTTGTCTCAAGTGTTGAAAAAATGGCTATGGTTATTGCAGCTGACATGTGTTGGTTCATTTGGTGCTGTAACTTCTGATACAGTCTGTGGAATACATTGTTCATATTCTAGAAAACAGATTAATGTTTTCTAATGCTGTCAATTGTGTTTTCAGGACCCTGCAAATGTAAAGCAGGGGTGTTGTTAGTTAGGTTTTTTTCTTTTGGCTGGGAGGGAATGTCCCCATTCAGCCAACACACACAAGGTACTGAGCTACCCTCCTCTGTGTAATTTACCTATGTGTAGGTATGTAGGAAGTTTTCTTCTTTGCTTCTGATTAAAAATAGTACATATCTGTATGCCAAGGAGTGTATTTACCTTGTTGAATCATTTTCTTTCCTCAGAGTGTCTGTACCTCTGCTGACAATGCTGGACCAGATGCTGGCAAATGGCTGCTTTGATATGTTCACTGAGCAAGAGAAGTGAGTTGCTGGAAGTCCCTTTGGTTTATTTCCCACTGTGCAACAGGGCTCTTCAATCTTGCCCTGGTGCTGCTGGGTGTTGCTGTGGGGGGTGCACAGGGCTCCAGGTGTGAGTCTATATTGCAATGCTTTAACTTTCCTCAAGTGGGACAAACAGCCTTAAAAGGCTGAATTGACAAAATTACAAAATTTTGAAAAAATTCTGGCTGAGTTGACAAAATCCTTGACTCTCTTGTCTGTGTAGAAGTTTGTTACTTGTTCCTTGTTTGACAGCCAGGACATTAATCAAATGCAATTTGCATGTTTCACCTGGCATTCTTGGACCAGTATCAGATCCATTCTTTCACTTTCCAGCTTCCTAAATCCCTGCTGGTTGGAGCACATTCCTTGCTGTACTGGGAGCCTTGAGCACTGGCAGTGTCCCTGTGTGGTGCTGCAGAACCCTCTGTGCCTACAAGCTGTGGCTCCCCCAGTCCCACTGCTTTGGTTAATGTGAATATCTCCAAAGATGTTACTTAAGATTCTAATAACAATAAAAAAGGCATGTCCCAGCTCTTCCACCCTGAGCTCAGTCTGTGAAAAGTGTTCAGTTTAAGAACAGATAAACCTGAGTGAGATATTCCAATGTGAAATCATGGGGTTTTGCAGATGTTTCAGAAAAGAATGATTTTAATTTCAGTAATAGTAAAATCTATTCCACAAGCTCTCCCAGGCAGCATCTTGGCACATCTGCAGCCATTTACAGAATTGTGCAACGTAGATCCTGCAAGCACAGATACTGCATTGGGAACTTGTTGATTCAAGAACTGCTCACAGCAGATACATCTGAAAAGCTTTCATCATTCTGAAAGTTTTGATTGAGCCCACTCTTGTCTTGAACTGTGGTTTTAGATAATTCTTAAATTGCACTTGGCAGTCTCTGTTTGAATGAGAATTTAAAGTGAGTCAAAGGCAGATGGAGTGAATATTACTTGTTCAGTTTGATAATTCTGCCAGTGATCTGAGGCTTCCACACAGGCTCCAGTCATCCCTGCTGGGGAAGGTGAGAGATTATGGGTGGAAATTCCAGTCCAAGTCTTGTCTCCCAGGTCACTGAACAGAAACCAAGTGGTAGCAGCAATGCCTTTGCTGTGTGAGTGACTCAGACTCAACCCTGTGGTGCCATTGTGATGCTTTGTGTAAAAGACCTGAAATAAAATCCAGGGCTATTATGGGGGGAATGATTTTGAAGCTGATCCAGATGTATTTGCCTCCAGTTTGATGATGAAACCAAAAAAGAAAATGAATAATGAAGCAGCCAAGTGAATCATGCTGATGTCAAGGGAGTGAAATGCTGGCCTGGAGTGCAGAACTTGTGACCATACAGAGGCCAGGAAGGGCAGAGCAGTGGGGAGGTGGAGGACAGATAAAAGATGGAGAGTTTAGTTCCTGCATGTGTCAGATTTGGGAATGTAGCTGCCTCCTGGTGCAGAGCTGGCCATAGGTGAGTTGCTGTGGTACTTCACAGGGAGCCAGGTGAATGCCAGGGCTCTGCCATGCTCTGTGTGTGGATCAACACATGATGGATGAGCCCAAAATTCCCTTTCATGCAATGTTTGCATTTTGTTACTCTGGTAAGTCCTTTGGGTGTAGTTAGGGATGGATCCACTGATCCTGCTCCAAGGCCTGCCTGCCCCTGCTGTAGGATGTCACCTGCTCCTTTTTGAACAGAAAAGTCTGACTTTGGGTCTGGTCTCTGGAATGGAACCATTTACTCCCTTTCTAGAGCAGCCTCCATAAAAATGTGTGAGAACATCACAGAGTGGGTGGGAAAATGGAGACACTGGTGGCATGGAAAGGCCACATGTCTTAGTGCCTGCAGTGTTAGGTGGTTTTATGTAGAGTGTTCCCAAAATACAAGTTGAGATCCATGAGATACATGCTTGTATTTTCATTGGGATGTTCAGCTCCCATTTCATTTCCTTCCCTCATTATTTTTGACCACGTTGGGCTGAATGGAGTTTTAGCAAGGGAATTGGCATGGAGGATGTCTGGCATCACTATTATACCTAAACCAGCCACCAAATAGGCAACTGTTGCATTGTAAAAAAGTGTTTGCAAATGCATTTTGAAGTTTGAAATGGAAACTGTGTGCTCAACCACACATTTGTTTTATAATAAAACATCCACAGTCCAGAATGAGTAATATCCAACAGTGCTTCATTTTACCAGGATTAGGAGCAGGATCAGTTTGACCCTCATGAGTGCTCCAGTTAAAACCAGTTGCCACAGGGTGTCACTCCTGCCTTGCACAGGTGGAACCCACCAGGCATTTTCCTGCCTTTTCACACCCTGCAGCTTGTACAGTTTAGAATATAAAGCTGAACATTTCTGGTGTGGTTCTGCAGCTGAATCTCAGTGTTTGGGAAGCTCTGTGTGATCTCTGTGCAAAAGGACAAGTGAGCCCTGGTGTTCCTGCTCCTCTCTCGTGGTTTGGATGCTCCTGCTCAGGGGAGGTGGATTTACCATGTGTGGAACTGGCCAGCAGGGATGGGGAGTGTGGGGTGAATGCCTGTCCTGTGGGGTTGGAAATGAATCAGCTTCAGTGTCACCAGGGTCATCAAAAGCCTTTCAGAATTGGCTCCTCTGTTGTGCTTGGCTTAGGGAAAAGAACAGCTGTTAGGCATATTCCAGGCTGTTATTTCCTACCTGTCCTGAGGTGACATAAACCTGCTTGTCCAGCCCCAGAGGCTCCCCCTCCCTCGTGCTGACAGGAATGGTTTGTGTCACTACACAATGAGTGACACTGGAGAACTGCTCTGGGAGAAAAGTGCCCTTCTCCCACTCAGCTTGAGGGGTTTCCTCAGTCCCACAAGTTGTGCCAAAATAGGAGGGGAGGGGAGGGAGGTGGGTTTCTCCTGGCAGCAGGGCAGGTGGGTGCTGGGCTGAAGTGTTGGGGATGCTGCAGCATCACTGGCTGCTGCTCCCACCAAAGAGGGCAGCAGAGCCCTCAGCTCTGTGCTCACCCAGCCCAAACCCTCCTGATTCCATCCCAGAGCAGAGTTTGTGGCAGTGCAGGGAGTTTGTGGGCTGGGGGCAGCAGGCACACCGCAGAGCAGAGCTCTCAGAAATGCACACTGGGCTGCTGTGACCTCACCAGTGGCTGCCCTGGAAGCACAGGGGTACCTGGCTGCTGGAGGGACCCTTGAGGACAGGGAGGACAGAGGAGAGTGAACTGAGGCCACTGGCAGAGCTGGCACTGGAGTGTCACTGGTCACAGCTCCTGTGGCTGCAGGGTCCTGCTGCTCCAGTGGGTGAGGGATCCCCAGTGCTGCTGGGGCTGCCCAGAGCCCTGGGGATTGCTGGCTCCTCACAAGTGTGGCAAGGTGGGTGCAATACTCAGGGCCATGAAAACAGAACAGCTTTGGGATGGCAGTTCAGGATCTGGGGTAGTAAGTGGCATTTCTCTCTCTATGTCTATGTAGTTACACATTCAACAGAAGCACCCATGTGTTCTCTCTGGTTTTTTGGTGATCTTGCAGTGCTTTAAGAAACTCTGTGTCCCCACTGATCTCCAGCTGATCATTTCCATGTATCCATGCTCCTGTGGATTGTTTTTTAAGCAGTTTTACTGCTCTTGTATGAACAGAGAGCTGGCAGGGGCTGGTGGCACTTCCACCCTGGGAATGGCACTGCTGAGACCCAGCTCACCTGGAGGAGGGACACCAGCACCTCTGGCAGTGCCACGTGTCCCCAGGTCACAGAATGCAGAGAGAACTTTCTTTCCCCAGTGCTGATGCTCTTCCTGCTGGCACAGTGCCCACACAGGAGAAGGAATTTTCTCAATTTCCTTTACAGAGGCCAAGCTATTTGAGTCATTTGAGATCACACACAGGTTAAGTTTGGTTATTGCAAATGTAGAATTGGCAACCAACAGAAAGGAAAGTGCATCTGTTTTAAACACAAAATGCTGCTCATGAGGTTCCATGTTTTAAATTTGTTCCAGATGCTCTTGTTCCAATTGGTCTCTTTGTTGCTCCCCTTCTCAGTGATGTCCCTGTAGTTCAACCAGTTTAAATCTCACCTAATTCACTGTATTGCCTGGCCTGTGCTGAGAGCCAGGCATGCACTGCAGGGATTGTAATTAGCTGTCTGCACAGGGTCTTTGTGTAATTGGGGTGGGAGGAGGAGAAATTCCACCAAGGTAAGACAAAATATACTTCAGCATTCAGAGAGCTCTTCCCTCACCAAACAAAGCCATGCCTGTAGACACATATGGACTCATTCATGCAGATGTCTGTTGTTCCCACCATGTGTAGAATTCTTTACCTCAGTTTACCGTGGGTTGTTGTTCAGTTTTTTTTAAACAGGTCACTATTTGCCAGTATGTGCCAGGATTTTGTTACAAATTTTTAAAAAGTCATTAAAAACCACTAACTCTTGTCTGGAAAACTCTACAGAACAAGGCACATTACCTTAACAAAACATCTTGGCATTGCTATAAACATCTTATTTTAAATGTTCTGCCCTTCAACAGATGACAGTGCCCAGCTTTCTTCAGTAGTTTTTATCCACAGCTCTGAATTGTGGTAGCAGAAAATAAATGTTACTATTTTTGCTTTCTGCTTTCCACACACATTGCAGTGAGGTTTCCAAAATACACAGCCCAGAAGTTATTGTGCTCACTAGGCAAATATGAAATAGTTTCTTTTGCATCTATGGCACTTCAGCCTTGAGTGTGGCAAGTAAAAGATTAAATAATTTGAACTGAAATAAAAGCATTAGTCCCNTTGGGATGGCAGTTCAGGATCTGGGGTAGTAAGTGGCATTTCTCTCTCTATGTCTATGTAGTTACACATTCAACAGAAGCACCCATGTGTTCTCTCTGGTTTTTTGGTGATCTTGCAGTGCTTTAAGAAACTCTGTGTCCCCACTGATCTCCAGCTGATCATTTCCATGTATCCATGCTCCTGTGGATTGTTTTTTAAGCAGTTTTACTGCTCTTGTATGAACAGAGAGCTGGCAGGGGCTGGTGGCACTTCCACCCTGGGAATGGCACTGCTGAGACCCAGCTCACCTGGAGGAGGGACACCAGCACCTCTGGCAGTGCCACGTGTCCCCAGGTCACAGAATGCAGAGAGAACTTTCTTTCCCCAGTGCTGATGCTCTTCCTGCTGGCACAGTGCCCACACAGGAGAAAGAATTTTCTCAATTTCCTTTACAGAGGCCAAGCTATTTGAGTCATTTGAGATCACACACAGGTTAAGTTTGGTTATTGCAAATGTAGAATTGGCAACCAACAGAAAGGAAAGTGCATCTGTTTTAAACACAAAATGCTGCTCATGAGGTTCCATGTTTTAAATTTGTTCCAGATGCTCTTGTTCCAATTGGTCTCTTTGTTGCTCCCCTTCTCAGTGATGTCCCTGTAGTTCAACCAGTTTAAATCTCACCTAATTCACTGTATTGCCTGGCCTGTGCTGAGAGCCAGGCATGCACTGCAGGGATTGTAATTAGCTGTCTGCACAGGGTCTTTGTGTAATTGGGGTGGGAGGAGGAGAAATTCCACCAAGGTAAGACAAAATATACCTCAACATTCAGAGAGCTCTTCCCTCACCAAACAAAGCCATGCCTGTAGACACATATGGACTCATTCATGCAGATGTCTGTTGTTCCCACCATGTGTAGAATTCTTTACCTCAGTTTACCGTGGGTTGTTGTTCAGTTTTTTTTAAACAGGTCACTATTTGCCAGTATGTGCCAGGATTTTGTTACAAATTTTTAAAAAGTCATTAAAAACCACTAACTCTTGTCTGGAAAACTCTACAGAACAAGGCACATTACCTTAACAAAACATCTTGGCATTGCTATAAACATCTTATTTTAAATGTTCTGCCCTTCAACAGATGACAGTGCCCAGCTTTCTTCAGTAGTTTTTATCCACAGCTCTGATTTGTGGTAGCAGAAAATGAGTGTTACTATTTTTGCTTTCTGCTTTCCACACACATTGCAGTGAGGTTTCCAAAATACACAGCCCAGAAGTTATTGTGCTCACTAGGCAAATATGAAATAGTTTCTTTTGCATCTATGGCACTTCAGCCTTGAGTGTGGCAAGTAAAAGATTAAATAATTTGAACTGAAATAAAAGCATTAGTCCCTCTTTCCTTCTCTTTAATAGATCCTTGGAATAACTAACAGTACTCGTGTTTGTACGAGTGTCTGGGAAAGAGCTGTGAGAATCACGTTTCCCAGACTGTGTGGAAAAGGAAAAGAATTTGTTAAATATATTTAAAGATGGCTTCGTGGCCTGTACACGTAATAGAACTGTGAGCCCTGTGTTTAATTACGTTGTCTGGAATCACTGCAGGAATTTGGGCTGTGAAATGGTGGAGTAGTTAAGAACAACATTCATCCCCTTTTATGTAAAGCTTGGTTGGAGACCTTAGGGAATGACCATGATGTTACACAGACTAAGTAACTGTTATTTGGCTATGGGATAATGTAATTCCTGACATAGTATTTCTGATCATTCCACACTGCTTAAACACAAGCCATGGCAAGCCAGTTGTCCTGCATGGACTGAACCTGTTGGGCTAAAAGGAGTTCACTCCTCAGCACACAGATAATAGCAATGTTAATAATTGATAATAATTTCTTCCCTCTCTTGGTAAAAAACAAAAGGCCCAGGAAGGTGGTGGCCAAACTTTCCTGAGCTGCTGGGGGGAAGCACAAACCACCCTGCAGTGTGTCTTGCCTTGCCTTGGAGTGTTAGTTTGACATCCTGACAATAATGAAATGTCTTTGAAATTCTGCTAAACCTAGTGTTCATCTTTTTTTCTTTCCCATTTTCAGCCATCCCTTCCCAGTGAAGTTGTTCACCCTCTGTAAAGAAGAGATCAAAAGGTCCAAAGACATCCGGAAGCTTCGCTCCAGCATAGGAGTGTGAGTTAATGAAATCAATCTTTTCTCCCAGAAAGGGAAGAGTATTTAACTTGCCAGAGGTAACAGGTCTGGTTCTTGTGGAATTTAAATGGCAAGGTGATTGAAGGTTGTGAGAGTCTCATAGTTCTGAATGCTTGAAGTGAAATATCTGATGTGATATAGATGAACAAGGTTTAAAATTTTTATAGTCCTAAAGATGCTTAAAGGGAATAATTTGTTTTTGCTTTGCAGAGAAAGAAAAAAAAGGGAATAATTTTTCTTTTTCCCCTCCCTGCCTTTTTCCCAATGTCCATCTTCATCCTTGTTCTCAAAACTTACTTGTGCAGCTGTAACACAAGATCTGTTTTTTTCTGATATTTTCTAGGTTTTGTGGCCTGATTCAATTTCAAGGAGATATGAGAGAGAAAGTTTTCTTCCAGTTGTTTCTCCTCCTTTGCCATCCCTTCCCTATAGTAAGTACTGAAGACTTTGCACATTATCAGCTCTATTATTTACAGTACTTAGACAGGAGTGGACTCGTGCCCCCCATGACATGAACAGCAGCCAGTGGGAGGGACCAGCACCAGGAGCAGCACTGGGCTCTTCCCCATGGATCAGAGCATCCAAAGGAGGCCACGAGGATGGGAAGGGCCTTGAGGGGACCTGTGTGAGGAGCAGCTGAGGGCACTTGGTGTGTTCAGCTGGAGGAGACTGAGTGGGGGTGTTTAGCCTGGACAAAAGGAGGCTCGGGGGTGACCTCATCACTCTCCACAGCTCCCTGAAAGGTGGCTGTGCTCAGCTGGGGCTGGGCTCTTTCTCCAGGCAGCACTGACAGAACCAGAGGACACAGCCTCAAGCTGCACCAAGGGAAATACAGGTTGGATATTAGGAAAAAGTTTTTTACAGAAGGAGTGATAAAGTTCTGGAATGGCTGCCCGGGGAGGTGGTAGAGTCACCATCCCTGGATGTGTTTAACAAAGCCTGGATGTGGCACTGGGTGCCAGGGTTTAGTTGAGGTGCTGGGGCTGGGTTGGACTCGATGATCTTTGAGGTCTCTTCCAACCCAATTCTGTGAGACCTCACTGCAGTTGCAACTTCCTCATGAGAGGAAGAGGAGCAGCAGAGGAGGGGCAGACACTGATCTCTGCTCTGTGGTGAGCAGTGACAGGACTTGGAGAATGGCCTGAAGTTGTGTCAGGGGAAGTTTGGGTTGGATTTCAGGAAAAGGTTCCTCCCCCAGAGGGTGCTGGGGCACTGCCCAGGCTCCCCAGGGAATGGCCATGCTTTGGACACTGCTGTCAGGGATGCACAGGGTGTGACTCCTGGTCCTGTGCAGGGCCAGGAGCTGGTCTGGATGATCCCAGGAGCTGGCCTGGTGGTCTCTCTGGGTGCCCTGCCCCTCAGCAGCCCGTGTGGCTCTGGCCTGGCTGCTTGCTGACGCTGCCCTCCCCGCAGATCCGCAAGACCACGGCCAGCCAGGTGTACGAGATGCTGCTCACCTACAGCGACGTGGTGGACCCAGCCATCGTGGAGCAGGCCATGGCCATCCTCAGTGACACCAACTGGTATGTGCAGTGCTGCCCCAAAACAACCCCTGTGCCCTGGAGTGACCAACATTCAGTGCCTGTGAAAGCTGGGGGGGAGGAAGCTGTAAGAAGTGATAGCTTAGGTTCAGCCCTTTATTGCTTCCACAACAGCAGTGCTGCAAGGAATTCCTCTGCTCTAAAGAGCTCTCCAGGATACTGGCCCACTGGAAGGGGATGTATAAAATCACCATTAGATAAAGTAAAATAGCCATATTTTTCTAACAACATAAAAAGGGAGGAAATCTTGGAAGTTTTCCATGAAGCAGAGACTGGGCTGTGCAAACAGTCAAACTTCAACTGCACAGACAGTTTCTTGGCATTTATGAGCACTGGCAGGATTTGGGGAAAGGAAGGATCTCTGCAAGCTGGAAAACAACAGAATTAGCAGAACAGCTCAAATCTCCCATGAAATGTAATTACTCAACATGCTACAAGCCTTGTATTCAAGCAAAGATTTGGAATTGGAGCAGTTTAGATGTTTCCCAGGCATAGGATGGCATGAATTAAACAACCACTTCATAGAACAGAATTCTTTTTTTTTTTACCTACTCTTACCTTCTGGCAGGGGCAGGGGAAGAGGGTCCTGTTCTTCTTGAGCATGATCCAGTGACTTTCAGAGCAAAGGAATCATTCCATGAGCACCTTTGCAGTGGCAGGAGCAGGGAACCAGCATTTTGGCACTGGATTTTCCCCTTTCTACAAATTCTAGTATTGGACATTATTACCTGGGCAGGTTTGAGAAAATACAGGATTTTAAGATAATAATTATTACTTTTGCTGCCTTGTTAAACATTTTGCCTTGTCACAGACCTGGGCCATGGGGCTGCTGCCCCAAACAGCAGTCACAAACAGACAAATATAGAAAAAGATATAATTTATTTGGTAATTATATTAAATGGCTTTTTGTCTTCATTGACATTTCATAGAAATAAATTTATCCCAGACAAGCTCAAAGAATTAATACACCTTAAGTGTGGCTGACAGAGTTGCAGATTGCATGTTACACTGTTTGACTTTTATGTAGTTTCCAGTTTATTTCTGTGCTTGAGCTTAAAGAACTTCATGTTTGTGAAAAGAAAGCTGAGTTTATCATTAGGAGGGGTGGCTGCTGCTCTTTTTCTGAATTTTCCAGTGCAAAACTGGAATAAGAGTCTCAGGTTTGAAGGAGTTTGAAGGTTGCCAGCAGTTCTGCCTGTGGTTACAATGCCTTGTTTAACTGCAGGTGGAAGTTTGGGATTGTGCTGGGTGTGACTCAGAGCTCCATTAGGAAACCTGCATTTAAGAGCAGGCTTGCTCAGGAATTGCACAAGGAATTTGTTAGCTGACACTGCAGGATGAGCTGAGTGCTGTCACCAAGGGATGGTTCCAGGGCCAACACTCACACTGGGACAGGAAAAGCAGTGGCAGTTCAGCTCTGCTCATAAACAACTGGGCTCCTAAATCAAAGCAAAACACTTCCCCAGAAAAACACATCAGAAAAATGAATATTCTGTTTTCACCCTGTCATTTTTAGGGTGTGCCTGGCTTATTCTGGCTTGGAGCAAGCCCTGAGTGCCCTGCTGCACTATGGCCATTGCTCTGAGATGAAAGACAAAGAGCTCATTTACTCAAAACTTAATTGTTTTATCTTGGTAGATTTGAGCTGTTTACAGAAAAGGAGATTTGAAGTTGTTGAGTGTCACAGTGAGCTGCTTGTTTTCCTCAAGCTCTCCCAGTGCTAAAATAATCAGTCTAAATTCTGAATTACCCTAAGTAGTAGCAGCAGGAAGCCAAATGAGAATTTGAAGGAATATGGTAATTACTGGGATGCACATATTTTCCTTGTTGGGGACTCCAGAGACTTTATCAAACAATTGTGTCATGCAGAGTTTAAACAAATTACTCTATAAATAATACACTTTGTTTAGCCACAGGAAAGTTTCCAGTAGTAAATAAGACAAATTGTCCAAGGTGTGAAAAAAAGGTTGAAGTTATTTCTGACTCACCCTTTTTTGCTTTTTCTTTATAGAGGGGATGGGAGAGTCTTCTCCAAATCCACTGACTTTAGAGAATAAATTAAATGAACTTCTAATCAAAAAGGTTGTACAAATAAGTTTTTTAATATAAAACTCTATAAAAGAATAGTCTTGGACATTTTATTAGCCACTGGTTACCTGTGGCAGATCTGATGTGTATTTGTGGTTTATCTGACTTAGGGTGGTACAAAAATGGTCCATTAGTCTTCAAATGTGACACAGCAAAAAAACTCCTGCCATTTGAAATGTGCATGGAATTGTTGACCCATTGATACAGGGGTGACAGGGATCACTGAGGGAGTTTTATGGATGTGTGTGAATTAACTGGAAACAACCTCTGCTCTCCCAGGGAAGCAGAGCTGCCCGTGGTGAGGGAGAGACGGAACTGCCTCTGCGACCTCATGAAAGTGCCCAGACCCCAGCTGGTGCCCAAGGTGAGGTGGGAATGTGCTCCAGGGGGTGCTTTGTTCAGGGAGGTGTCCCTGAGGATGTTCCCAGCCAGCTGCAGAACACGTGGGATGGCTGGAGCTGCTGCCTGAGGCCCTTGCAGCCCCATCCCAGAGAGCATTCCAGGCTGGCAGCGCCACATTCCAGACACAGATGTGCAGCCACTGCTCCTCTGCCCTTCCTGGGGAAGGGGAAAAGACAGGAACTTCTCAATTTCAGCAGCAAAATGATGACATGAGGTGGTGTGCAGACCACAGCATTGCAGCACTGCCTCTGTGGATGAATAGCATACAAAACCATAAAATGTATATATGTATATATATAAAAAAATGTATATTTTTAGATAGTTTGGACATGCCCACCCAGCTCAGTATTTCAGAAGTACAGAACTTCCTGCTTTGGTTGGGGTTCTAGAAGAGGTTTTTAGTGTTTTAAAGAATGTGTCACTATGTATATATAAATATTTATCTTTCTTTAAAGACTCATACTTAAGACATTATGAATACCCTTCAAAGACCTCCTGCTGCCTCATA
This sequence comes from Ploceus nigricollis, assembly GCA_013399945.1. NCBI lineage: Eukaryota > Metazoa > Chordata > Aves > Passeriformes > Ploceidae > Ploceus > Ploceus nigricollis. Next base: position 587,197 of record VXBC01001346.1, on the reverse strand, counting down.
GCAGTGTCTTCACTTATTTTCCAGTTTTTACCATCTGCTTTTAGTACAATTTTAAGAAACCTCAGCTAACAGTTTTATAATTCTGAAAAACAAGAGTCTGAATCTCCTGCCCAGACAAGGAGTTGTTTTTACAACAAAAACTGACCTGAGTGTTGCTTTTAAAAGTTTTTTAATCAAATAATAGAAAGGTTATGCTCAAAATATCTTAAAAGATAAACTCTCTGATCTCAAAAAACTCCTTTCTTGTAATTCTTAATTATTGAAGGCTGAGAGAAAACTGATACTTTAGGAGAGAACTGTCTCTAGGATAAACAAAATAATAAGAAATATCCAAATACACATCCAGGTATCTGGTACAGGTGGGATCTGGATGTTTTGTGCTCAGTTTGGAACTTTGCCTCTTGCTCCCCTGAACATAAGCAAACAGTCAGTGTAACTTTGAGCACAGAGCTGAGCCTGCAGCTCAGGGAGCCACTGAGGAGGAGGGGCTGTCCCAGCTGTCCCCATGTCCCCAGTGCTGCTCCCAGCAGTGGGAGAAGCCAGAGAGGAGGCCAAGCATGGCAGGATAAAAAGGAGAATGAGGTTGGCTTCAGCTGAAATCAATACTTTCTACTCCTTTACATTTTGTACAAATAAAACTTGCTGGAGGGTAGTTCAAACCATGGTGTTAAAAGGACTATAAATTACAGCTTTGTATTTTCTTTTATGTTCAGGTTAGTTAATGACAGGGCTGGGACAGTGCCAGGACAGCAGTGCCACAGGACAGTGCTGCCTGCTCCACGTGACCTGTCCTTTTCCTTTCTCCCTGGCAGAGTTCAGCATGAGGAGGAGCAGGTCCTGGCTGCTGGGCTGTCCTGGAGCTGGTGGTTCCTGAGCTGCCAGGAGGGGAAGAGGCTGAGCTGTGGCATCCTGACACGCTGGATCTCAGCAGAGCTGAGCACTGCACTGCTGGACAGGAGAGGCAGAGCCTGTCTGAAAGCACACGTGTGCCACAGGAAGACAACCAAAATTCCTCGTTTTCAGTTTTTAATGTTGCTGTCTGGCAGGTTCTTGTCATGCTCTGTCACACTGACCTGTCTGGTTTGGTGTCAGTGGTTTGTATTTCCCTGACTGAATGGAGCCTGTGCTTGTACACACACCAAGAATTAAACCTGACCTGCTGCACTGGTCTCTTCAAGATTTATTTTTCAGAGGTGAGAATGGCAACACTCAATGATACTGAAATCATCCCAAGCACCAAGTGTCCCTGTGGAAAAGTCTGTCATTCCTATGTCATAGTCAAAGAAAAAAATCCAGATTTCACTTCAGCTGATGTCAAAGCCTCTCTAAACAGCTCTTTATGTAACTAATTCAGACAAATTGTTTTTGTGCTAAACTCAGTTTTGAAGCAGGTGAGTCAGTTCTTCAAGCAGCTGCCAGGAATCCAGCTCATTTCTTACCCCCTACAAAAGGAAATCACTCTGAAATTGATCTTCAGTGAGATCAATGTGATGGGGAGGTCAAATGCACAGGCCACATCATATTGTAATTACACTGTTATTTTATGGCTGTAATTAAATCTCACTATCCCAACACTTGAACAGTGGCTGTGTGTGTATAGAGACACATCTCTACAAATGTGAAAGGAAGGAAAAATTCAGGCAGAGAAGCTAAAACCAAGCCAGTTTCTCTGTGAAGTAAAGGCTGCAAATTGCAGGTGTTCAATTCCAACCTAGCTGGCTCAGACTCTGTTTGCTTTTGAAGAAAGTAACTATAAATGAGATTATTCAATACTTAAGGATTCCTGAAAGCTGGACTGGCAGCTGGAATTAGTGGAGCTCAGGGTTCTTCACTAACTGTTGATCACAATTTACCAGTCAAACTGAGTGATGTGCAACAGTAAAACTAGTGATGCACACAGTAAAAAAACTACTAATAACTAGTAATGTGCACAGTAAAAAGTAATGCACACAGCATTACCCTGGTGTAACTACGACTTCCCTTACAAAGGGGTTACTCAACAAAACACAAATGACTAAAATGACTAAAATGACAAATGACTAAAAAGTTCTAAACCTCTGAAGGATTTGGTCTTCCTGCACCCAGACACACAGAGAGCAGCACTGCCTCACCTTGGTTTAGTTGAAGTGGTAATAATCCATCCCTTCCTTCAGGTTCAGCATGTCCAGGTTTGTTTCAAAGGCTCCACCTGTCATGTCCTGCAAGGGAAGAAGAAGAAAATGAGATCAAACTCATTTCAGGCTGTAACAGGTTTGGGTTACTGATTCTTTAGGCCACAGAAGAAAGTCCCATTTGCAGAACTAAACAAATAAACCAAGGCTCAGGAAAGTTTCTATTCAAAAATTCAGGATATGTTGAAAAGTTAGAGTTTAAATCAGTGTGGGGGGATATCAGACAACTCCTCACTCTGCTGTGCTGCTCTGGAGCACACAAAAGCTGCTCAGCCCAGCTCTGCTCTGTGTTTGCCAACTCAGACATTGGCAGAAAATGGACCAAGGCAGTGAGTTGGACAAAACAAGTGGTTTGGGTGGATTCTGAGCACTGATTAGGTTGTCTGATAAAACAAGCCCTTCATCAAGCAGATGAAGTACTCTGCAGAATTAAAGGTGTTTCCTTTTGAGCCTCAGTCAAGTTATCAGGACAGGAACTGGCTACATTTGGTCCTTGAGCAGCCTCAGTGATGTCATTAGGAAAACAGGGCAACTTCAGCATTCCTGAGCACTTCCTGGCATCCTTAATTACTGATCTTAAGGAATGTCACCAAAAAAAATGAATGTTTGTATGGTTGGCCAGAACAGCAAGAGTGAAGTTTTAACTGTGAATGTTTAGGATAGAAAGTTACAGAAATGAAATCCCACTGAAACTGGAATTGAAGGAGTTGGAAAAAAATAACCTGCTTTATATACATAATACATAAGAGACCAGATGCTAAATTAAGTGGGAGGGTTAAAGACAAATCTTTCATTCCCAGAGCACAGGAAAAACCAGGCAGGGCTTTACAGTAAGAGATTCAACTACAAATTTTCTGGAAACTTTATACAATCAAACTAGTTTAATTGCTGTGACAGAAAAATAAAAATCCCTTTCATTTCCAGCCATTGGAATCCAAGCCAAGCCAGGGCACAAAGCAGCATTTTTAAGCATTTTGCTTTTACCTCCAAGCAAGAGCAAACACGGAGCACAAACCCTTGGGTGAAGTGGCCCTGACCAGCTAAAGCCACACTTTCATTCTCTTCAGCAAAAACTCACACACAGAGCAGAATTCCAGCTCCAGCTGTCTGTGAAGCCATTATAAAATGCAAACTGAGCAAAGATCAGAGCATGCCTGCTTCTTCCAGAAGGATTTGCTCTGGTACCAAAGCCATGCCAGTGCTCACAAGGGAGGAACTGCCTGAAAAAATAAATGAGCCAGTGCTGCTCCAAGTGCATGGCAAGAGTCACTTCTTGTAAACAACCCACTTAATAAACACATCTAATCTCCAAAATCACCCTCTCAGCTGCAAAGGAACATGCAGGTTTTGTCTGTACCAAAAGGAAAAATAATCCCCTACCATGAACAGCAAAATAAAAGCCAATGAAGCCCCTTAAAGCACACTTCCTTCTTCAGAAAATGGTGATGAACTTAGGTTGGTAAAGAATAAGCAAGCAGAAAATGCTCAGTGGCTATGAGGGGAAAACCAGACTGAAATCCCAACTGAAGTCAGAGACCAGAGTTTGCAGACAAGATGTTGTATAATAGTCTCATTGTAAGGGCTTCACAGATTAAATGTGCTTTAGAACAGGTTGCACAGATGTTTTGTCTGGGGACTTCCACCCACTGTTATATGCAGTATGAAAAATTAAATTAGTTGTAATAGTACTTGCTAATCCAAGAGTTTATCAACCAACAGTCCACGATAATGCCCCAAGGCACTCTCAGTCTGGCTTTACAACCCAGAGTTATGAGCCCAGAGTTGATCATGAGGCTGGGAGTGCCAAGTTAAAAGCAGGCTGTACCAGAGGAGAGGAGATTCAGCTGATCCATCCCTGAAGAGATCCAGCACAGCCTTAGAATGTCAGTGTTGTGTGGAGCTGCAGGTTTTAGTTGCTGTCAGAGGGGTTTTTATTGTTTTCTACCACTGCAATGTATTTGCTATTTTAAAGCTTCTGTGTTATAACAGCAGCAGATCTGGTTATCATCTTCTAATTATATTATCAGGGCAATCAAACCAGTTGAAAATAAGTTACCCCAGTCAGATACAGAAGATGCTTCAGAACTGGCAGGGTCAAACAAAATGGCTTTTAAGGTCTGGTTAAAAACAAAGCCTTTGCCATACATGGGGCTGCAAAATACTTGGCCCAAAGGAGGCTGAGTGCATGTGCTCATTGGGGTATATTTGGATTGGGCAAAGAAGTACAACAGATCCAGCTCCTTCACAGAAGCTGTCCCTTTTCTTATTCTTAATTTTACCCAATACTACTGATTTAAATCCCAAAACAGCCTGCACAATCAGTTTGATAAAAAAAGCCATTCAACTGTAGAGCAAAAGCTTTTGGGAAAGGCCACTCACAGTAAATAGAAATTCATTTTCCTGAGGAGCAAATGCTGCTCCTGCAGGTGAAGCCAAAGGTGGAACTCACCAGCTTCACGCAGATCACGAAGGGCGGAGTCGCGTCCCTGAAGTGACACACAGGAATTTTTGGTTTTGGTCTCTCCTGCAGGAGGAAGGGGTACAGAAGCACTCAGGTTACTTGCTAGCTTGGTTTTAGGAGCTGCTAAACTCTAAAAGGGGAAGAAAATATGTTGAGCTGTGATGCTGAAGAGACCTTGCTCATTCTCTGCCTGTGTTGCAGTGCCCGTCACATTTCAGTGCAGTTGTGTGAAGTTACACCAAATCTGAATTTGGAGCTTTCTGCTGCTGAGAGGAGCAGGTCTCACTGCTCCACTGCTTCCTCCTCACCTCCAAGTTCTACTTCCAACCCTTTCCCAAACAATTCTCTCTTTGATCTGATGGCAAGGTATGCAGGTCCCATAACAAACTATGTTCCTTTTTGTTTTTGTTAATTTTTTGCCATTTTAGTGAACTGCATTGGTTCATGTGCCCCCAGACAGCATCAGAACAGGCACCAGAGCAGAGACAGAGGAGGACCTCTCCCTCCTGCTAGGAGCTGTTAAAGGGCTAAAGCTCAACTGGGACTTCACCACAGATCCAAACTGCAGGATCTTCTAAGGATTCACAGCAGCTGCAGTACAATCTTCTTTACAGCTGATCTGAGAAAATGGGTTTGTTTTAGGAAGACCAATGCCCAGGACCTGTGTCAGTCATACTGACAGTATTACTGAACTGCTAGGCAGTGAGTCCTCAGTATTGCAGGCTGAAATGCTGATCCCAATTGCTTTCATGCAGCTCAAAGCACTCAGTGTTTTCCCAGGATGGAACTGTACAGCTACTCCAGGCTAAGCACAAGCTGTACCTGAGGAGGGGCCCTCCTGTCCCTCCTTCCCTCAGTCCCACTCCCATCAGACACAAGGATCTGGCAAACTCAGGGTAATTTGATTCACACAATAACTTGCTGTAAAACTTTTAATTTTGAGGGTTCCTTCCCATGATCCACCATAAACCAAATTCTACTCCCATTTAGAAGACACACCTGTCAGTGAAGACTCTTTTACCCCATTATCAGGATCCTTTCAGAATAAGTATTTTTGTCTTTCTAAACTGACTTCACTGAGTGTGAAGCTGACAGTCCTGGCTCCAGTTTGCATTCCAGTGTCCATTCCCAGCCCTCCAATCTTCTGTCATGGCCTCTTTACCAAAATGAGCTGCTACACAACATACAAGATCAGTGACAAATTCCTTCATCACATTCCCCAGGACACTTCTAGGTCACAATAAAGAATGCAAGAGAGCTTATAACTCACCTCAGATTCCTCATAAGTGTAGAATCCTTTTGTTATTTTCTTTTCATCGACATCACAAAATGCAGTTACCTGGAAAGCAGAAGCAGAATGTTTCAATAGCAGCATTTCACCTGTAATGTATCTGTGAGCAGAGCTGCAGGCATGGGGATGGACACAGGAGTAGGGCAAAGCACCCTGGGCCTCCTTCAGAGCTTAAACCCTGACTAAATCCTTTCTGGGTGTATCTCAAGGAGTGGAGAAAATTCTGCAGTTATCTATGAGCACATTCTGATCTCAGTCACTGACTGCATAAGGGAACACCACCAGCCCCATCCTCAGGGAGTAAAGTCAACCCAGAGACCAGTTTCCTCATTTTGGCACTTCCACTAAAACCCAAGATGAGATGTAATAAAAACCTCTCTCTTCCTGTCCACCTCAAGCATGGGATGTACCCCCAGACTCCAAGGGCCCACTGCTTTGGGTGCTCTGCAATACCAACCTCAATTCCAGGGCACAGCACACCAAATTTGGGAATTCCTATGGTTAGGGACTTGAATTTCAACTGAAAAGTTCAGCAGATCTGATGCTTAAACACTACTTCATTTTGCTTATTCTTACTAGAGTTATGAAAGCATTATTTGCAGCCCTAGGTGCCAGATATTTCAGATGGGGTTTTATTTGCATTCCTCATAAATATGCAGGCAGAATAAATGCCTGCCATCTAAAATACACAGTGGCCTTATTTTTGAGCCACTAGGTTGCCAGGAACATTTTGGAAGAGTTTTTAAAATAAACATGGCTATGTTTTCCTCTGACTTCCGTTGGATCTATTCACATTATCTACATGGAGCTCTTATGCTGAAGCAGAACAGTTGAGATAGTTAAGGTCATACAGAAATCAATTATTCTGGTGAAAGCTGGATAGCAGCTTTCATATCTTTTTAATTGCTCCATTAAAAATTGATTAACAACACTTACTGCTGAGAAAATCTGAAAAGCCAAACAGCTGTTTATTAATTTATTAAGTTAGAGAAGGCTGAAAGGGCTGGCTGGCTTTCCATGTCTAAAATCTCTCTCACACATTTTCTTCCTGTGATTAAGATGGTTTTCTTTTACCTAAAGTGACCTCATTCTGTTTGTGTAGAGGGTTTTTCTAATACCATAATATCACTTCCTTCATTAAACATCAATGGCAAGAGAATGCAAACAAAAGTATCAAGGGACTGCAAATAAGGCTGCAGAGCAGCAGTGTCCAAAGCAGTGAGGGAAATGAGGGGATAAACTGGAGGGGGTGGGCAGGGACAGTCCTTGGAAACCCTTACAGGGACACACTGAGACCTGGAGAAGAGGTTGCTTCCAAAAGAGGCACCAAAGGAAGAACAGAATGTTAAGGAAACATGGAATTTCCACACTGGGGCTGTGTGAATGAGGAATCACATCAGGGGCACACCCAGAATTTGCTCTGGGTGATCCTGAGGCAGGGATTGCACGAAGGACATGAACCCTGTGCCAGCATTGGAATGGAAACAGAAAGGAAGGAGGGAATTCAGGAAGGTCCTGGAGATTGTACAAGGTGTTTGTGGCTGGTGCAGCTGGGTTAGATCAACACACACAAGCAGCTCCTTCACAGATTAATCCACTTTACATCCTTGGCCCTATTTCCATGCCCACTGCAATGCTTTGGAAAATCAGATGGTGTGGATGTGTACATACACACAGATATATAAATATGTGTGTACATGGAGGGAATCAGGAAAAGTCACTGTGGGAAGAGAAGTTCCCTGGCTGTATTCTCTTCATTCTGTGCTAACCACCTTCAAAATTCTCCAATGTTTAGCAAATCTCAGTTCTACCACTTGTGTTTTACTGTCCTGGAAGCTGTGATCATAATTAACAACATGTAGCAAGATATGCCTTCAATGTCAACCCAACAGAGTTCTAGGAACAAAGTCCAATATATTGACTTACTGTCCAATAAATGAAGCTATTTTTGGAGCTGCTTATACTCTTATAGATAATAAAAACCAAAATAAACCACCAAAGCTTATTACACAAGGTGAAGTGAAATTCTATTTACACTTCTCTGTCAGTAACTGAGAATTCAGCTGCAAGATCTGTGCTGGAAAGTCTCACTGTTCACCTTCAGTGTGTTATAACCCAGTTAACATAAACCCCTGACTGGTGCCTGGGCTTCTTAGCATCAATTTCTTCCTAATATCCAATCTCAATCTCAATTCCTCCTTGTCCTGTCACTACATCCCCTTGTAAACAGTCTTTCTCTAAAGACACTTCTTGTATCACTAAATTGCCATTAATTCCAACCCTCCCTCTCACCCTGGGCCATCACTCCAATTTCTGGGTGTAGAAAACTCTGCCCTTTTCCACAGTGACTCCCCAGTCACACCCCCACACAAACCCCTCTGTAAAAAAAAGAACACAGGTGAGTCTGTGACAAATTTCCCCTGGAAGATGGAAAGAGCTCAAAACCTTTTTGTTATCACTGAGGTATTTCCCTGTGTAATTCTCAATGGGCTCAGGCAGCTCAGACCTGGTATTTACAGTAGTACAAAACAGGTCAGACTTGAATGGGTGATTTTTCTGCAGCCTGCACACCATGTGGGTGGCCAAAATGTAAGGCAACTATTTTTCTGGCACACACTATTTATTTTCCAACTAAAGCAAAGCTATGTTTGGAGTCTAAATACAGGACTTAGGCACAGTTGTTTATCCTGTAAGGAGAAGTCAGGGCATCAGGCTTATGGGAGTTATTTACTTTATACACTATCAGGATAAACCCAGAGACACCTATTTATTTTCCTGCATTAATGGGCTTCTTTCTTGTAGCTTTTATGAAGAACATCTATCCACACATAAACTCCTGTCTCCCTGTGAGAAACCATGAATTATAAAGCCATAAAGAAGTCTCAATTTGCTTTTTTCCTCCCCTCTCCTTTTAGCAAAATTACTACAGTGACTCCCCAGTCACAGTACCTCTGACTCTGACATTACCTCAGTACCACTGAGTCCTCAGATCACACTTCAGTATTACTAAAATATATGAATTATTACATGTTTTTGTTTTGAACATCACTTGTGTAAAAAACTGCACAATTACAAAAATTCCAAAGGAAAGAACACTGCTAATTCTTTCAGCTCAGAACTGGAGGAGACAGCTGGGTATCTGCTAGAGGCAAGCTAAGGAACTACTGTAAGTCATTTTTATAAATATGGATTGCAACTTCCATTAACAGTGGTGTAAGGGGAAAAGGAGAAATCCCCTTCTCCCTCCTAAGAGAAAGTTTACATAGCTCAAAAGATAAGATATTAACTCAGAAACAACCTCTGCTAGGGGAAGACACGTTTGAGGAAGATAAAAGCCCTTCTCTGGCTGGCTCTTCCTCATAAACACAGGGGCTCTGCAGGGCCAGGCTGGGGCTATCAGACCTCCCTGGGGAAAAGGAGATTAATGGGCAGCAGATCCTCCTCCAGTGCACAACAGGGAAGTCACTGAAGGACCAGCAGTGACAGAAGGGTGCCTTGGGGTGCAGCTGGGACTACCTGCCTGCTTGAGCTCTGCTGTGATTGCACAACAATTTAATTGTTTGTTTCCTGTGTGACTGGTTGGTTACTGCAGAGAGTGTTTCCTCACACTTCCCATTCCACTCAGATTTCATAATGGAAAAAGTGAAAGATTTCATCAGCTTAATGGTGTCCTTTTATGGTGAATGATCTTCACAGGGTTTTATTCCTCCATCCTATTTTCACCTGTGGTCTGGAACAGCCATTTACAGAAAACAACAACCTGAAATCAGCACATTCTCAGGTCTGGAAGGACATGAGAGGCAAGTTCCACATGGGAGGTTCTACTCAGTTATTCACTCTGACAGAAAACTGGAAAACCCTTTCAATAAATGGTCACCTGCACACTGTGACCTCTCCCTCCTCCTAACATCAGCTGGTCTCCTCAGAATCACCTCCAAAGAGACAACCTGCAAACCCTGCAAAGTCCTACTGAGCAGATCTTCCCTGCAGCATTCCCTCCCCATCTCTTGCAACCCCCCATCTGTTTTAAACTTCTAGTGAACCCTGTTAATTCTTCTATTTATAATTCTTTCATTGAAGCTTGTAGAAAGCCTCGGGAGCATGTTAATATACATCTCTGCAAAAACAAAATCAATTTTGGCCATTCATGTCAAAACAAAGTAAAGCATTACAATGCAAGTTCAAATAGATACAGCTAATGAAAAAACAGGACAAGAGACACACAGAGGCATGAACAGCTTCTGCCGTGACACGGAACCAGCAAGCACAAGCCACAATCTGAGTGATTTTCTGTGCCAGGGGCTGCTTTTATTTCACCTCTTTAGCACTACAGCCAGGACAGAAGCTGTGGATATCTTTCAATCCCAAGAATCATGATTCCATTTAGACACCATTCCACTGAAAACAGCAGCAGCTTCCCCTTTTTGCACAACAAAGTCACTGGAGAATTTTAACACCAGAATCCAACATGCAAAATAAACTGCTAAACACTGGACATAAAACATTCCCCTTATTATGTACAACATACACCTGCACAGGTGTGGGACCTCACTGCCAGAGACTCATCCCAGCAGAGGAAATCTGAGTGATGCCAGGCACGTTTTGGGTGTGCACAGCTCTGTGCTGACAAAACAGAGCTTGCAAAAAGCACTTCCTCCCACATGGAGAGGGCAGGGAGTTTTCCTGGCCAAGAAGCATTCACTACAGTCCAAAATGAAGCCTCGATTTACCCCATGTCATTTTAGGGTGTTTTATACCTGGATTTAACTGAAACTTTCAAATTTCATGTCTCTCCTTGTTCTGGAGGCTTTTAACTTGCTTTCACATTGCCATTCCACTGTGGAGGTGGGTGTGACATTCTCCCCTTTATTGATGTTTCTTTGCTTTCCATGTCCCCACTCCAGGCTCTGATAGTGCCACTCACACACTTTCAGAATGGTTAAAATACTACAAAACTTGAACATTTCTTGTGTGTGGGAGTGAGCTGAAGGACCAGAGCTGCAACACAAGGTTTGGTGATGCTGCTCTTGGAAAAAGGCAAAGGGAAACCAATGGATGATTTTAAATGGCCAGTGAGCCAGGGAAAAGGGCCTTCAAAAGACTTTTTCTGCTTGCCACCAGCAGACAGGGTTGTCACAGAGGAATGGCATGGCCTGGCTGTGTACAAGCACTGTTTCCAGCCCACTAATGAGCTGATGCTTATTTGGTCCTTTCCCCTGCTTTTCCATGAGCCACTGGAAGGCTATTTTCAGCCATCGGAAATGACACAAAATGTTAATGCTTAAGTTCTCCTTTTAGCTGAAGTTTGATGGAGAATAAAAGAGCAGACAAGACAGCTCAGAAACCCTCCAGGCACATGGAGCATCCCAAAAACATTTGGTTTCCATCTTCAGCTGCAAATTATAGACACAATGGATGTGTATTAAACAAAAAAAGGTCTGTTTGACTTCATTCTTGCAGAAATGCTAATACTGAACCACTGTCAGCAGTGTGAATCAAGAAGGGGACAGCCAGGAAGCAGAATTTCCCTAAGAATACTGAGATCATGGTAATTAATTCATAAAAAAAATACTACTAGTGGAATAATTTTTTTCATGTGTTGTTGTTTAGCAAAAATACTGAGCCTTGGATTTTTGCCTGACTCCTTTGGAGACAAAGCATCATTTTAATATTCAGCATACAGATGGCTGAGGGAAAAAGGAGAATTGCTGAGGTGTCCTTTTCTCTTTTAACATAACCACAGCTCACATTCACACTGTTTTCCAAACAAACTAAAGTAATAATTTGTTAGTGACTATGAACATAGACAGACTGCTGCTTCCTGGAATTGCCTGAATTTTGTTTTCTAAGAAACAATGCTCTTTGGCACAGGGCAGAGCTGGGCTTTTCAACATCCCACAAAGACCCCATCAGCAGAAGAAATGCAACTGCTTTGTTTACCAGGTTCTAAAAATACCAGAAACATTTTTTTTTTTAAAGATGTTTTCTTACACACCCTAAGCCTGACAGTTCAAATTATTTCATTCTCGTCCTGAGGATTTAGTAGAGTCCAGGTTTATTTCAAAATTACAAAATAATACAAGAGGTATGTAGTAGGGTTTTTTGGAGGGGTTATTATTTATCCTAGGAGTATGTGTCCCAAATTTTCTGCAGGTACTTGGTGCCAGTTGAGAAAACAACCCTGCAGTGACTCCACAGTCCAGCCAAAGTCAGTCAGGACAGCTGATGAAATTCTGCATCTCAATAAAAGTATGCAGACAAACAAAGCATAGGTGAAATCTCAGGAGCCTAAACTGACTTAAAGCATAAAACCAACTAAAATTAAGTTTAGACAGCTATATTCTGTCTAAACTTAATTTTAGCTGGGTTTATACTTTTATAGATTTTTATATATATAAATAAAATATAATTGTCATTATGATTATTGTATATAATAATGAAATAATATATAGAATATAACTGTCATAAAAATAATACTTAATGGACAGGCCTGTCCTCTTTGAATGAAGCAACTGATTCATTTAATATCTTTTCATCCAGCTCACCCACTGCCACGTGATGGCAATGACTGAGGGATGGCACTGGAATGACACTGGAATATCAAGCAGGAAATTCAGTTCAGTTTTTGCTTTGTACATTTACTATCTGAGAGTCTCCCATGCCTATTCAGTAATTCTAAATGTGTGTATACAAATGTCTTCTATTTTTTTTATATGTGTGTGGTCTGAGGGCCACAACATTAATCAGGTTTTTATATGTATTTGTCATTTTGTCTTCCCATCCATATTCTTAAGAAAAGAAAAACACATGCAGCAATAAAATGAATGTTCTGTGGCTCTTTATAAAAAACAGCCATTTGACATTAGCCCTAAAGCCTTTATCTAACACAAAGTTATTGCACACAAGAAAATGCTATAAAAATAAGGTATTTAGACTCTTGGAGAAATATATCCTGAGAAATATCTGCCACTGCCAAACATAAGCATTTTCAGCTGACTGTGAATGGGACAGTCACACCCAGCAGTTTCTGCTCACCCTTTCAGCCCACACCAAACCCTTTTTTTGGCAATCAAATCCTCTTTGGCAATCAATCCCTTTCCAAAGGGAGTCACAGTGACCAGGGACGTGTCCAGTATCCACTTTGGAACATCCACAGGTATGGATGACTCTGGACAAGGCACTTCAGCACCATCCAACCCAAATAAAGAGTTGCTCTACTCACCCTGAGTACCTGCCTACTACGGCTGTGACTCACCTACTACTGTGCTTAGCAGGAACATGGTGCATTTCTTGCTCTCCATGCCCACCATAAGCTCTAAATTTAATATCATGGCATTTTAAAATTAAGAAATACATAACACAGAATATTGAGAATTGCCCCAATTCATATTAATTATCAACTAGAACTTTGGGGACAAAATATCTTATGAGAATTTTGCTGTGTGAGATTAGAAGCATCACGGGGGCATATGAAGAAGAAGTGGGTTTGTACCAATGTCACTTTCCAGCTCACCTTTTTCTGATTATCTGGTGACAAGCTTCTGTAGAGCTTCTTGCCTTGCTTGCCAGCATTCCAAATGGTGAATGATGTCCAGGAGCTCAGGACTCTGTCCTCAAGAAACCTGACTCGGTGATTCCAGATGGTTCCCCTGGAGAGTTGGAAAAAGGGCAGATTTTGACCCCTAAAACTTTTAGCATTATTATAGAGCTATGTGCACATGTACACACTCACCTACCTACAGGTAAACCTGATCAAAGGGATTCATATAATACCAAAAAAAAAAAAAAAACATTAGACTGGAAATTTCTGAGGGAAACATAGAAAATAAATTCTGTGGAAGTTCTCAGACAAAAATCATTTGGACACATAGGAAGCAGTAGCTAAACAATCTGTATTTTCAAGAACCCTCCCAGATCACAAGAATATGAAAAGTTGCACCTGTGGTAATAAAATTCAGCCCTTCCCACACCTGTACTCACCTATGAAGTGCCCTAGAACTCTGCAGTGACACAGGCAAAGCACCTCCTAAACCCAAGCTGAGCTCCTCCTGTTCCATCTGCCCACAGGATCATTCTCCTTGGCTGATGTGAAGTTGGAATCTCAGAGATTTAGAAGCCCAGCTTACCCCCAGCACCCCAGCATAAATGCATTTACAGTGTGGTATTTGGCTCAAGGTTCTGAATCAGTGACACCCCCAGCAACCATCACTGTCCCACACAAACCACCTCGTTACACCCTTCACACTGACCAACCTGCACACACACACATTTCAGACCAAATAGGACAGATTTAACTGTAAAAGTTCCCAAGTATTATCTGGCAATGACACAAATGTGGCTATCCTTTTATTTGAAGACAACTTTCATAAGAACCTGCATTTCTAGGAACAAAAAGCAGTGGGATTTTTTTTTTCCTTTTAAAAAAGAGTATGCCTCATAGAACTTTCTAAAACACACTTTAGGGAAAAAAGCAAACTGGCAGAGGCAGATATCTGTGTGCAATTACACCTTGAAGTCTTCATCTTTGGCATAACTTCCACAACATAATTAAGCCAAGTGGTTGAGGTAAACAAGGGTGACACTAGTACCAAATGACAAATCCCACAGCTCTGGAACCATCCCCAGCAAGGGACCATCCAACAGCCTTAGATACTGAAGACCTGCTGACATCTTCAACAAGTTCAAGACAGGTTCTCAGAAAGAGAAAACAATATCAAGGGAAGCAGTTTGTTCATGGTCTATTTCTCCCAACAGGCAAATCCACTGGGACAACTACAGCTTTTTTACATGTTTGAGTTTGTGTGTTCTACCCTATAATGTAATATTTAAGAATACAACATTTATAATGGATTAAAGAAAACTGCCTGCTGTTAAAAACATCTGCTTTATTTCCAGCATTCATTTAATATTCATTAACTAGGAACTCACCTCAGACTTATTAAACAGTTTCCTAGAGAGAATAAATTGATTTCCTCAATTTGACAAAGGAAACTTCCTAACATACATCTCTTGAACAAGGCACCTTGAGCTGTAACTTTCTTTCCCAGGAAATTCTGATGAACTCCTAGTGGTGTCTCCTTATTTAAGGCAATCTTCAAATGGAGTTTTCCATTTTCTTATTGGCATCATTCCTTCACAGCCCCAGTTATGTTCTGAAGACCACAGAACCCTCATAGGACCCAGTGACCCTACTTCACTTCAGCACAGCCAGATCCTGCTCAGCACTTCATCACTGATCCTGCTCTGATAACTTGGGAAAGACCTCGTGCACAAATAAAATTTCCTCACAGTTTCAAGGATGATGGCTCTGCACCAGCATTTCAACTAATGGAGAAAAATAAATTCTTGGATTTGATCAAAAATCTCTTCTAATGCAGCCACAAGATGCATTCCTGCTGCAAAGTTTTAACTGCTGCTGGCATCCTTTGACACTTGCCTTTTTCCATGTTCATGAGAGCATACTGCATTCCCAGAAGGAAAGTTTAAGGAACAAAATATGAAGGTCAAGTATTTTTCCAGGATCACTTTATTAGACATTTTAGAGCTTCTGCGCGCTTCTAAAAAGGAAGATTATTGCTTTGCACATAAATGGAAAGCTTTTAAAAGTGATTTTCCTTTGAAATGTGACTTCAGAAGGATAACACCGTATTACATTCCAAAGGAACTTCAGAATCTGTTCTGTTGGCTTGAGTGGCACTGGCAAGTTTCTTTTCCACTTGAGTTTGCAACATTAAGAAAGCTTAAGTAAAAAACCAGGCAGCCTTACAAGGCACGAAAAGAACTTCTAACTAATTTCTAAGTGCAGTGCAAACACTGCAATCTACCTCCCGGCTTATAAAAGATATTTTTATTTTCATGGAGATGGAGGTCCCAGCACAGCAGTGTTGGTTTTTCCAGACAGTTCGTGGTTGCTGTCTAGGCCATGAGAGTCTCGGTGCCCTACTGAGGTAAAA
The DNA here is from genome assembly GCA_013399945.1 of Ploceus nigricollis. Taxonomy (NCBI): domain Eukaryota; kingdom Metazoa; phylum Chordata; class Aves; order Passeriformes; family Ploceidae; genus Ploceus; species Ploceus nigricollis. The sequence goes on along the minus strand of VXBC01001346.1, from coordinate 571,321 downwards.
TTCAATCAGACCAAATCTCAGTGGTGTTAATCACCCGTGAAGATTTCAGACTGAAGCAGATTTATCTCACCTATCCATGTTATCCTGGAAAAGCAAGTGGGGAAAGCTTGTAAGAGAACTGCACTCCGAAACCAAAGGGTATGAAAGGTATTAAACTCCAAATTAATTGGGTTGTTGTTCAACCACAAGAATATTGTCAGACAGCTTCATTTAACACCAATAAAAAACTTTCTTAAATATGTACTGTGGGTTGTAAAAACAAAGTCAATATACCCAGCAGTCGGGATTTTTTGCTTGCATCACTACGAGGCATTCTTATGACAATGCCCACAGAAAAGCATTTGAAGCTCACACCTCCATATTGTGTGTCTTCAATGAAAAAATTAAGCTCTATCAAACACTTTGAAGTCTTGAGTTAACCCTGAAATACTTTTAACAGCGCAAGCTGGGATATCAGATAAACACAGAACCGAGGGGAGAATTTGGGACTGAGCTTTAGAGTGACACTCAGAGGCTTCATCTTTGTGAGAACTCACTCTGCACAAACAATCCCACAGGCTGAGGCAAAAGGGAGCTTACAGGTGTCAAAGGAGAGAGTTTCGGTTATTCCCTTCAGGTTTCCGGTTCACCTAAGTTGCCACATTTTTTTGATGTTTCCAGAATAGATAACTGGGATTCCTGCCTCGAGGGATAAGGGAATGCCATTTTCCCATCCTTCACCAGCCAGTGCAGGTGCAGCAGACAGGAGCTGCAGCAACGTGCAAAGGGTAATTAAAGAAAATGCCTGAAACGATCTAGAAGTTGTACAAACCACTACTCAGAGATGATTCTCACAGCTATTTTCAGATTATGCATTATTACATATTCACAGCTACCAGCAAAACCTAGGAGGTATTATTACTCTGCATCACTCCAAATCAAGACAGCTTTTCCTACCCATCTCAGAAAAGATTAGAGTAAGCAATTTGCAGCAGCCTTTAGTACCATGTCCAAGCCTGTATTCAGTTCACAAGATTTTCCTCAGCCAGAAGGTGGGACAAAATTCTTCCCAAGGTACAAATTTATTCCCATATCCTAACGCTCTTTGTTGACCCCAAATCCTGAAATACATTATTTTCCCCATTCCTTTCATTTTGTTGTCACAACTTTGTAAAAGAAAAGTTAGAAGTATTTCCACTCAAAATGTCATTCTTGAGGTTTGCATAATTTTCCTAAGGTCTCACTTGCCGTGGCCCCTCAATGCTCATCAGTTATGGAGCCTGGGAGGAAGAAGAGGAGCCAAAATTCTGCAGGAGTGAAACGAGGGTATTCATGCAGAGGGTGAGAATGACTACACCGTGTGTTCCTCAGCCCCAAGTAGTTATTACCAGACCATCCACCCAAGTAATGCAACAATGGAGCTCTTTTAAAAATGTGTGGTGACCTACTGACTGAATACAGGAGTCAAGAAACATCTGCTCTACTCCTATTTTGAAATGAAAGATAATGTGACAATAAAAGCAACATGATTTAATGTCTGAGCTCAGTCAAACCTCGCCATATTGTTGCACTGCCTTTCCCCTCCTTCCCCCAGTGAGGCCACATAAGTGAATCCACAGAGCAAAGACAGATGTACAAGTACTTGAGCAATGCAGAAATACAAGCCCAATATCCTGAACAGTACTGGAATTTTAGGCATGGATTGCCATCCACAGAAATCCTATAGATCCATAAATCTGACCTTTTCTCCCTGTGCTGCCCCTGCACAGTGCTCAGGTAACGCCAGGCAGGAAGAGGAGCTGCCCAAGTGAACAGCTTCTTCCAGGCCCTTTTATTGATGGCAGGGTAAGAGAGTTCTGGATGATAGGTGAACCTCACCTGATCGACAAACCAGAGATGCAGCAACAGAGAACTTTGTAATCACAGTGAGAGCTGAAAAACCAGATCCCTTACAGCCAGTGTTGCATGCAGAATTCAAGGCCCTTACCATCCACAGGAAATTCAGAAATAAATCCTGTTTGAACCTTGGCCATACTGGTGAATAAACTGATTTTTTTGCCGTTGTTGTTCTGTTGAACTTCATGTGAACTTATTAATTTCTGGACTATATCGTCCCACTGAGTTATTACATTTACACTGTTAATAGGTTCTATTAATGTCTGAGTTCATCTTCAGGTCACGGGTCATTAGCTGAGGCATGGTTTGCATTGTGGCCTATTTTTCATGAAAGGCTTATTAAGAGAGACAGAGACTATCAATGTTAATGGCATTTACTTTTCAAGAATCTAATGAGGTCATTAGTTTCCATGTTTAATTGAAGTGCCAAACGCAAGCATAGAAGATAAAAATGCAGTTGACCTCATCTGAATTTCAGCTCTACAGGAGTATGTGAGGCTATTCCTCTGTCCTGCCTATTTCTGGCCGTGTATGCTTGTGCAGGAAATGAAGGAGGCATTCCTGTGCTCACCACACATCCAAGACCTGGCCTCAGAGCACCTCTGAAACAGCCAAATGTGTGTTTCACACTAATGCCTGTTCCTCTTCACTCAGATGACACTGGAAGCTTCCAGTGCCTGAAACCAGATGTTTTCAATAGATTATGTAATTCTGCTTATTTCTGCAGAGCAGTATCATACTCATTCTGAGCACAGGGCATCTGAAATTACTGAAGGTGCACTTCACCTTTTCTGTGTAAAAGGGAATTGCCCAGATCTTACACAGAAGGTACAAACCTTATTTCCCACATGTATTAAATTTGTCTTGACTAAAAACTTGTAAACTGCTCCAAGGATTAGTTGCATGCCCCAACCACCTGTCTTCATGAGCAGCACTACCTACAGACAAGTGCAATTTTTTATTGCTCACCTCACTCCAAGCTCACTTTCATCTCACAGTGAGGCACTGTTGTATATACAGTTCCTTTCTCTTTTTGCCAAGATAAAAATCTATGAATTTTAACATGTTTTTATTATACATTAGACTTTCTTACTCCAGTATTCCTCACTCTAAAGCCAGCTCTGCTATGGTCTCACATCAATTTAATGTGGCCGTGCAGCACTGAGTACACACAGCCCTAGGGTACAACACCAAATAAAGTGATTTAGATGCAAGAGATATGAAAAGTGGGATTTTGTGGTGTGAATTCCTAGCTAAGTTTCTCAAAATCCAGCAGGTATCCATCACAGACTTTGGACGAAATGACAATGAGAACATTCATATTTCTGCATGCACCAATTGAAATCTAAACACAGACACTGAACTCCATGCAGATTCTGTCACACACCCAAAACATTTAATAATGCAGACTGATGCCTCCAGGGTAAGGGAGAATGCAAATAAGATTTTGTTTCCTGCTTCACAGATATTCTCAACTTCAGATATGTGTTCCAGAAGGATACTAATCATAGGAAATGACCTAAAGCACATGAATGTTTACAATTATACTTACTAACTAAAAAATAAAAGAACCAAATGTCACTTGCCAAGCAGTTTTATATATATTTTAGGAAGTCTGAAAATGCAGTGAGGCTTCTTTCCCCCTGGAAGGTTCTGAAAGACACCCACATAAACTGAAACCATCACAGGCTACAAGTGACTGTTATCTTTGCTGGAAAGAATGAATGATGCACCTTTGTATAAAAATGTCCTGCTATGGTTTTTAAGACTGAAACCAGGCATATAGTGCTAAAAAAAAAAATCAACTTTCCTACAAACATCATTTTGATCTCAGACAAGATATTAATTTGGCTGGTGAGTTACTACTTCCAAATCCAGGTCTAGGCTAACTCAAAATTTCAAAATGACCTGGGTCAGTGGCAAAAAGTAAAACACCACAGAAAACAGCTCAACAAAACACACCATATAAAGGAAAAGGCTTCTAGAAAAGCCAGAACATGCATTAAATAAGGTGGAATGACCAAGAGGCAAATTAGGCAAGACCCAACTGAAATTATGATGAGTCCATTCAGCTCTTTTTGCTCAACCTGCACTTCGGTCTCCAGACACAAACACTGGGCAACCCTTCAGAACTCGGGCAACAAACAAGGGACTGAGCCAGGACAAAGAGCTGTTGCACAACCTCGTGTTTGGAAAGCCACACCAAATATCATCCCCAGTAGTACCAGCAGGAAGCCAAGAGGAAGAGGAGCTCTCCTGATTTCTTAGAATGAGACAAGAAAGGCGCCAATTTGGACATGCACCCAGCACATCTGACAGAGCTCACAGCATTTCCACACTCCCCCAGGATGCTGTAATTCAGGGTGCTTGTGCCACACAGCCTTGGAGATCTGAATAAGCAACAGCTTGCAGTAAATTCAAAACAAATTAATTTCCAAGAATTAGATGCTTTCCCACAGATAGAAGCAAAAGGCTTCCAAGAGTTTTTAGCGTTCCATAATGCGCGGCTGAAAAGTTGGTCACCAACTGCCAAAAGGATCACACAGTAAAAGAGGGAAAAAAAAATCTTTACATTTCAACATGAATAAAAAAGAAAATAATTTATCTCATGCTTATTTGCAAAATCAAAATCATATGTACTATTTGCTTGAATGACCTTTTCATAGTTGAATGATTTTATACAGATATTCACATTTATAAAGATCTGTAGTGACATTAACCATGAGTGTGCTATTTATGGGACTTATTGTTTTGTATGTGCAGCAATACAACAATACAGGGATGGACAACAGAAATGCACACAGAAATGTTCATTTTTACTGGTCAGTTCTACAAAGCCATAAAACCAGAACTGACTGAAGAGTGTGCTTATATCATTAATCAGTAAGAAAACAGTTTACTTAATTACCACTGTGATTCCGGCCTGGAATTCCTAAAGGACAGTACAACCCATGTAATTTCTTATTAATGTCACTGCACAAGAGAAGGGAACAGCTTTGGCTCAGCTTGCAGCATGTAGAGGAATCAGCAATTTAACACCTCCTTTAGAGGCTGAGCAGCCCAGGAAAGGCAGCAGGCAACAAAAGCAGTTTACAAGGAAGCACCTGAGATAATTACTCCTAAACATCCTCAGGGATTTTTCAAACTTCATTATCTGATTTATGTGGTTTAGACCCTTTAAAATAAGAAAATAATATATGTAAAGGCAGCACATTATCAGATTAAAGGTTTGGTTTTGGTTTGGTTCTTTTTTTTTTTTTTCCAAAAGTCTGTTTTTGTTGGTATTACAAGTTTCTGTTTACTGTTTAAATATTGAGGCAGTTGATTTTGAAATTAAGCCATAATATTTCAAAAATATTCTTTACATTATGGTTCGTATGTCAAAAAACATGAGAATGAAATTTTTACATATTAAAAATCCTAATTAAAAATCTCAATGCAGTTTCACCGTCTTTGCCGCTGATGAGCCAGCATTTATTTATTTATTTAAAAATAAATTTAAATTTATTTTAAATTTATCTTTTAAAAGATAAAACCAACTTTTAAATTCTCCTAGAAACCAGAGCTTACTCTAGGACAGAGTGAGTGGCAGCCTGGGGGTGGTACCGGTAGAGTAGGAGGCAATGGTTCACTCGAAAGACTCCACCACCCTTCTGGAGGTGTTCATAAAAAAACAACAAATCCTCTGGGACACCCTGCAACAGAAAACAGTTATTAGATCAGTATTCAGTTACATCTGAAGATGTTTTATTTTTCTGCCAAATGAATATGGTTCATACTGTTACTCATTGATTGTTACTCATAAATACAACTTTTCTGTTGCCCAGGGAGGGTGTGGAATCCCCATCCCTGGAAGTGTCCAAGGCCACGTTGGATGGGACTTGGAGCAACCTGAAAGTGTCCTGGAGGTGAAAAAAGAAGATCTTTAAGTTCCAACCCAAGCCCATCTGTGATTCTATAATATTATTTGTGTATGTCCCAATGAACTTCTCTAATGGGTCATGAAATAAATGCAGCTAATGCTGCTGAATGATCAGTACTATTTATAAATAAAGTGCAGCAAGGACAGAGGTGGAAAAATCAACATCATCTCATTTTGACAGGGATCTCAAGCTTGGTGCAGGTGAATCCAAAAGAAAGAGAAACCCAGCTGCTAAAGAGTTTGTGCAGCCTAAAGCTCCATGTAACCAAATAGTTTGTACTGCAAAGGATCAGCGACTTGAGAAGGGTTTTTTTCTCATTTTACTGGAATTCTCCTTCTTTCTCTGGCTGTCATACAAATACTGGTCTCTACTTAGGAAAGGTGACTCAGGCCCCATAATGACAGACTTCAATAAAAGCTGCAATAAAGGCAACCTCAGAATGAGGCAACATCTGAAAATAATTTTTTATTTTCTTGAAACTTCCTTCCATGGTACATTCATCCTTATGGGATTGCACCCACTGCTGCTGAAAACACCACAGGATAAAAGCTCCTGCAATTGTGGATCTAGCAGACTCTAGGAAAAATGAGGGATTTCACAATCATTTCAACATTTTCCACTTAAAAATCAAAGAATCTTCATGCAAGTGATGCAGTGTCAGAAGGGCTCATATGGGTCATAGCACTCATTTCCATTTTGTGGCATATGAAAGCATAAACCCACCTTTAAAGTCCTCCACAGAAGGTTAGAAAAAGGTAGCATTTATTTATATTTTGCAAAGCCACAGCTTCTTGAAATACTAGAACATTTCATTCTTTCATGTTTAAATACAGATATTTCTTCCCTGCAATACAGTGTTTAAAAGGTCACATGGTTTTTACCAGACTAAAAAGCTCCCTTTTATAAAACCAGGGGGGTCAAAGAAAACATTTAAGTGTAGCAAAAACAAAAAGCTGAAAGATAAAATGACAAAATTTTAAAGGAAAAGAAGGTGAAGAGATTGAAATACATTTGTTTCTGTAGACAGTATCATACACATGAATAACCAGGTCATAAACCTCAACCTCAATTTTAATCATTCTATTTCAACAGAAAAATAATAAGAGTACGAGTTTAAAAAAATATTAAATGAAATTTTTCCCTATTACTACAGCTTCTGAGTTTCTTCCATAATTAAGAAAATGAGATTCTCTAATTAAAGTGCTGGACTGGCCCTCTAGTTATGAGAGCAATACAGTTCAGTGACTATTTCTCATCCCCACCAGGCTGAGTAGCCAGAGGGGTGTGGGAGTGGAAGAGAAATGAGACACAAAACTCTCTGAACTCTGGAAAACAATTGCAAACCACTCAGCTGAACATGTGTATCTTGGGAGAAATCAGAATGCAATCAAGCTCTGGACTCTGCAGCTCCTGCCCTCACTCTGGTTCATGTGTGACACTGATTTGGGCCACGCTCCCACATTCTGAATTAAATGGATTCTGCTCTGGCTGCTCACTAAGGGCAGCTCATCTGCAGCTATTGGTTGTGTTTGTAGACATTTGTCTGACTTCTGGTTTAAGAGCTGCAAGGCAGAAGAAATCTTTTAAACAAGTTCATACAATTTATGCTTTATGTGAACCTACTTTGAAAGCCACAAAAGAAATCTAGGAGAAGCTGGAGTGGCAGCCAGCAACCACAGTCACCAAGAATACAAGAAAAACAGAAAATCAATTTCTTTCCATTTATCTTGTAGCCCTTTCTATATTTTCCTTATTGTGGACTTTAAGGGAAATATGGAACCACCAGGAAAGTTCAAACCTTTTTCTCTTTTCTGGTCACACACTAGACCATGTCTCAGGGCACAAGTGCAGCAGGTCTCAGCTTGCTGCAGGAGCCAGATTTTGATTCAGATCTGTGATCATGTCACATATATCTCAGCAATTCCTTCTCTTTTGGATAAGCATTTACATTATTCAAGACAACTGTTAATACGTATACTTAAGATGAGTTACTGCAGAAGTAAAAGGATCTTTCAAAAAGCCCTGTTTGGTTCCAAGGGCTCTTTTGCTTTCCTTTAACTGGCAGAAATTCTCTGGAATAAAGTGCACTCAGGCCTAGGAAGGAGCAGGTGCCTTGCACTGCTCAGCAGTGGCCTCTCACATTACAAAAGAGCAGCACTGCCACGCATTTTTCAGAGGAAAGATGTTGACTGTGTTATGGATCCTGCAGGGATGGGACTTCCTACGGCTCTTGAGCGTGTAAGTTTGCTGCAATACAAGAGTTCCTTCCCAGCTGAGATCTATTATTGGATCCAGATGGCATTTTAAACACCAGGAATTTTTGTGAAACAACACAACTCTGAAAGAAAAAGCTGTTTAACCACTAAATGGATATTTTAATGCATTTTTTGAAAATTAATATCCATAGCTAAAAGTATCAATTACTAACCCAGCATTTCAGCAATAGGCTACCACATCAATAGCTTTCAGCAATAATAAATACAATTAAATTGAACAGTTTACATGTTACTGGAGTACATGCAGAATTTTCCATATTATAGGCAAAACCCAACTCTACATCCTCTGCTGCAAAAAGGCATAAACTAATTACAGCTCCTAGAGAAAAGCACAGCCTGCCCCTGCTCTGCTCTAACCAGCCAAATGCAAAATCATAGTTCACTTTTTCACATTCCCACTGAACAGGGGAAGGGTTTCTGCTGACCCAGTATTTTGGGCAGGTACTGCTTGCTATGCTGATGGTTGCACAGATGAGGGGACTGATTTTTTATAGACCATGGGGTGTCAAGCAGAACCCTAACGTGAGTTAAAGTAACTCCTTTTTCAGGGACCAAAATAAATTATCTATGATCCTTCTCTTGCCCTCTTCTCATTGCTCGCTGTTCTCACTCCTGGCAGCAAACTGTGCTCCAACTGCAGCCACCCCAACATTTTCCAAAGAGGTTCAAGCATCCCTCAACAAGCAATTCTGGCTACAACTCTTGCACCCCCACCATCAGTAATGATGAGGAGCATCAGCAGGGATCTTTCCAGGGCAAAGCCTGGAGGTTCCCCTGAGGGGTTTATTATGTTCCCACAGGGACCATCAGCAATTTTTGGAGGAGTTTTAATGCAAGTGATGCCCTGTGCAATGCTGTCACCATGAACACCTGGTGAGGTCATGCTGGGGTGACCAACAGCAGCACTTCAGGCTGACAGCAGTCCTTTCATTTGCTCACTTGGACAGAAACCACCACGGGGCTGTAGAGGCATATACACAATATAAAAGCTGCCTTTTACTGCTGAACCAAATAGATGAGAGTGATTCTGCTGCAGAATCAATCTGTCCCAGCTTCCTCATCCATCTCTATTCAGCCTTGTCTCAGTCCCATCTGACTCCCTGCCCTGTCCCAGCTCACAGGCACTCTGGCAGAGGTGGCAGATCCTTGTGAGCACAGCCAGTGGAGATTTAGCCTGTGCAGAGAAGTCTGCCTGGTGAAAATGGGAGGTCTACCATTATTTCATTAATACATGCACTTATAATAAACAGCAATGACAAACAAGATAGGAGAAGTACATCAATCCACAGGGGGGAAAAGCCTTCAGGTTTGGAAAAGCTTGGTCAGGGGCATCAAGGAAAACTGGGCTGTAACTTGGTACACATTTTGTAAACCAGTCAGCACCATCAGGGTAACTGTTGGACGGAAAAATCACTTTAATTCCTCAGAGGAGCCTAAATTTGGTGAATGGGAAGAATTAAATAGCTATTAATAGCTTTTCTACAGGATTATCCAAGATATTCTTAAGTCTCCTTTTCTGCAGATCTGTCACTTCATTTCTTGGCTCTCATCCAAATCATGCCTTTCCATCATTTTGCCTTGATTATAGGACCTGGAGCCCATCAGGATTTATTTTATTGTTTAGGAAATAACAGGTTAAAGGAAACTCCAAAAGGTTGCTTTCATCCAAATGCCTCAGAGAAATGCAGTTAAACAAAGATGATGGGGAAGTCAAATGGAAGGGAGGTGGTAAATTGTAAATGATATTTAATAACAGACCAGCAGAAAATACAATTAGACATGGGGTATGGAGTGAATTTTCAAATAGCTTATAAAGTGTAATTAATCACTGGCTCCACCACTTTTTCTCTGCTTTTTAGATCAAATATTGATCTCTGTTCAGCCTTAACTATATCGAGCCAAAAACAAACAAAAAACCCCAGCAGAGCCTGTATTTTATCCCAATTTTCCCCACAGCATCTTGATAGGTTATTTGACAGACTGACAGTATTTTAATTCACGTTCCAAAAAACCAAATTCCTACTTAGCCTTTTACCTCTCAGGCATTATTATAACGACTTGCCTTTCTGAATGGAATGACATTTGTGTGCTCTGGCAGGCAAACATGGAAAATTGCATCAGTGAGTGCCTAACAGCTACATTTACCTCAGAGCTTTACACATGGCCTACAGTCTCCTGTGCTCAAAAGGATATTTTGACACCTCCTCAGTTCGTGTTTTTTGTGACCTTTTATCACAAAAATAGAATGAAACTGAGCTCCAGACACTTTGTTCAGAGTTTGTATTCAGAAAGGCTGGTGCTTTACAATGCACGTTTCCATCTGGGGCTCATTAAGAATAATTTCCCCCTGTTTACACTTTGAGATTAGCTCAGAACTTTAAGGCTGTCACTCCATTTTCAGTTTTCATACACTTAAAAAGGAAGGATAAACACAGGGGTGACAGGAAATTTGGAACCAAGTTGTGGTAAAATCCTAGAGAAAGAGACAAGTTTGGCATGTAACAGTTGTGATGTGGAGAGTAATTCTGCCTGGAGAGAGCCAGGACTGCAATTTTCCACCCTTGCATGGAGTGGAGCCTGCAGGGTAGCAATGCTCATTTATACAGCTCTCCTTGTACTCAGCATTTCTGTCAGACACATGAAAAAATCACTTTTCTTCACTAATAACAGGCACCTCATCTCCCACTGCACACGACTGGGGAGTTCCCCACTCTAACAGATGATCCAGCTTCAAAATCTGCTTTTCACATTAGACCAGAACACGGGCATTTTTCTCCTCAGCACAATTTTTTGTGATGCTTTTGGACACGGTTATTACTTTTTAACAATGGTGCTACTTATTAGGAGACACCAAAAACTCCAGCAGCAAAGCCACCCGTGGTAATGTCACACACCAAGTGTCAAATGGGAGTTCTGAAGGGTTTAGGAAGTGCTGCTACTTTTTTCAACAAGGAAGTACTGCACTCTTTATCCAAAATTGCTTAAAAGATAATTTTCTTTTAGGTTTCTAAGAAAAGTAAGCCAAAAATATTGTTCATCATGTGACTCTTCTTCCAGCAGGGGATACTATTTGAAATGTTACTGTATAGGCTTGTGACCACTTCCATTGTATTATCTCAGTCTCAGAACACCATCAGAGCTTGCTAAAATCTTTTCAGTACTCCTGCTTTAATTATCATTTATCAGAGATTGCATAAATAAAACCTCTACCATTTTAGTTAATTAATATATAAAACAAACCTGTCAGGTTCTTAGAGACCATATATGAAGGTATTATTTTGTTTGGACCTAAAAGGAATACACTTCCATCAACTGCAGATCTTGATCAGAAAGAACTTCATTAAAAAAAAAAAAAGGAAAAAACCTGTTTCACCTAAAGCCTGAATGACTGGAGAGAGATACACATATCTACCTGGAATGAAAAAAGGATTACACCACAGCACATCTATTTGTATTTGGCCAGTCCACCGACTCTGTTACCATAAACATCAAATCACAATTTCTCCCATGGAAGAATTACCCTCCATTTTTTTCCTAAGCACTGAAATACGAAGAACAGGTGTTTGGATTTAATTTCAAATGAGAAATGCAGCTTTTTGGCAAGAAACAGTTTAGCAAATGGAGAAGGCCAAAACATGGAGATTTGTTGGCCTGTTCCTGTGTTTACTTCCAGCAATGTGACACTGGCAAGGCTCATTAATAAACACTAACTCAAAAATGGAGATGGAAGTGATCAGATTAATGCAGATCCTGGCACAGATCAGAACTTACAGGAATGAGACCCTTCAGAATATTCTCAGCTCTTCTGATACACAGAAAAACTTCCTTTGCTTTAAAGGGATTCTTTTCAAATGAAAATGAACGAGTTAGAGCAATGCTAAATACTTTGTAACACTAGATGCTCAAGATTTAAGACTCAATTTTGTGTACTCTAAACCCACAGAAGACAAAGGCTTGACTTCACTGCTTTGTTCAGATCTATCCTGTTCATAGGGTATTTTTCTGAAGGTCCTCTGCATCAGCCAGAGTCTGAGCTTGGACATGTTGGACACCACACAATAGGGACAAACAATAAGTTCAACTTGTCACTGGTAATTCTTCAAGCTAGAAGGACATATCATGCATTGTGGCTGAAAAATCATCAGGATTAAGATTGTCAGTGTACTACAGCTGAATAACCAGTGCCATAGTTCCTACACAATTACACAGAGAGAGCAAAACGGGGAAAACCCAACTCATAAAAACAAAACAAGGAAAAAAAAATCAAAATGAAAAGCAAAAAGCACAGAACAATAGTCTATTTAACTTAACCTCTTGAACTTTATCATTAGGCTTGCTGTTCTATTGTTGCTGCTGCTTTAACTTGCTTGCTTTCTGTCTGGAGCTCACTAACAACATTCAAGAAGTCAAACATCCTTCAGAGGGTGAAAATACAATGATAAGAAATAATAATAAAAAAGAAATAAAGAGCATGGGTCAGCAAATGTAGATTGGATTGCCAGCTCTTCACTCACCTACCATGTAATTAAGGGCAAATCTTTGCACTACTCTAAACAATTCAGTTCTCTGCCTCCTTATAATTATAATTTTTTGGCAGCCTAAAGAATAATATTTGTATATCCTCATACATACACACACATGTATATATATACACACACTACATGGCACTGAAGGGCTTCATTTAAAAGCTATAAAAATAATAATCATCATCATATGTTGTAGTTTAAATAATTAAATAGGAAATAGCCTTAGCAGGTTTTTTTTGGAGTGCTAATAAATGAAAGCTTTAACAAAAAAAAAATCAGAACCACCCATTTTAGCCCTAAAATCTCACCAAAGCCACTGGAAGCAAAACCTCTCAGAACCAAACCACACAAAATGGATCCAAATGTGTTTAAATTAGATCTATTTGCCAACATATTTCAACTACCACAATAAATACTGCTAAGAGACACCCATGGATTTTATCCCATAAACATGCTCATGAGCTTAAAGCAATCAAATTGAACCCATGCAGGAAATTCATAAAGACAAAGAACACCTAACTGTCAGGGAAGGAACACTTCTGAGACCACAGGTATTGAATTTGTAACCTCTCAGCCCTGATCCTTGAGGAGAAGCTACTTAAAACCTTCCAAGGGCAAGCACAAGAACTAAGATTGACAAGAGGACAGGTGGATAAACGAGTTTTTGTGGTAATAGTTTTATGGCTCTTCTTTTTTCCTCTCAGGGATATAAATCTTCCCCCTTAGATAAAGGTGCTTTTATCACTCTGCCATTCTGCACCTTTCTTCCCTCCCAACTTCTTCCAGCAACCTACCTCACTTTGCTCATAACAAAACTAAGGGCTCGCCTGATTTTAGCATCTATTCCAGGGACCAAAGATGAGCTTGTATGTCTGAAACTTTTGATTTTTCCAGGTTTGCTGACACATCTAATAGATGTGTTACAATGTCAACCTCAGGTAGGTCCTTCCATCACCAGGGTTATTCCCAAACAACTTTAGTTGGTTGGAGACTGGTTGTTTTTTTTATTAATGGCAGGACCCAGGTTTTTTTAGAGCTCAGTTTTCATCTGCACCCCTTCCCTATTATTCCCTAATAACAGCTAGAGGGCTTTCAGAGCCTGTTAAACAAAGGGATGGCTCCTGGACTACAGATCACCTGAACCACTCACCTTTCCACCCTCATCAAATCTTCCCACATGAAAAAACCATTCCCGAGAGCAGAACCAGGTTGGCATGATCACAGTGGGCCCATGGGAGGTGAACACCTAGGAAAAAAAGAGGGAAAAAAAATCCAGTCAGTTAACAAACCCAGCAGCTGCTGAGGAACAAAGCAGACCTCAAACATTCACCTGAAATTGTGCCTAATCTTCAGCAATTTCAAGCACTGAGAAGAGCAAGTGCTGGAAATTTAGCTGCTTAGTGTTGGAAGTGCAGTGTGTACCAGAATCTCCCAGGTGCCACAGCCCAAAAGGTGAGTCTGGCTCCTGCTTCATATTCCATGACCTTCTCTTCTCCCCCAAGCTGCAACACTTGCAAAGTACTTAAAATATTTTTCCAAATTTAGAGTATTATACTGGAGCTGGCACTTCATCAATAATGATGATGTTAATACGGAAATGAAATAATTGAGAAGAATCATGGAAAGATCAAGTTCTTAAACTGAACCCTACAATTCCTCAGCATTGATTTTTTTTCCATTTTATATTCCTTATACATATATTAAGTATGAACTTTCACTGATCTTTTATTTCTGCCAAAGACACTTAAATCCTAATCAAGCTTGGACAAGTAAAATGCAATTTGTTTTAAACATACCTGAGTACTGTGAATTTGCTACCCAGGGGTACCTACAATAAAAGGTTTTTGGAAAGGAAGAGCTTTAAGTAGAGTAAAGGGAGTAACTATTAAGTTCATCTCTTCATTTGTGACAGCCAAGAACTATACAAATGGGCCTTTGAAGCTTTAAACAAACTTGTTGTAAATACAACTGTGAAATAAGCCAGAATGTGGATTACAGGAGGTAAACTGGTTCTTTCTTTTTGCACAAGATGAAGTGTCCAGGCAAAGAGGAGACTGAACTTGTCAAACACAAGGTGCAAAGTGAAGGCAGGAGCTTGTGCCTGCTTCCAGCAGAGACACAGGATCTGCAGAGCACACCCTGGGGCATGAAGAAAAAACCAACTTCACAACTGCTGTCAGTCAAATGACAGTGCTGATCCTGTAAGCTGACAATTTCATAGCATGTTACAGTGGCAATGTTAATATTAATATTCCTGTACATTTGAAGTTCTTAAACGAAGAATGTACATTTGTCACATGTATCTCAGCATCTACATTTTAAAGGTGCTCCTCTTAATGTCAACCTGAGGGAGCTCCACAAACTCTTATGCCCGGCAACTTCCATTTCCACAGATAAACATGGATTTAAAACCAAATAACGACACTTAAATCAATTGTCCAAATTAATTAAATCAGAAATCTAATCAAAACTCGACAGATGACCTATTCCCACTTTTCTTACCGGCATCTGCCCAAACTTGAGGATGAAGCACACAGCATGCCAGCTCCAGGAGCACAGTGACAGACCTTCACTGTCCCTAAAGGGACCCTGAGGTGACTCATTTTCATCCAGACACTTCAATTCTAGGCACTCATATTTAGTCAGAACAATCCTATCACCTGATGTCTGAACTCATCAGCAGGTTGCCCAGAGCTGAAATACTCCAGTTCAGAGGTGTTAAATGTAAAAATCTCCCCCCAAGAGTCAGTGGGAGCTGAAAGAGTCAAAACAACCCTAGAAAAGCAGAGCAGCAGTGATTACTCAGTACATGGTTATTAGCTCCACATTAATTACAAGGGCAATTGAGTATGGCCTGAACCAAACAATGGCCAAACAGTAATCCCAAAAGAAAACAGCAGCAGGGAGAAAAGCCAGGCCAGAGGGCATTGCATTGAATCTCATTTTTGAAAGAAACAAAAACTTCAAAAGGAAGTCTTGAGCCCATCAGTACTTGTGAAATGTGTCTGGAGAGGCCAGAAAGGCATTTCCTCAGAGCTGCCAGGTCCCTCAGGGATCAGAAATGCACTTCACCTCAGAGATGGAGCTCCATGCAAGCAGCTGTGCTCACGTGCCAAGAGCATCCCTCCCAAACATCCCAGATAATGTGTTCCACTGGCACACACACTTCAGTGAAACCACACAGAACAGATCTGAAACATTTCAGAGAAAACATCCAAAAGGCACTGATGTTAACACAGATGATGATTTTACAGCAGACCATCACACACTGCATACACTGATGTCTCTCCTAAATCCAGCAGTGTTTTATGGCTCACTGTCCCTCTCAGCAGAGACACCAGAGGAGAACCATATGGGCAAAACAGAGGCTGATGATGCCACACATGATTTCAGGATCTTATCCTTCAAGAAGGTCTTTAAATCTGCACAGCACAGCAGCTGAGAGTCAATGAATTGGCAAATAAACGTTTCCTACATGAATACTTACAGTGCAACATCAAAACTGACTTTAGGAAATTTACTTGTGCTGCTGCCACAAAGGAGAAATTCACACTACCTTGTCCCTTGCTATGTAAGAATAACTTTTGTGAAGCTGAAATTCTTTTTGTTGTTGTTGTTAGCCTAGTCTTCAGCTGAATCTCCTGATCCAACAAACCATAAATCAGCAGTGCTACCACAAAGGAGGATGTAGGAAAACAGGGCACCAAGCAGAGAGAACAAAACCCTTCTTAGCAGCAGCAGTAGAGATAATCCAGAAATAATCTTTAACCTGAAAAACTGCTAGAAATCTACATTTACACCACATTTACATTAATTGCAGAGCTCTCCCACTCATCCTGCCTCTGGCTGCACACCCAGTCACAGCACTGGCACTCTCCTGACCCCAGGATGGATCAGAGCACTACATCAGCAAAAAGCCATTATTTTCCTTGGTTTTAGGGTTAGTTTTCTACAGCCTTAGTTCTCTGAATCAGTTCACTGTGGGGTCAGAGTAGCAATACCACTGACACACTGGAGAGGGAAGGAAAAGCTTTGGAGAGGAAAACAAGCCCTCCCTTTTTGGTCACTGCCCACAGTTCATGAGTCCAGCTGTAACATAAAACTGCATCCTCTGAATACCCACTCTGATGGGAGGAGAACTGGCCAGGAAAAACACTAACAACTGTTCTGAAACACTGAGGCATCTGCCAAACTTCTGAAAACCACCTTCCAGAGCTTTTGAAATTTTATCTTCAAGAGAAAAAAACAATAACCTCAACCTTCTGCACTTTGGAAATTCTATATTTCACCTTGGTTTAGTCTGATGGGAAAGTTTCCTCTGTATTTATTTTTTTCTGTTCTTGTCATAAACTCTTGCCAAGGTGTTAAAAATGGTCAAATTGCCTTATTCTGTGATTAAAAACTGCAACTTCTCACTTTGTGAGACTGACACTCCAGATTTTATCCATATATCTTTTAGATTGCATGGACTAGAATGAGAGAAACAAAGAGGACATGCTAGTCTTAACTTGACAATCAATCAAAAGCAGAATTTGAATGATGGTGCCATGAACTATGTTTAGTTTCCTTGGAAATATCCTCCAACTGTGCTTAACAAATGTCTTGTGTCACCTTGGAATACCAGTGTGTTTCCAGACCTCCTTAAGGAATTAATTCAGTATTCTGAGAGCAGGTTGGACCTGTGAACCTTTCACACACAGTTGGATTGAAAGATAATTGCTTATCAATAATACTTGTTATTAATTACAGTACACTTTATGCTGTAAAAAATATCTAGATATATGAATATTTCATGTTAAAAACCAGAAGATGAAGGTATAAATCTGTTCAGGTTTTGAATTCCTAAAGAACAGTGTTGTCATAACCTAACTGGAATTCATCTCCAGATGATGGGCACAAATTCCTATTTCAGCATCTTATTTACTAAATTTTTTAGAACTTTTATAACTAGCTGGGTTTATTCCAAGGATCAAGTAGCAAGTAATTGAAACGGGTTTGTTCTTGTTCACTGTTTGGCTATCGAATTACATCCAACTGTTACACAGATTCTCTGAAAATAAATCTAAAGAGTACAAAGAGCTGATAAAGTGACTTTCATTGTTGTGTTTCAAAGCTGTCAGCAGCACATGGAACTCTGGTTCCCACTGATGCTCAGTGCAGGTCATGCCAGCATTCAGTGCAAAATTTCAGTTCCAATACAGGGAAAGGCATTTGTGTGTTTACAGTAACTTCTCAAGGAAAGTTCGATTTCCTGAAGCAGCAAATCGAAGTTTAACAGCAGTGTGATAAAAGCAGATATGCAGATGGTGAAACAACCTTATCACATCAGATATCATCGTGCCATGCAGGACACACAAGGGAAAGCAGGCAGTTCACAAAAGCAACAGATTTAATGTAACCACAGGCCCAGACTGCTTTCCAAAGCAAGGAGCTAATTCCCCAAAACACACCACACATTTAATTCTACTTATGCTACAGCATTTTTCAAAATTATATCCACACAAATCAAGGATTAGACACAATCTCCTCTGCTGAGACAAATGAAGCTTTCTAATATCCAGGGGCATACACTGACATGTTAGAAGGTGAAAAAGAAAAGAAAACAAATCCCATGGGGAGGGTCACAGTGATTCTGTAAGCAGACTGCAGACTGAAGGGCATCACTCCTGACCTGCAGTGAAGCAATGATGTGTTAAGATACCTGTGCATTAATTCAGCAATGAATGTACCAGGACCTTGTCACTGAGGTGTACCAGGTTCACATCCAGAATCAGGTCTGTGTGTGTTAGTGTGAGAGAAGAGGTACAGAGGGTAGGGAAGAGAAAAAAAGACTTTTCCTACTTCAAAAAAGATTTTCAAAAGAAAATAACTACAATGAGCTTTATGAAGCTTTTAGGAACCTAAGCAGCCAGTGTGGAATGGATTCCATGCAGTTGGTTTATATTGTACTGAACTGCTGTGCCCTTTCCTGGGCCTGTACAAATAATTGCCTGTGTCACCTCATCACTGCAAGCTTCCAGAGCAGCTGAAAATCCTTCTCTAAAGAAGCTGGAATCCAGCACAGCAAAAAGCAGATTATTGAAATAAACCATACCTTGCCTCTCTGTGTAGAAAATCTGGTGTATACACAGTAATTCTGGTGCAGGCCTGACTGGAAATCAGTGTACTATTTAGCTTTCACAGTCCCAAACTCTACTAAGCAACAAAACTAATCAAAAAGAGAAAGAGAGTCCTGAGAGCTGCTAATGCCAGTGAAAGCAGAGAACATTCAGCACCTACAAGAAGGTATTCCTGCTCCTGGAAATTTATGACCTACAGCTCCCTGTGATTTCCTCTGGATTTGAAGCCTGAATGCTGGAATGTCTCACAGTTTGCAGGAAACACAGAACAGAGCCTGAGAAGAGCTGTGAGATGATGCTTCCTCTGAATGCAAAGGGCACAGTAATGGGAGGAAAGCTGGGGGAGAAAGGCTGAATTTGGCTGAACTGCTGTAACAACCTCCCTGGTTCCTCACAGTTTATTGCATTTCCAGTGCTTTTCACCAGGCCATCCACTTTCAGAAAAGTACAACATTCCTCTTTACAGCTACACAACCATTATATCCAAATATTAAACTTTTACAAATAGCATTCTCTACGTGAAATAAAATGTTCATACCAAGTCTCTGCAGTGAAACCACCACCTGGAATGAAAACCAGGGTGTGTATCAGCAGGACATCACCTCCTCCTGACATGTCTGGCTACAGCAGAGCCCCACAAAGAATGAAATGCTGGGTAAAGGCTGCATATAGCAGGCTGCTCTTTACCTATATTATTAGATTTCCTTAAAATTTGCTGCTGAAAGCAAAACTGTTTACAAACTTGCTACAAGCAAATATATTAACTTTGGGTTTCTCGTCCAATTCCTATGGATTGAATTGGCCGTGGCTTTGCTTTTTGTGAGCCAGCTCCTGCCAGCCCCATTGTGTGGGATAATTGAGGGCCGACCATAGTGCTGAATATCTCTGTTTTGTAGCTGAATGCCCAAGAGCAAGCACCATTCTTCTGGACGTTTTTAGAGCTTTTCCCTGCTAATGACGATGAATTAACCTACTGCTGAAGCCAAAACAATAGCTGCACGCAAAGGAAACAGCCTGTATGATTTTAGCATGTCTTAGAGCTTTTTTGGGGGTCTTCACAAAAAGTTTCTCTAATTCTTGGAGATTTTCCAGTATTTAAAGAGTCAAATATTTACAATGGAAGAATGACTCCACGCAGTAAAATAAAGCATTCTGCACCAAGAGGTTGTCTTCTTGGCTTGCTGTTTGTGCTGAAGTTTTACTACAAAAGAAAGAAAATCTTCTTAAAGTCATGTTGGCAGGTTCTAAATTGTGATTAGAACAAACAAGAAATTTGCTGAGAAACAACATGACCAATGCTCATGCAAAATAAGTAAAAAAAATTACCTTTCCATTTGACTTGTGGACATGCCATTTTGAATTTTCACAAGATGAAAACCGAATTTGTCTTTCATATTTGTGACTTAGTAATAGCATTTAACAGATGACAATATAGACAACAGAAGTATCTCCCTGCATGGTGTGTAGCTAAAAAATAAAACTATTCTGCTCTTAAAGTGCATGATGCTATGTCCACAATTAACAAACTTCCCTAAAATGTGCTAGCAAATAGGAAAACAAATTCCCATAAAACTCAGCACATGAAACTTTTCTACATACCAGCTCCCAGAATTAATGTTCAGCTGAAATGTGAGTAAACCTCCTGGCAAATCTCAGCTTCAGCAAATTTTAAAATGCAGGTATTTGGAGAGAGAAACTTCTGAGTGTTCAGGATTATCTGAGAGTGTAACAAATCCTTCATACTAATGCTCACTGATTCTCTTTTTCAAATAAAAGCTCGTGCTATAAAAGTTTTATGCCACTTGGAAGTGGGGGACACATGACCTTCAGTTAAATGAAAGAAATACAAGCACCTTATAAACAAGCATCAAACTGTAGGGAAGGAGATCACTTCTGAATTTGAGAAGTTCAGCTGTGTGCTAATGTACATGCAAAAGACCCACAGGAGAAATATTAAATATTCATGCAAACTCACTGTATTTATTACAATATAAATTATATTTATTTTGTGGTTTTTTTCTCCCCTATAGACTTTACCCTTTAGAGAAGGCAAAAGAGAAAATTTAGATCAGATTTTAAACTACAGATTCAGATTATCTGATTAACAGCTGCGATAGTAGAATGTTTTCTTTAGGAAATCAAAGCAAACTTTACCCTAAATCTCTCCCTCATGTCTTCCATCATATTGCAAGTCTTTGGGGAGTATCAAAGCACCAAATGCATTCCAGTGCCTTGAGAGTGTTTGATTTGAGTTCTGCAACCCTTCAAAACTGTGAATGGGAGAACAAGGAAAAGACAGAAAATAAAAATGTATTTTAGAAAAATAAACGTCACTGCTAGTGCAGAAACTGTAACAGCAGATTTTACAAGGAAAATTTAAGATCTCAGGGTCTTAGCCTTCTGCACACTGTCTCTAATCTTCTATCTCACAATAAAATAGATACATACTGAGAGTAAAAAACCTCATCACCTCAGCAACAGCTTTTACACACACATACATTTTTGATAATGAAAGGGACCCAACACATTTATCCAGAACCCAGTGGTCTCTTACAGGAGTTTGTTTTTCAACAGTGCAGGAGACACAGCTGGAAAGACCTCAACCAACCCTGAGCATTTGCAGAGATAGAAATTAAGTGCCCATCAATCTGTAAAAGTCTGAGACAAACCAGAGCTGAGAGCACTACAAAGCTTTCCCTCCTCTCTGCAGTCTCCTGTTTCAGCCTCCCTAATAATTTGGTGATGGCTTTAGATGTGGGATTTGATTTTGTAGGTTCTTCCCCTGCTTCCCAGCCAGAAACACAACCAACATTTCATTAATTTGTGACTGAGTGTAACCTCCAAACTCTCACAGCACGGGCAGCCTGAAGTCACACAGTACCTCTGGGTGTGCACCACTGCTGACATTCATTCCTAAAATTCTGCCTGAACTTGGCATTTCCAGCCCCTGCTTTGGAGCAGTTACTGCTCAGACAGTCATTCAATCTAGCCAGAACGTTAAAATATTTTTAAAGAATTCAGGGATAAAAAAGAAGGTAATTAACAGCTTCAGAACTTCCAAGCAGAGGTTGGTGTGAGTTATCAAGGCACACTGATAACTGTTGATTTTATGTTGTCCCACTGCACTGGGACAATATAAAATCAACAATAATGAGCATTTTGGTCCAGGTTCAGCCCAAGGTGGAGATATAAAGCAAGCAGCCCTCTCCACAAGGGAGAATTTCTACCATGGGGCAGCTGAACCCTGCAAGGTCTCTGGCAGCATCTCTAATGAATACAGAGGAGGCCCAGAGGGCTTCTAAGTTCACCAGTTCACCTTTGAAGGGCCTGCCTGAGCCTCATGGAACTGTACATTCCTATAATCAGACTGTTATAATTATCCTCAAACTGATGGAATTATTTTCTCCACTAAGATTAAATTAAATTTTTCAGGAATCATCTCTAAAAAAGTGGTTTTAGCACAAAATATGAATCTGGTAATAAGCAAAGTGCAGCTAAAATGATCAAAGAATTAAGAGGAATCCAACTGTGCCACATACATGAAAAAGATTTTTTACATTCTTTTTTAATATCATCTTTTTCTCCTGTTCTGCAGAAATATTCACACCAAAAAGACAGTAGATATTTACTATATGGCCCTCAGCATCTACCATCAATAAACAGTAAGGGCATCTGCATTAAAGAGTCTTGCTATAACATCAGAGGAAAACTATTAATAGCTATCTAAAGGAAACCAACTGAATCAGAAAAGAAAAAGTTGATTTTTCATTTGCCAAGAAGCTGCAAATCAGTGAAGGAAGCAGATGCTACAATTGTACTTAATGCAATTTAAAATTTAAAAACAGAACAGCAGTTTTGGCTATACTGAAACATGGTTGTAGCACCAGCTGGGAAGGATCTGCTAAGCAGCTCTTGTGATTTATATCTTTGAGAGCTCCATGGGTCACTCAACATAAACACCCTTGTTTGTCTCACACATCCTGCTAAAAATGATTAAGATTTAAATGAAGTTTCAGGTCTGTGAACTACAAATTCTGAGAAAAGGTAGTGTAACACAAAAAAGCACAATTACAATGTATCTTCGAAATACTGCAGTTAAAAAAATCTAATAATAATTATTTCCATGTCATTCCTTCACAGAATTTAGATAAAAGCTTAGATAATTTCCCCCAAATTCCCCAAAATTAGAAACAAGAACTTTGTGTGTGCTACTTATTTATCACAGTGACAAACAACTACAGCTTTGAAACTCAAGTACAATGTCAGCATAAAAAAAGATCAAAAGGAGTGAAATCAGATTTCCCCATAGGGCTTTATCCAACTTAGCTTTGCATTAAGTAAAATCAGTGAATCAACAATGAATTCCTATTTCTTATAAAATATATACTCTTTTTGGAAATGGGCATCTCTGCCCTTTTCAAGACTGCACTTCACAAGCTGATCCTACATAAAAACAAATCATAGAACCAGAAGGATCTGTGTGCAGCACTAATGAAGTCCAAGTTCTAAAATCAGCAAAATCTCAGAAATAATCTTTTAATCTGATTCAGGAAATCATCCCATCAGCAGCATGTATGGCAGGTAAGCTGCAAATGTTTAAATATTTAGCCAGGTTGAGACATCAATGAACAGCAATTTTGCACACATGCACATGTGTTACTCTGCCCCAGAAAAATTGTTCTGAGATTGGAAGGAGAAAAAAAGCAGCTTTTTCAAAGGAAAAAATGGAGGAAAAATGATGAGCCTCTTGCAAAACAGGCTAATTCATCTATAAAAGGCAGATATTTATGTTGTGATGGTTACTCACATCATATCCACTAGCATCAAGTCACCTCTTCTAATTTGAATTCAGGAGAAGAGCAGCAAACTGTGATCTCCCAAAACTGGATGAAGAATTTTAGCCACACGGCCAATTTCATGATAATAAACATCATCTTCCCCTTCAAAAAAAACCAAACCAAACCAAACCAAAAACCCAAAAACAACAACAACAACAAAAAAAAAACCCCACCAAAAATCCCAAAAATCCAGCAACAAAAAACCCCCCAAACAAACAAACCCCACAAAAACACCCCCAAACAAACAAAACAACAACCAAAAAAAAAAAAAAAAAAAAAACCGAAAAACCGAAACCAAAAAACCCCACCAAAAACCAAAAACAAAACAAAAACAAAAAACCCAACGAAAACCCACCAAAAAATCCCACCAAACTAAAAACAACTTTAAATACTGCCAAAAAATGATGAAAGTAAATAGGTTTAATACCTCCAGGACTTGTAAATTCAACTAACACTGTGAAAAATGACACCTTTTGAAAGCCTGTCTGTGTCACTGTAGGGATGGGCACTGAGGAATCAGCCACAGAGGAGGAATTCCAACAGCAGCTCTCTGCTCTCATACCTCCAAACTCAGCAGCACCATTCCTAAACAGAAAAAATACAAAATACTGCATGCCAAGTCCTACTTGCTATTGCAAATGAACAGGAGACATTGCCACTTTAAAGCTCATGGAACATGAAAAGTTGTCCTGCTCAGCCAAAATTTCAATTTGTTTTCCTACTCCATTGAAACATGAGAAAACTTAATTTTAGAAGGATGTAGAGAATATGGTGCTCTGATTTTTGCTGTTGTTTGTACTGTACAACTGCCATGGGGGTGAGAAATAAAATACCCTCCAGGCTGAGAAGAACCTCCCTTGGATATCAGACATCCCAGCAGCAGAGGAACAGAGGGAAGAACTTCCATGGTCCATCCACACACTTTGGGTGCTTCCCTGCACCAGGAGTGCCAAGATTTCAGCACTGCAGCAAGTGTGACACTTCAAGCACTTTAATGTGAATTGGGCTGTTTATAATAACCTCTTCCCTTCACTTCCAAGGGGAACTTCTCACATGTTTCATACTGTACCACGATGCTGTGTTTATACCAGCTGCCACTTAGGAAAGACATAAACCAGGTTTATATACAGTATCTGCAAAATGTAAAGTTAGTAAGTGTTACCAAGCAGCTGGACAGTGTTTCAATTCAATGGGAGATGTTTCTGTTTCCACTTATATCAGTGAAAATCTGGACTACCTTCACTGACTTCAGTGGAATTGCTGCATCCAGTGCACAGCTGATGGGATATTTGTATTTCTGATCCATCCTAGACCTCTGCTGCACCTACAAGATCCCCTGCAGGCAGGCAGAAGGGCTCTGGGAGGGGAGGAGGGGCATTAGCAAAGGTCTGGTGTCCCCCTAAGCCACATCAGGAAGTCAGGAACATTAATTCATCACTGGGATAAAACTCATTGTCATCATACCTAGAACAGAAACATTTCTGCTGCAATGGCCTGCCCAAACTCCAAGTCATTTGGACATCAAGACCATACCTGAACGTTTCTAAGGAAGTATAAATATTTTACAGCACAGCTGCAATTAAAAAAAATCCCATTTTTATATACACTGAGCAAAATAGAATAAATACACTGCTTCAGCTGGAACAGTGTTCATCCAGTCCCACTGCCTGAGCACTTCAGGGCTGATCAAGTTAAAACATGGTTTTGGGGACACTGTCCAAGTCTCTCTTCAACACTGACAGACTCAGAGGATTGACCACCACTTTGGGAAGCCTGGTCAAAAAATAACAGACACTTTTATTTTGTCACCACCAAAAGATGATTGGACAAGTTTTACTCAGCCTCATCATATTACTTTGGATATTTCAGTGACAGGCTGGGCTTATTCTCAGTTTCCAAGTTGTAAAGTTTCCAACTTGCAAGCTTTCAGCCTGGATACATTTCTGCACATCCTCTCCCTTGCCCTGGTAATTCCACTGGGCCCCACTGGACATGCCAGCCCAGCCCCTGATCTCCCACAGCAGTGGGACCATGGATGAGATGGCACTGGGAGAAGTTTGCCTCTCATGCCACTCACAGTCAAATTCCTGAGACTTTCCTTCAGGTAACGCAAAACAATCCAGATGTCCTTTGAAGAAAAAGGAAAGGGATATAACAAGATCTTCAAGAAAACAAAAAAAGAATAAAAGAAAATAAAATGGAGAAGACTCGAAACTTCCTCTGCTGTCACAGCTGTTCTGGGCTTTGAATTCTGTTTAAACATTGCTCAGTCTAACAGTCAAACAATCAGAAGAACATACAGCATTTGCTGAGCAACAACCACCAGCCCTGGACCCTCTCATTTCTGCTGCACCCCGAGACCTCTCACCTCCTCACACAAATTGAAGTAAATAAATGAAAGGAAACTTTTAAGATCAATGTCACGATCTGAGTATTTCTGGCAGAAGTACACTAATACAAGCTGTAATACTATGGAATTAGTTAACAAAATTCTACTTAAAATAAAAACATTTGTACCTTTAGGTGTTAGTTTATCTTTGGAGCTACACAGAGTATTATCAGGAGAGCTATCAGTGATTTAAACCAGCTTATTCAAGTTAAAACCACCATGCTTTCTTCCCCAAACCCATGCTTTTGCTAATCATGGCACTTTACAGAAATTGCAAATTACTCCAGCTTTGGTAGTAGTTTACAAAAAAGTAATCTCAATGTTTACTGCATTAAACTGTGTATAAATCAGAAGTGCTATGAAAGCAGAATGGGTACATAGAGACAAGTTTCTTTTACACTGCAGTGTTTTAGCAGAGGGAACCAACTTTTAAATCTCAAATGGAGTTTTTCAGTGATGAACATTGATACAAACATTTGCTTTTCAAGCATATTTAATTCCTTTCATTTTTGGTAAATATCTGGGTCAATGTTCTTTTTGATTGAATCAAACAATGCATATTTTTGACAAGCTTAGTGTTTCACTAATTTTTTCACTCTTATCACCTGTTGTCACAATAGCCTTGTCATTCTATATTGTTCTAGACATAATTTCTTTTCTTTCTAAGACAGACTTACTATTGCTAAGTCTAATAAGATCAGTAATTGGTATTGTCCAATTCAACATCATTTCTCATTAGCCAGCTGCAAACTCAGGATACCCTCAGCACTGCAGCTGCTTCACAAATCCAACCACGATTCTAAATATCAACATTTCAAACAGCAAAAGAATTTAAAATCCAAATCCATTTCATATTAAAAAACATAATCTTGTCAGGAATGTCCTTCATGTTCTAAATATTTCCATTTGGCCAGAATAAACCATTTCCTGGACAAAACCAGGAAAGCAAGGCTTTCTAAAGCAGGAGAGAATGAAAACCTTTCTGCTCTAATTTTGAAGCCATTCCTGAGCATGCAGCTTCCAAACCAGCCTCAACCAATCCAGTTAATGTTTCCCAGCTCCTGCATGAGCCCTCAGACAGCAAATGGACCCCACAGCTTTACAGTAATTGTGGAAATGTAGAAATGCATCCTCTGCTACTGTGTGGGCCTGTGCTGTAATTCATTTTCAACAGCTGGAGCAAAGCATTACTTTGCCTTTTTTGCTGCTTTTCATAAACAGGAGGAATTGTCCTGAAAGCCACTGGCCCGTGTCCCACAGCTCCAAGGCTGTGCAGCCCTCGTGCAGAACTGACCCTGGTGGCCACCAAGCCACTCTCACCTCCCTCCTCAGCAGGATGGGGGGAAAACAAGATGAAAAGCTCATGGGTCAAGATAAAGGCAGTTTAATAAAAACAAAAAGTGAAGGCTGAGCATGGAAGCAAATTAAAAAATAGAAAAAAGATGATTTATTCTCCATTTCTCAGTAGCAGGGAATGTTTGGCTGCTTCCTGGGGCCTCAGTACACAGAGAGGCTGCCATGGAGAACAAATGCCTTAATAACCATTGTTCCCCTTTCCTTCCTCTGGCTTTTATCACTGAATCACAGAATCACCAGGTTGGAAGAGACCTCAAAGATCATCGAGTCCAACCCAGCCCCAACACCCCAACTAAACCCTGGCACCCAGTGCCACATCCAGGCTTTGTTAAACACACCCAGGGATGGTGACTCCACCACCTCCCCGGGCAGCCATTCCAGAACTTTATCACCTTTCTGTAAAAAACTTTTTCCTAATATCCAACCTGTATTTCCCTTGGTGCAGCTTGAGGCTGTGTCCTCTGGTTCTGTCAGTGCTGCCTGGAGAAAGAGCCCAACCCCACCTGAGCACAGCCACCTTTCAGGGAGTTGTCACTGAAGGTGACACTGTAGGAACATCCCTGGGCTCAGCCAAGGTCGGGTGTCCTGGCCATGTCCCCTCCCATCGCTGCAGGAATTTGGGATCCCTGCTCAGCCCTGGCCAAACCACTGCTGTGGTAGCCAAACCAGCCCAGGTATCAGAGCAGCATTCTGTGAGGAAAGGGAACTGCAGCCCAGCCAGACCCAGCACACCTTGATTTGTACTTGAAAAAACTGCTTAACCAAAGGGCAATACTCTGGTTCTGAGAGTTTGCAAATATTTGAATTTGTTAGCAGCTAATGTCAGTGAAGAAAAGCGTGACTACACATTCTCACATTCTGTCCTCAGTTAAGACGAGTAAATAGCTTCCCCCTAAATTCAGCAAAAGACACAACATTGTGCTAAAAACTCCATTAAATAACTCACATTCTGATGACAGATCACAAGTTTCAGTACTGTAGGGAGAAAATTCTTTACTTAAAAGAAAAGCTCTTGAAACTCATGGATTATTTATGTCACCCTTGGGCATTTCTCTCCTGGTTTCAAAATTAAGAGAAATTGTTAACACAATCTTCTGATCAAAGAGCATCACTGGGTAACAGAACATAAATTTTGCTTTTTGTGTTTGAAAAGGTAAAACATCAGTGTCCCCTGGGAAGAAAAGAAAAATAATCACAAGTAGGATTACAAAAGAAAAAGTCAAAGATAAAAGAAGGCTAAAATTCAGCTCTGCTGGATATACCCTCAGCCTCCTCTGCAGATGCCCCATACCAAAAATGCCCAGACACTGCTCAGGTGCAGGGGGCCAAAATCTCCTCAAGATGACAATTGTAATCATTGACCTGTATCCAGGAAAACCAAATTAAATTCAAATTTCAGTATGGAACAGGTAACTGAAGCAAAATGAAGAGAGCTAAGGAGGGAAATGGAGCAGGGGGGGAGGTGATGGAAATTAAAGCACCCTGTGAAAGGCCTTTGGGCAGGACCCAAAAACAGTAGATAAGACTGAAAAATCTACAAGGCTGGGGACAGCAAGAAAAGCAATTGCTTAGCTTTGCTTCCTTTCATGCTTTAAGTGGAAAAAACCCCAGATTTTGCATGGGTAAAGAAACTAGAGGATGACAAGAAATATCTGTTGCTTTCATCAGCTTGTCCCATCACAGCAACAGTTCAGAACACCCCAAATTTTGCCCATCTACACAACCCAAAGGAGGTGATGTTGTGTGTATGGCTAATACCTTTCAACATCTTCTAACATGTAACTCCACACTCAAGTCTAATTCACATGAAGTAATTTTAAAGAAAACAAAAGTAACATGATACACCAATTTATTTTATAAATGTCTGCACTTACAGACTAAAACATGTGGGTTTGTTTTAAATTTAATCTACACTGTTTTACTGATTAATTTCCTAAATCCATCCTAAATTAGGCCACATCAAATAGAAACCTGTAACTACATTTTCTCACTCTTTGCCCAGCTGTAGATGCTATTAGAATATATCAAAAATCTCCTTTACAGATTTCATACAATACATGGAAGATGAAGAGAATAATTTCAATCATTAATCAAAAACTACTTCTTGCCATTAACATTCGCTTTTTTCCTCTGAAAGTTTACATGTCACAGACAGCAGAAGGTACAGAGGAGTAAGGTTTCTATTTGTCTTTCCATAAACATTGCCTCTCAATGGAATCTGCTCCAAGGTTAAGGTTCAGCCTGGAATCCCCCACTCCCCTGGCTGGAGGAACTGGGATATTGGTCTGATATAAGGGTCACAGTAGCAGCTTAGGAAGAGGTCCCAGGGGATGCACTTGCACAGAATATAGATTTGGCATATACCAAAATAAATCCAACCAAACAGAAAGCTTGTTCACAGTTCCGCCTCATTTCGTATTTGAATATGGACCACATGTTTGGGGATTAAGCTGGTGAACCCAATCTGTCTCTTCCAGGAAACAGCAATGAAACAACTGGGCTATAGAGCTGTCAATTATTTCATACAGACCAGCTGTGCACCAAGCTGAGCCCCAAACACAGGCCTTACTGCTGGAAGAACATCTTCTGTAACAAGAGCCTTAAACACAGAACACATTCAGTGTAACTGAACCTCTTATCTTTCCACAGGAAGAAAAATCCTACACATTAATACTGCAGAGAGGACACCCACAACAATATCCCTTCAAATATCCTTTTTTCCATTTAATACTTTATTTACTGGGAGTGTCCCTTTTATCACTTCGTATAGGAAAGAATATAAGATGGGGAAATTGCACTTGTCCTTGCTACATGGACTTTATTGCTGCCCAAATGATGTTTCACCAGACAGCAAGCAGACCTCTATGGAGAAAATAGCCTGCCAAATTCTAGAGTTACAGGCTAAAAACCAGACACAAGCAGCACAGGATCCATAAATCTCAGGCAGCACTAAATTGAACTGAAGTTTATTTCTCCTTTTGATCTCACTCAGCAGATTAACCAGGCTTTCCCAGTGATCAGTACCTAATACTTTAAAGAAAGACACACAGAAAAGCTGACCGTTTTTATAATTCATTTCCAATACTGGTGCCTTTTTTTCAAGTCTTTTCAAGAGCTGATACTTGGACATGACTGCAGAGGTACACAGAAAAGATGGATAGCAAATCCTGATGGGGAAAAAGGCCCCCGTCACTTCTTGTCTTGCACTTCTAAGAAAGTAAATGTTAATGTTTTGAGTTATGTTAATGACTTATGTTAGTTGTGTTTAATCATATATGTTTTGTAAAACCTTCTGGGCAGTAACAGCTGGAGTAGGAGCCACAATCTTGTTTATGAGGGACAAACCTGTTAAATGAACTATACAAAGAAGCCAATGAAGTCTCAGCTAGGAATCAGAACAGAGTGGGGTAAATAACCACCTGTACAATTCAGACAGTTCCAACAGCCTGAAAGCAAAGTACACTCACAAAGCTACTGAAAATGTGTCTTTTACACCATCAGAAGCTGATTTATGGATGTGCATTCACTTCATTGTTTGAAGCTTCCCTGTAAAACTTGCACTGTGACAGTATGACAGGAGCAGGGCTCAGTTTCTCCAACCTCCTTAAAAGCTGGACAAGAAAACTGCACTTTCTTGCAGTGGAGAAACCATTTGGTCCTTCAGATCACTTGAGTGACCACTGAAACAAACCAGTGACCACTGATGCACGAGGTCACATCACCTTGTGCTTAACTTATTGTGCCCATATTCCCTAATTGTGATTATCTAACAGACATCCACAGCCAAATGGACACATTTCAGAAATGTCAGGCTGGCCATGAGATCTCTGTGTTTCTGGATAGGAAAATACCTGCAGCAATGAGACCCAACTGTTGAAGTTCTGTTCCAAGCTGACACCGTAAGACTTTGAATCTAAAGATCCAGTGGCCATGAGTATTTTCACTTACAAGCAGAATTGCTACCAATTAAGACAGGTGCTTTTTTTTTTAATCATAATAAATGCTTCAGGAATATGCTGATGACAGAAAAAGTCAACAATAAAAGTGCACACCTCACGTGCCAAAATCCCACTTTTGTTTGCACTCTTTGCATCCATCATGTATTTCCTAACCTATGACAAAAGTTTGTGATGCAAGAATAGGCCCTAAAAAGAGAATACTTTAAATAGAGTGTCACTTCAAGAGATGAGGTAAATATTTTATTTCTCTTAGGAGCCACTGCCACGAGTGGTTCCAGTGCAATTCCAGCAGGTCAGAAGTCTGCCTGCTCTCAGTAATCAATACAGAATTCTCCCTGTGGGCTTTGGCAGCTTCCCCGTGCCCCACTGTGGCAAGCATGATCTGAAAACTCTGAACATAATTCAGTATTGAGACAGGAAAAGAGATTAGAAATGAAAATCTTGTTCAAAGTTGATACTTATGCCAGACCCACCAAGTTGCTTAGAGAAAGCTTTATACAGAGAGTTAAAGCTGCTTTGTTAGGCAGCTATAGAAATATTTTGAGCTGTGGGAATTCCTCCCCAGTTTGCCCTTCTTCCCTCCCTTTTTTAAGTAAGAACTTGTATTCAAGGCCAAGCTTCAGAAATCATACAGGGCCACTAGGTCATCTGCATTACAATGCCTGATTCAGCATGTATTTATATCATAAATTATGTTTCATTATAAGAAAACTATTTCCTGTCAAAATGGAAGTGCTCAATTTTGACAGTTAATTTATATGCCTGACCAAAAAACAGACCACAGTAAAAAACTAATTAACTTAATTTTATCTAATGCATACCCATGTGGAGGCAGAGAGTACAATTAGAGATTCATAATTTTATTATCTGGATCAGAAGATTATTTTTGAATAGACAAAGAATGGTCCTGCATAGCTATAAACATATAAATGGTAAAGATCCTGGACTAGTTACCACATCTGTATTGGTTACATTTCTATTTTAGTAATAGTTTATTTTTTCCTTATGAAATTTACAATATTTGACTTAACAGTTATAAGCTGAAAGTGATCACAATTTTTCTCTTAGAAAAGTTTTGCTTGGAAAAGAAATGTTGTATATTAAAAGTTATATTTTGTATTGTTCCCTTCCAAAGTAATAGATGATTTCTAGGGCCCTGCACTGCTCTTGCCAAAGCAAAGAAATGCAATGTGTGAATAAAACAATAGCATATCTGTTGTTATAAATACATCAGTGCTGTCCAGTTTCATTTATGAAAATAACTATAATAGTTCATAACGATGGAAATTACAAAATGCCCTTTTCAAAATGTGAATTATTTCTCAGCAAAAGAGTTTCCATAATTCTACAGTCTAATCGTACTAAAAAGTATCTAAATTTGAGACATTAAAATTAAGTTTTTTTTTTTTTTAGGAATATTTCCTGATTTCTACAGGTCTTAACTTTGGTCTTAGACGCAAACAATAATGCTTCAGAATACCAGCACTTCCAAATAGCTTGAAAATATAAGCAAGACTGATAGATTTTATTCAATGAAAATGACATTAACTGTCAACAAACCAAGTACTATGAATGAATCAGAATTCCTCTTCTTTATTAAACTCTCCTAATGACACAATTACTGCTTGTTAGGACAAGTTCCCTACACAGTCCTTCTGTCAACAACAAATAATCAGCTTCACCCACCTGAAAATTCAGATAAACTATTAGAACTAATAATGGGAAGCCTGCATAAGTCCACTCTTTGTCTCCATTCAAAACATTTTGAAGCAGATGAAAAGCCCCAAGTGGACTCGACAAGACTGAACTGTGTTCTCATCTGCTCACTTATCTCTGTAAGACACACACATTTTGGCTAGGCAGCCACACACACAATTCCCAGCTGAAAACATGATCCATTTTCATCTGACAACCTTTTAAACTTGTCACAGGAACATCAGTGTTCTTACATCCACCTCACCAGCAGGCAGAGACAGTCACGAGCCTGTGATTGTGTCTGGAGACACAGAAACCTCCAGCACCAACAACACATCAGAGCCAGAGAAGCTGTGCCTGCCCCATCCCTGGATGTGTCCAAGGCCAGGCTGGATGGGGCTGTGAGCAACCTGGTCTGGTGGAAGGTGTCCATGCCCATGGCAAGGGGTGGAACTGGATGAGCTTTAAGGCCCCTTACAACCAAAACCATCCCAGGATCTGATGATTCTACAGAAGTTGTTCTCTACCATTGACTGTGGCATTCACATTCTCTGAACAGAGAGACATAATTCTGTCTCTCAGGATTTCTCCTGGAGAAGCACAGAGAGAGAAGGAGAGAAAACAATCCTTATCTCTGCTCCTGTGTTTTCCCCATGTGGAATGTGTTTGGAGATTGTTTACCTGGAGTGATTGCTTGATTGGATTCTGGTGGTGCTTGTTTGGGTTAAATGACGAATCAGATCCAGCTGTGTCTCAGGACTCCCAGCAGAGAGTCACGAGTTTAAGCAGTTAGTAATAGTTAGAAAGTAAGTATGATATACTATAGTATCTCTTTAAATAGTATATTAATGTAATATAGTATAGTTTTAATAAAGCAAGTGTTCAGCACTTCTAATCTGAAGTCACATGTCAATCATTTCTCCCCGTCAGGAATAATTTTTTTACTATAATTGACTACCCACAGCAGTTTCCCACATTTTCTCCAGTTTCCCATATTTTCTCACAGGTGATTGACCTGGGACTCACATACAAGTTCCTCACCTGGAGCTATGCATCTTGCCTTAATCCACCCTTAATTTTTGCTGCAATTGTGAACCCTGCACACCCAGGCGTTCTGCTCGTCAATCTCCCTGCCACAGTTTAGTGATGGAAATCAGATCAGGCTCCGTTGTTTTCCCCAATACAAAACTGAAGAAGTCAGCTCAAATTAAAAATGTCATGCACAGAAATGCATTTCCAAGAGGCCAGCAGTGCTTTTTATAGAGGATTATGGAACAAGGCACTGCAAGCTGTGATGATATTAAAATAACAGCACAAACTGTAGGAGAAGAGCTTTGCTGAAAACCTAACATAAGGGCAAATTCCCAAGATTAAAGGATTTAAACAATGAGCTGCCAAATAAGGCTTCCGTGGGCACTTACAAGACGAATTACTATTTTAAAATCCATACAGAACTTTCCTGTGCTGCCCAGGGAAAGCCAATATGGCCATTTGTCCCATCACTCACTCTAACAACCCAGTCAAACCATATCCCACGAAAAACTACAATATTTAATAGACCCCAAATGCAGAGGTGTCTCCTTCCTGTGGGAATGACACATGAGAATGACTGCCAGATCCTCAAGGCCTGGCTTGGGATTCTACACCGCTACAATCACAGAAATGACAGTTGGAATATGTAAAACTGAGGAGAAAATAAATTTACTGGAACAACCCAAAGCTTCTGTAACAGAATAAACATATCCAGTAATTCTGATGTTCTGCTGCCTGCACAAGATAATCAGAAGAAGAATTTAATTAGAGAGATGTTGGAAAGAAAGTAAACAAGAACCGCATGCCCACATAAGTGCTTTTGTCTTCTGCTCTACACACACAGCATTAAGAGGAAAAGGCATTATTTTGCATATTGCCAAAAATATGACAAGAGCTATTATCAGTAATCACTGAGGTGACACACACAGTGTCAATGTCTAAAGTTTCTATAATAGTAGTTCCTAACTGAAATTATTCTCTCCTGTCAGATTTAATACCTCCAAATCATCACCTACATTGCATAACTTCCTGCTGTTTCTTTTCTACCTTTCATCCTATTCTATCCGAGTGAGAACACTGTAAATATTTATTTCCCCAGTATTTACTGGGAAATTTTCCCAATTTCCCAGTAAATATATTCCATAGCTTTGCTATGCACCTGAAATTACACATATATATGCATGTATGTACACACAAACACGTGGAAAACACCCAGTGCCTGCAGGTGCAGAATTGCATATGCTGCCACCAGTTGTTTGGATTTTTTATCTTGACACTGGGCTCAGTACTACCCTGGATACAAGTAGAAATATAATTTGCTTTTGATTTTTCAAGAGCCCTAAGAAAGTTAGAAAAGCTCTAAGAAACTTCAGTGTGCACCTCTAACTTTTGTTAGAGCCTTTGAAGCTCTCAGCAACGTTTAATTGACTGATACATTTCCATCCAGTTCAGTAATTCAGAGGTTAAAGGGGAGAGACCAGAGGGAGGAGAGAGACTTCAGCAACTTCTTGTCAGTATTGAATTGTAAATAAAGGTTTAAGCCACTCAAATTCTATCTTTTGTGCAGATTTCATAAAGTCTTCACAGATATCAATTAGTATTATTCAAGGACTACAGGTGTCTCAAATTCCTCAGATGCCCTGGTGATTTTAAAGTGCTTTTAAATGCATGTTTCTATAACCACTGTTATGCTTTCTAAACAAGCAAATTAAAATTCCATAGGTTAGGAAGGCAGGGATTGGTTCATTTCATTAGAGTTTGATCCCTTCCATTTTCTGAAAATCCATTTTGTTAGGTAAGACTAAGCTTCTATTGCATGAAATACTTTACTTCTCCTTTTCTCCCCCCAAATACTTACTTCAAATTAGCTCTACAATTTCCCCAAGAAGCTTCTCAAAAGTGTGTACTTTTGATTTAATCCAGGGGCATTGGTCTAATGGAGAGCACACTGAGCACACACATCTTCTACACCCCCTAACAAAACTAAAGCCAAATTACAATTTATTTTCTAAAGGGAGAAATCACAGTAATCACTCAAATTTCCAGATGTAAATACTGATTTCCTAACAAGGAGCAGTAAAATTCTCCTATGCCAAATAAGCATGAAGTAGGAATTGGTAGGAAATAAACAGAATAGATTAAAACTAATGTTAAGAGAATGTATTTGGATTATCTGTGAATAAATCAATTAAATGCCTAGAAGTATTTCAGTAACATGGAGGTGATAAATTTATTTGCAAGATAAACTAATAGTATGTATTTTATTCCTCTGCATCAGCAGCAATCATTGCTAGCAGTTAATAAAGATATCTGCCCTTTTAGAGGTGTTTTCTTCATATTTGCTTGTTCAAGAACAGAACCAGAACCAAAACTCGTGGGAAAATGCCTGAGTTACAGCTAACATCAAGCTAGGATCAGCTCAAACTGAAGGAGGAAAAGAAAAGGAAAAATACTTGTGTGGGTGAGACCTTTGAAGTTTTTCGATAGACAAATGTCAGGTAGGTTTCACTCACAGTGCAAAAATACTGTAAATTCAGACACATAAAGTGTCCCATATACCAGAGTAAAAGGGCTGAAAAGGTACAAAAAAAGGTATCAAAAGGTATGAAAAAAGGTATCAGAGCAAAAGGGCTGAAAATGCTCTGTTAAATCACTGCCTACCCCACCTCACTTGTGAAAACCCCTCACATCCTCCTGTGGCTAAAACTCAAGGTGGACATTTGCCCCCAGCCCTGGATTCTGCCTTGTGCTGTTTCTTCCTCTGGGAAAGGGATGATTGTGTCTTGCTGGAAACCTTTACAGAAATGTGGTTGTGAAAGTGAAGCCAGACAAACAGTTGGCATTGCAGAGAAATCTGTCCCCTAAGCAGCAGCAAAGAAACACAACATGCTCTGTCCACCTACAAAACATATGTTTTATATATTATATGATATTTAGAAAAGACATTAAAAACCATTATCAGTTACAGTGAAAGACTTGCTGTACAGGAACCACTCCCCTATGTTCTCCTGAAATATATACACAATCCCCAGGCATTTTTTTGCCTGGTACTTTACTGTATAAACAACCTGTTAGAAAAGTCACCATCACCAGCAATCCTCCCCCCCAACTAAACCTCTCTGCTGGCTTTGCCAGACTGTCCTTTTAAACAGGAAGTTGAAACATATAGGTTATCTTTTTTTCTTTTTAAATATAGATATTAGTTTGGCTTAAACTTTTTTTTTTAAATATGACTTCTAAGTCTTCCTCTGAACATACTGCAAACATCAAGATTACCCTTCACCTAACTGCTCCACCTCACATCATTAATACAATGCATAACAAAAGCAGAACTTTTTATTCATACATCTGTGAACCAAGATTTAATTTTCTTCCTTTTTGCTTTAAAATAATGTACATATACAATACATCAGATAAGCTGAAATGGTCAAGTGTAATTTTAAGAACAAATTTGCT
Source organism: Ploceus nigricollis (assembly GCA_013399945.1). Classification (NCBI taxonomy): domain Eukaryota; kingdom Metazoa; phylum Chordata; class Aves; order Passeriformes; family Ploceidae; genus Ploceus; species Ploceus nigricollis. The sequence continues at coordinate 533,877 of VXBC01001346.1, read as the reverse complement.
TTATTCTGTTTCTTGATGTATACCTAGGCCAAGTATAAGAACTGAAAATTACTGTGTTAGAGGGTGAGAGTGACAGGACCTGGTGACATTAGACAGACAACATATCAAGGCAAGGAAGAGGTGCTGATCACTTTGACTACTCACCAAGGCAAAGCAGAATGAAATTTGGATAAATAACTAACTTCTGTCAGGCTGATTTGATTGAAAATGCTGCACCATGAGTTGGGCAGCACTGACCCACAGAGAAAAGGGGAAGAGGTAGCCCCATGTTCCCCATACCCACCAGCCCTTCCTGGCCTCAGATGTCCAGCCCCTCCCTGGCACTGGTTTTGGCCCTCCTTCAGCTCCAAGCTGGACTGACTCAGCTTGCTAAGCTGGCAAAAAGGGAGAGAGAAAGAAGGAAGTGAGAGGAAGAGGATCTTGGCTGGATGGTTTGGTGGGAGCAGACCATGAGATCAGCTCTGCTGTGCTCTGTGGCTGCTCCACAACCTGAAGCTCTGCAGGGCTGCCTGAGCTGGTGGAGCTGCACCTGAGGCTCTGAGAAGGATTTGCTGCTCTTCCCCTCCTGGTCACACATTCACCTCGACTTCCCTTCTTACAGCCCTGCTGTTTGAATCCTCAGCAGTTCAGTTCAGCTTGTTAGCAAAGCAAAAAAAAAATATTTATTTTTCTCTATCTTCTACCAGCCCAAGAAGATCAACCAGCTCCTTCAGGCTAAGACAAGCAAGAGAAACAGCCCGAGGGAGGGTGCTGGGCTCCTGCTAGAAGTCAAGTTTTGGATGGGAGTGAGTTCTTAGACAAGCTCAGCAGCTCTTCAGGAACCTTTGGCTGCAACCCTACAACAATTTCATTAACACCTGCCTGGTTTCTGCCTCCTCCCACCTCTGTGCTGCACAGGTGCTCCTCCACACCTTGCCATTAAACAAACAGGAAAACCTTTGTCTCTTCTTTGTGAAGAGCTGAACTGGCTCATCAAGAAGTCAGCTAAACCCTTGCACCAGCAAGGAAATGGGTGGGATCTTGAAGAAGGGAGAGAGAGGGGGTAGAACTTTTGTGAACTAAAATATCAAAAGAATTACAGCTTTAAAATGCAGTTGAGTGCATTTAAATACAGGAGCAAAGACCTTACAAATTCAATCTGAAATAGGTGTTTAAGACAAAGCAAGGACAGCTCTCAATGGTTCTCTACAAACACAGTTCTACATAATAACATGAAAAAATGCTGGATATCAAAGCTGCACTTGGTTCATCTGTAAACAGCAAATGACTTACTGATCACATGGTTGTTACTGCACATTTCCAAGTACAGCTGGATACTGGTGCTCTAAGTCAAGTCAGGCTAATCTGGAAATTATGTATTACCTCAGCCCAGAACAGACTGATAATATTTTACTTTTAATCCCACATATAAAATACTCCAAGTGAGTAAAGTGGAGGTTATCATTCTAACCCAATTTTGCTTTTGCTGCAGATCTCATGATAGTCTTCATTTCCCCTGAAATCAAGGGGACAGGACTACTCTGCTTGGTGTGAACTAGAAATTTGGAAATGCTGCAATCCTGAATCCTGGTGGGATGCCAGAAACAAATTCTTTATCTGTTTCATAATTATTACCACGGCCAAAAGGTGGCCAACATTTACCACTGGTAATCTCCTTCATATCTTGGGGTTTATTCTTTTTTTTTTTTTTTGAGACACAGAACAATAAGGCTGACCACTTGCTTTACCAGAAAAAGAAACCCTAAAAACCCCCCACTTCCTTCTGCTGTTCAAATTCACCACATCTATATATTTGTTTTAAGTTTATGCAGCTGACCAAATTCAGGACAAATGTTACTACACAAAAAATGCTGAGACATGGACTAAACCTTAGAGCAGCTGATCTTATGTGCATAATAATGAACTCCCCGATGGAGTTTTCAACTTGGAGGACCTGATGTGTCTTCTATTTTAGATTCCTTTCAACAACTAAGGACCTCATTCATGAGGGAAATTTATCTTGGGAAATGCCCTGGAAGCACAGACTGTACTTTTCCTATGTACAGTGGCTTACTATTTTCTCAAGATTTATCACATACATTTCTCAGGACGAGATTACATTTCATTCTTTCCAAAACTGGTTGTACTATACATAGAATGAAGCACCTTTACTAAAAAATAGAGGATTTTTTTCATAATCCTTCTCTTCTGAATAGTCTTACCTATTATATAAACCTTGTAATTAAGGAATTTAGGCTCCATCATTTTATCCTTGTTTTTTATTGTCCTGTGTTTATTTATTGTTACAGCAGCAGCTGAGGGAAACATTTGGAAAGATCTCACAAGGAAAAGTTCTTTTTGGCTTTTTGGCTTTTCACACTGTAAGTGTCCAGCCAGCTCCTGTATAATCACACAATAGTGAGTGAATTAGGAGTGTGGGTTTTAATTTATTGCAAGATTTCTTTGTTAGTTGGTTTGTTGGGGTGGGTTTGTTTTTTTTTTTTTTTGGCGATGCAGACCTACAATCCAAAAACCACATCCAAAGTGTAGATGGCACTGGATTCTGCTTTCAGTTCATTCTTTACTTTGGCCACGATGTGAACCATAAATCAACCCCCCAGTGGAATGTAGCTGAGATTTGCTAACACTTCTGTGGCACTGCCATGCAGGGATCTGCATGAAAAAGCCAAAGAACAAGGATCTAGAGACACAGGGTGAATATTTATATAATTATTAAACTTGTTGACAAATTGATCACATGTTACTCCCTCCTCTTTATGCCATATAAAAAATCTTGTATGCTACATACAAATATTTATATATTTGTATATTTATGACATATACAAAATTTAAAGAAAAATAAAACCAAAAGCTAAGAACAGAGGAAAGAATTTGCAGGGCATCACAGGGAGAAAGAACAGAGGGGGAACACTACAGACTTCTCAGGGTACTGTGACAATGCTCTCACCAAAATATCTGCTTCAATAAAATGCCTAGAAATGGCACATTGTAACCCAATCTTCAAAGAGCAGACACAATACACACAGAACAAGCTGGAATTCATCCATAATTCCCCACCATGAAGACAGAGAAATACATAACTCTCATCTCATTACAGCTCAAAGATACCAGACATGACAGAAAAGCCCAGTGACAAAAAGAGAAGCCCATCTCCCTGTGGCTACCTCATCTTCTTGCTCCCAGCCTCTCACTCAATTCTTCTGGAAATACCCATTGTGGGCTTCTATAAACATAATTTTCATCTCCTTTTCAGGGAGTTTTCTATCATCAGACCTTATTAGTGTGCCTAACTATGTCAACTCCACAGAAAAGTTCCAGCCTTCTCTCCAAACATCCCTCAGCTTCTTTCTCAAAGGCCTATGAGGAAACAGAAGCAAACACAATATAAAAGCACTGGAGCATATGTCTATACACTTTCCACCATCAAAATAGAAAAATCACTGACCCAGAAATACCCTGAACTGTGTAAGGTTCTCTAAAGACCCCAAGCAATCAACAGAAACTATCTTGGCTCTCTACAAATTGGAATAATATTTTTCTTTATCTTTTTTTCTTCCTCAGACAAGTGCAATGGTAACCTCTCACTGCATGTGATGAGGTCTGTGGTGAGAAGGCTGGAAGGAAGATCAGAGTGCCCAGAGACTGAAAAAACAGACAATGATTTACAGGAAACTAGGACTCTAAGCTGTAAGCAAAAAGGATTGGCTTTAGTATGTGCCTTGATGAAAAACCTCCTAAAACCTCTGTTGAGTGTGGTATCCAACTGAGCAAAGTGGAACAGGACTTGTTCTCCAAAGCACAGGCTGGAGTGTTTTCACAGCAGGTGGAAAGGAACAACAGAGGGGCATTCTGCCACAGCAGGAGGTGATGGGGCTACTTTGCTTTTCTAGTAAGAAAAAGTAATTTTTAATGTTCCCTGCTCTATGCTGGATTTGTTGGACTCTTACTTATGAAGCACATAGCTCTTTGCAGCACAACCTCAAGGACTCTGTTTTTCTCCATCTACTTCGACAACACTGATGGGTTTTTTGTAGGGTTTCAATACTTCATCTTGTTAAATAACTCGAAAAGTGATGCTTTGATTATTTCATAACACAACACAAGGAAAAATAAGCACTTCCAGCTGTTGTCATGTAATGACCACCTTAAAGTGTACCATGGTTTCTGTCAAATTCTCTCAAATAACTGTTTACAATTGTTGCATGTGAGTAGGATTATGCATTTCCTTTGATTCTGATGCACAAAAAGAACTGCTTGAGACCAATCCTGTAGTGGATCAAGGAAATGCAAACAAAGCAAGTCCATCTCTTTTTAAATGAATCAGAGAATATCCTGAGTTGGAAGAGACACACGAGAGTCATCAAGTCCAAATCCTTACCTTACAGTACAGTCTGTTCAAATGAAGAATAAATCAGCATCCACTAAGACAGCACTTCCTAAAATATCTAGCATACAAAATACTTGTTAATATTGCTACAGCTGTCTTGCCAGCAAAAAAAAAGTCAAATAAACCCTGAATCTACTGGTTTCTAATAATCATCTTATGTGTACTGTGTAAATATACTAGCTACTAAAATGCATGCCTTAAAATACAAAAAAGTCCAGTTCTTCCATGATATCAGTTAGACTGATTCTGCAATAAGAACAGACAACATTAATTTGGACCTGAAGAGAAGATGAAAAAGTAGGTAAAACACTGAATAATCTTATTTTGATACATTTGCATTCATGAAAAATACCAATGAAACTCAGAAAACTTTGACTCATACTTTTTACAAAATTGAGAAAACTATTTCTTTGTTTAGTGTCAGTAATAATTTCGTAACAACACTGCACACACAGAATTCCAAGCTGCCTTTGGAAACAAAGTGCCCCAGTGCCAGTGAGTGAGCGAGGCTTTCAGAGCCAGCCCCTTTGATCCACACATGTGAGGAGCTCCCACCCAAACACACTCATTCAGTTTTCATGCCTCAGCTCCCAAGGGACACAACAGCAGTTTGAGTGTCAGAGCAGGAAAATAATCCAGAAACTGTTACACAGTTTGTTAGTTCCAACCTTAATCTGCATTTTTCATCAGTGGTGTTTTACCATTACAACCAATGTCTGAGTGCTAATATTGCTCTTTTAATGGCTCACCAAGTTCATGAAGAAGTCATGAAAAGCAACTCAAAATGTTGGTTTTCCTAGTTTTTACAGAGATGGAGTAATTCAGAGGTGTTTTAAAAGATTTTCTTCTATTATTAGTCTCGATGAATAGTAAGACATGAGAGATGTAAAACTTAACACTATTCCATCAGAATATTTGTGGTTTTTTTGGTTACAATACTTTATAAATGTTTTTTATCCTATTAGCTTTTGCACACAATGCTGTTATTACTTCTAACATTAATCTCCTATATTTTTTTCTCACATAGGCTTGTTATAATACATCTTCCATAGTTCTAATTCTCTAAAATATCTGGTCCTTTTGCAAGGCTATATTTTGAAACTTATTGCAACTTGTTTCTAGTTCAATCTCTCTCTCAACAATGTCATCTCTGTTCCATGGCCTTCCTAAGTCAGCACACCTTATCTCAGAGTTTGCACACAGATGTACAAGACTGCTTGAGCTTTCTGTTAAGTTTTAAGAATTCTTTACAAATCTATTTCTCACATCAAGAGGCTGGAAAAGATTTGGCAATTTCCATTTCCAAGGTAGACAAACCAGTATTGTTAATTTTGCCTTCTTCCCTCAGCCTCGGGCATATCAATCACCTCTCTTGAACTCCTCTTGTTTCAGTCTCTTCCCTCCCATATCTCTCAGGACAACCTTCATAACTCCAATGAGCTTCCCAATCCCTTTTTTCCTATGGATTCTCTGAAAACCAACCCACATGTACCACATTTCTTATCCCATTCCTGGCCTCTGGCAGCCTCACTCTCTGTTGGACAGAGCAAACCATTGCATTAAATTTGGGATATGCTCCAAAGGTTCACAGCAAGCACCCAGGAATGCTCTGTGTGTGTCTGGAGAGCACTTGTGCATCAGGGCTCAGAAATTCCATGCTGAGTTCAGCAAAAAGACTGCTGGACCTTGCAACAGCATAAAGAAGCTGTCAGGATGAGAGAGGGAAAGCCATTCATGCTTGGGGAAGTATTTAGGTTTAAGACTATTCATTTCTGATGGAAAATAATCAAAGGCCAAGGAAAAAGAGGCATTCTGTTGTCTAACTGTATTCCAAAATATGCCTTTATTGATGGGGCAGAGATTTCTGGCAGGGAGTGTGGCTGATGGAGAGAAGTGGATGAACGCAGGGGATACAAAAAAATCATCTACCAAAGGAGGAAAAACCATGGGCCAAATGGGCTGAGAATGGTAAAGAGGCAGCAGCAGAGGCCAGCAAAACACAAAAATGATGGGACTGAAGAGCAGCAGGACCAAAAGCTCCATGGCACTGGACAGGCACAAGCAGGGTATTCCTGGAGCTGTTTATGTTGCTGGGTGTGAAGGTCAGCTACTTACAGGCACTTAATGTCAAGGGACATTAACAAAGCCAAACCAGGATCTGACTTCTAAACTGACACTTTGTTTTTGCTGACTTCTAATGGGATATATTTTGAAGGGCTTTAAGAGGGACAGCCAGCCAGAAGAATTCTTTATTAATCTAAGGGTAAGATAACTTTCTTTATTAATCTAAGAGTAGATAATTGCAACTAGCAGTGGAGAGAAAGGGTTAAACCAGTCAGTTTTGTGCTAAGACAAACAAACAAACAAACAAACAAATCTTTCCTCAATTCAGGCTTAAAGGTTCTAATTTCTTCCAGAACAGAGCACTGATGATTCACAGCTGTTTGGCATCTGCTGCACTTTACCTAAAGAAATGTGTTCTCTTTGTCATTAGATATCTCCCAACACATGGATGGAGAACTCTCATCCCCTCCACTGCAGCCTCGATGTTATTTAATATTCCTTACACATTTCTGATGGTGGAAATCAAGAACTTGGCACCTACAGGCACAGAAATATGAAAGCAGGATCTGCTTATCTACACCCAAGAAATGACAGTTTCACTTAGTACAGGTATTTAATTTGTGAAAGAATCTAAAAGCATCACCCTTCAACTTAAAGAAAGACTTTTATTATGCTCATTGTTAGTGAAACTATTTAAAAACCCCAAGCTGGCAGTTAGAAAGGGCAAAATGTGTCTGATCCTTCTTATGATCAGGAAAGTCTCATGTTTACTGCATGATTCAGAAAACGTAGCTGTTACTGAGCTGCAGCATTTTACCAGTGCAAGATGTGCTAAACTTGTGGTCATCTTGTTCCAAAATGCAGAAGTTTCTGACCACATGAAACTAATTTTTTATGTGCCACTGATTCAAAACAAATTTTTAAAAAATTTATGTGTTACTTTTGGCACCAAATTATTCTATAGAATCACACGGATGAAATAACTCTGTTAAAACAGCTGTGCAAAGTACTCAAATTGTCTTGCTTTCTTCCTTTCCAATAAACCTCTAGCCTGCTTGGAAAGTCTTGTTTTTCCAGACTTCAGTTTGGGAAGCTTATTTGGTAATCAGTCATTTTTCACAGGCACATGCTCTCTTATTTTCTAGCAGCTGTGTACATACAAATTTCCATAAAAACCTACACTTAAAAGATCAAATTTGGAGGTTTGAAACCTGGTAAAGGAGGAAAGAATAACAGCAGAGCACAAGTAGTAGTTGTCAAGATAAATTACAAATAGAAAATATGAAAGCAACATTTACCTATTTTCTCTTCCAAAATAACAAAAAAAAATGCATTAAATTTTCATGCTAATACAAGCACATCTACCAGGAGTGTGTTTGAAATGAATCTGTGCCAGCCCTGTAACACTGCCCAAAAACATTAAGAAGAAGCACTTTTCCTAAATGCAATATTTAGAAATTCATTAACAGCAACAAATGTAAAGTTGTGGTCAAAAGATGCCCAAAGTTAAACCAGCTGGTGTGTAAATCACTATAAATGGCACAAGATTTGCATACACAACCTATAGGGGACATGTATAAAATCCAGAGCCCTCATTATTAGTAAATTCCTGACAATGAGAAGCCCTGAAATAACAGCAAATATTTAACAGCATTTAATGCCAGTACAAACACACATCTGCTCAACAGGGCATGGTAAGACAATTCCTTGGCAAACCATGTCAAATTCAGACAGGCAGAGTTAAAACACATTTTAAAAGGTAATTCTGAAAACCATGCCTGAATAAGGCTCTGTTTTTTGTAAAAGGTAGAAAAGTTACTTCTCTTTGCCAGTTGCTCACACATGGTTATGGATAGTCACAGATTTGAGTCCAAAAAACATATTTTTGCTTTAAAAAAGGGTTTGACAGAAGTTAAAAAAGCCAAAACCTGTTAATTATATTATGATTGAAAACAGACAGTAAAATTTTTGGTTTGCTGATGGTGGTGACATTTCTACATTCTACAATCACCAAAGTTGCCAGGAAAAAAATTAACCAAATATATCAAATCCCAAATGGAAATTCAAACAACTTTCAGAATATGTGAAGCAGTAGCTTCACAGCTTGGTTTTAGAAATAAGTTTATTTCCCTGTAAAATTTATTAGTTGTGTTTATGGAGCTCTCTGGTAAGAGGTCAGAACTGAGAAAAGATTCCACTTCAGGCTATTCATCTGAAGTTCTACAGACAGCAACAATGAGTCCAGTGTCACAGGGGGGAACATAACATCAGGCTGCCTTCCTGCAAAACAACTCTTCAGCTTGGAATTCCATATAATTTTGGAAAGATTCTGAATTGGCCAGCAAATATTTGGCTACTGATACACATCAGAATGAAACAATGGACAGTTTTCAGGTAAATTGTCCCATGGCATGACCCATTCTGAGTATGTGGTCTGGCACAGGTAGCTTTAGGTTTTGACAGCAACTGTTAATTACCAATCCTTAATTGTCCTGCCTTTAGAGGGCTCAAGGGTGTCAGTGCCCTGGCTGGGGCTGCTCCAAGAGTTCTCCTTCACCAGGACTTCCAGTCCTGGATGCATTGACATCTTTCAGACCAAAATTTGTATCTATGAGCATTGTTTATGCATTATTCCTACCAAATTAGCACAAGCCCTGCCACAGCAATGGCACTTTGCCATCAAGGCTGAAGCTGTTATAATTTTCACTGAAGAGAAAGTTGAATTGAGTTCTATGTCTGGCTGCTTGCACCTGGTATCCTGCTATAAAAGGAGATTTTGGACTTCACCTCTCCTCAATACAGAACTTGAAACTAAAGTATCAGAGAACACATGCTTGCTACTGAGGCATGTAATTCCTTCCTTCCTCTTTATTCTAAAATTATTCACGTTACCTAGCTGATGAAAAAAAAAAAAAAAAAAGAAGCCCAAGCAACCCAAGCTTTGAGTCAGATTCTTATCACAGGGACCCAGTTCTCAGGCAGCAGTGAAATGCATGCTATCCTGTCAGACAGAAAATAATTTCTTGTTCCTGAATAACAAAACATGTATTTACTACAGATACTGTTTCAGCCATTTAAGAAATATTTTTATGCTTTGCTTTTGTCATTTTATCAATGCTCTATTTGTGTTCAATAGCATCCTGCATTGTACAGGGCAGCAGGATGACAGACCCAATCACTGCAACTTGACATTAACGTGCTCACATTCCATGGCTACAGCTTGGCTCGAAAAGCCATGAAAGAGTGAGTTTAATATATGGCAGAACACCAGAATTTTTTTGTTTGTTTGTTTCAAATTCTACAAACCACCTCTCAGATTCTGAATAGCAACCAGGTCCACAAAGTTTCCTCTCCTTCCACTAAGCTGGTTTTGTTCATTCTCCTCTCACCATGGCCTCCCAAAGGACCAGGGTGATTTCTCCATCACTGCCTGCACCTGCCAAGCTAGAAGATCAGAAGTACTTTTTTTCAGACAAAAATGTTTCTAATTTTCCATCACTAATATATGATTATTTATACAGCTCTAGCAGCAAAGAGGAAAATGGGAATTCATTGAATATGGCATCAACACCATCATTACTTCAACAAGCCCATTCAGTTAAGAGACAAAATGAGCTACAGTAAAAATTCCTTTAACTACGGGGAAATTCCTATTTACACAAGTATGCCAAGCAGTGCTGACAACAGCAGAGGTGCCCCAGGTCACCTGCAACCATCAGAATTTTACAGAAAATGGCTCTGAAGGCAAAAGGATAACACTTCATCGTTTTCAATTTGCAGGAAATTGCTGTAAGTTCCATGTAAGTTACTGTGTAAAAATACATTCAAATTTGGGAGGGACTGTGCTTTAAATATGGTTCAAGCTAAAAGGATTAAAATGTGACATGACACAGTGGCAATTACTGCAGCAAATGAAAGGGTCAGCTGTTCTGTGCTTTCTAAAAGGAGGAGGCAAACATCTAGTGAAGAAACAAAATCCATAAGAAGTTTTCAACCCTTAATTTTGTATCAATGGACATAGATCTCTCAGACCAGAACACTGAGCCTTCTAGCACCATTATTCTTTCAGCCCAGGGACAGAACCAAGGCCAACAAAAGTGACTTTGTACACTCGGACTGGGCTGCAGCCCCCAGGACCTGCTCGCGCTGACAGGAAATCGCCGCAGCCTCGAGCCTTCATCTACCCACGTGAACCACAGACCACAGACCAGCCTCTGTTCTCTCCTAATTGTCAACATCTGCTCTGCACAGCTATGAATAATTGTATGACACACAAAAAAAATCTCTCCTACTGACTCCAAAGGCTGTTGGGTTTGTGTTTTTCTTTTTTTCTTTTTGAAGGCGAAATCTGACGCTGAAGTTTGGCTTCTAGGTTAAGATTTGCATTCTTCTGAAAGATGCCATTAAAATGGAATTCAGGGTAGGTAGGAAAAGCTGATGGTGCTGGATATTCCTTTCTAAAGTCAGGTGGCCAAATAAATGGCAGATGAGATAATACATTATTTTCAAATATTGGAGAGAAATGGAGCACCAGCCCACTGGTGGAGGTAGCAAGCTCCATGAGAGGTAGCTGTGATCCCTCTGACTGCTTGATTCATGCCAAGTACAACAAACATCAACCCAAATATCTCAGCCCTAAAAAGTGAGGATGCAGATGTACTAATGGACACATTCAGCATGATCTGAGTTTCAGTTCAGAGAAGAAACACATTTGAGGACAGCTTAGCAGCACTGCCACTTGAAACCTCCACTTTCCTGCCCTTTCAAGGGGTTCTAAGCCATCAGGGGTTCTAAGGCCGTCAAACATTTGAATGTAGCAGTTTCTAATTAATTTTCATTTCACAATCACATACTTATTTATTTATAGTAGAAGAGTGCCAGTATGAAAGGTATGGCTAAAACTCTGGGAACATGGCCACACTGATTTTAGATGGTCACTAGGCCTGGCTAAAAAGGGAGAGGAGAAAGGAAAAAGGGAGATGCACATCAGCTTGTCTGCAGCCCTCATTAGCAATGGGGCTCTTCACGAGCAGGAGAAGCAGAAAATGGAAGGAGAAATAATTAAAGAACAAATCACAAGGGCAGTCAGTCCTTGCCAGTGTAATTCTCAGACACTTTTCCAGGCCCGGAACACAACGTGATAAGGCTTTCTCAACTGACTCCTGCACAAAGCAGAGGTTGATTGTTGGCTGCATTTAGGACAACACTAGGAAAAAAAAACTCTTTTCTCCTTCAGCTGAAATACTCAGGAAATGCACAGAAGGAACAGAACACCGAGAACATAAAGCTAAACATGCCTCTTTTAGTGTCTACACTAAAGTGGCTCCTTTATCTCTCCTTCTGGCTTCTATGATAACAGAGCTGAGATTTCCCTGCAGTTTCCCAGCTGTAAATGCTGTGACAGTTCATTTGCTTCTTGCTAGCCTGGGTTCAGTATCACCTTGCTGGCCTGGCAGTGCTCCAAGTGAAGTGTGTAAAAGTGTGTGAGCACGTGGACAGTCTGGTTTCTCTCAGAAACATTAAAACCCTTTTCAATGCAATTGCCAACCTGGTGACCAATTTACCTCCTTCCTCTGAGGCTTGACTGAGGGAGAGGATTTCATGAACACAGAACTGTTTTCTCCAGTATTTTATAGTCAGAATATTAAGATGACTATTCCTCTGCTACTTTCTTATGGGTGGTTACATTTCAATTTCTTCATTAAAAACTACTAAGCAGTCTGCTCCTTGCTAAATGAATGGACAATTAAGGATGTGGTCAACTTGTGGCTCTTTTGTGAAGCATCAGGGGAAGACAAAATTATATGGGGGAAGAGATGAAACCAAGAATGAAGTCAGAAAGTGAAAGCTGTTGAGTGCTGTCACAGCCAGAACAGCCAATTCCAAAAGCTGCAGTGGAAGAACATGGCAAAAATGAAACAAAACAACAAAACACACTAAAGAAAATACAGAGTATAAGATCTGCCCATGCAGTCTCAAAGTCCCCAAAATTACAGTGTCAAACCAATGGGTTTCAGAAAAATAAAGGTCTGGAATGCATGCTCAAAATAAATTTCAATTGTCAGTGAAACTATTAGGTGATACTAAGCACAAACTTGGACCTTGTTTTATTAGCTTTTAAAACAGAACATGGCAAAGGGGTTTAAAAGCATGTACACTAGATAAGACACAAATCAAACCAGAGGCAGAAGCATTTGTATAATATGTGCAGTCTGATGTAAAAACATTAAAAAAATGCCCAAAAACAAACCCCCACCCCAAAGAAAAGGGAAAAAATAGGGAAAAAAGCAAGCTTAACAAGCTGCATTATTGACAGCACACTTATTTTTTCTTTTGTGGCTAGATAAATCCTCCAAAGTGATAAAAATTAAAACATTCTTTTAAGTACAGTTTGAACTATTCACTAGACAGTAAGCAGTTTCTGCAATTTATCTTATTTACTTCATAAAATAATCATAACCCTGAGATTCAGACATTCATGATTATATTTATTTCATTCTGATATTATTACAGTATAGGTATGCAAAGAATTATCCAAAATAAATACAGACCTCTTGGCATTCTCTGGAATTATACACCTGAAAATAATAATTCCTTTTACTATACAAACTTTCTGAACGCCTATCTTTTATGTTGACAGGCATGATTCAGATCCACTGCAGTAAACTCAACACCATAAATGAATGGTACCAAATTAGACTAATAAAGAGAAGTCTAGTAACATCTGCTTTTTCTGTTTCAGTAGCTCTGAAGAAATCAAAGTAGTTTCCAGCAACTCCTAAATCCTCCTACTCTGCTCACCTGCAGCATTTGCTTTTATATATTCTCTTTATTCTTTGCATATATATTTGTAGCTCTGTAGCCTATTATTGTAGCTAGCCCCAATACTGTGCAGAAAGACAAAATACATTCCAGAGGCTCCAAACTGGGGGTCCAAGGCCCCTTTCCTATTTTGGCTCTCTGGAAGCCAAGGTTGAAGCCAGCTCTTGGAGACACATTTTCATAAACAGAATTTAGCTCCTGTCTAAAGGGGGGAGGATTCAGAAAAGGGTTGAATTACCTCACCAGTTATGTCTCTAATTGGGGATTTCTGTCAGTTATGCTGATTTGCTGAACTTATCAAACAAACTTTTCAAAAGGAAAAGCTGATGGTGCTGGATATTCCTTTCTAAAGTCAGGTGGCCAAATAAATGGCAGATGAGATAATACATTATTTTCAAATATTGGAGAGAAATGGAGCACCAGCCCACTGTATTCACCCCATGCAGGGTGGGCATTTTCCATATCTGCCCCTTGGAGGCCGCCAATAAAGACCAGCCTTTATTCTACCTCCTATACTGATATTGTCTCCAAAGTGGTGTTTCATTTCAAGGCTCTTTAAGGCATCAGTGGAACTGGATATGCTACTCACCTTTAGGATGATGAAATTGCCAGAAGTGCACAGACAAATATCCATTTTTTATGGAAAAGGACACGCTGCTCACAGCTACATTGATCCAAGCTAATGTACTGAAAAGCTCACTGTAATTTATTTGCACAATTTCAGCTCAAGAAATTCTAATCACAGTCCATTTGGCCAAGACTGTAAAAACAGAATAAAAATCTCATGTCCCAGTTTGTCACCCTTGTACTAAGGGAAAAAAAAATACATAAAAACTGAATTACTCATTAAATCTGGATTCTTAAACTCCAAAGCTGTCAGATTGGACAATGAATCTGGCTTTTTACAACACAGAAAGGAAAAATATAAATTCAAACACAACAGTATAACATATATTGTTAATACTTGTGAGAGGATAGGGTGGATGTAAATATTTTAAAACTCAGCTTCCTTAAGCAGTTAAAAAAATCAGAAAAGCAACAACTACTGTGGAGACAAATGTCAAACATGGCAGGGTGAAGTCAGTATAAAAAAGTATTAAGGAACAAAGTCTTGAGTGTGACAGATCAAATAGAATATGCTTAACTCTTGCTCATACACAGTTTTTAAAACAGTGAAAAGCTGTTCAGTGCATAGTTACAAGAGACAAAGAAATGTTTTTTCCTATTTATAAGGCTACAAGAGGGAGTTGCATTGCAGATAAAATATGTTTGAAATCCATATATTTTTATTACAGTAGAAGCCACAGTAAAAATATTTCCCTTCTTTCTTGGAATCAGCACTTTGATTTTCAAATTCAAAGAAAGCAAATTACAGAAGTGAAGGGTGTATCAGCTCTGTGCTCTCACATATGGACAACCAACTGAAAAATAAACATCACTGAGTTGGAAATGTCTATTTGGAGTGGGCTTTTTGTTTTGAAAGGAAAAAAAAGTTAGGGCTACTTCAATATTTTATCTATTACTTTAAAATAAAGACTGGATTTTGTCCCTCAAAAAGAGGAAAAAGTATAGCTCCTTAAACTATAAAAGGCAATGATATTGAAGCTCAAAGTGAAGCTTAGGGGCTGTTTATTTGGAAGTCAGTACAAGCACATCAACAGGATAAATATGGCAGATCAAACAAGAGTTAAGTGGAGCACTCAGAAACTGGAAGTTATTAGTTAGTTCCATCCATGTCCTTAACTGCAGCTCTAAATTAACAAATTGTCTTCAATTTATTTTAACATCTTGCCCTATTTTTCAACGTAATTTTCAATAGTATTAAGGAGACATAAATGGCAAGAGTAACTTGGAAGGCCAATTATGCATTTCTGAAAAGTCAGTCCTGGACAGTTTTCCTTTACCCTTGGCATTACCTGTCCATCTCCTACATCAAATGTCTATAAAAATGGCATTTAGGATGCAAATCTGTTGCATTACTTATTGGTATAATTAATTACTAAAAATACAAGAAAATATCTTCAGCTGGAACAAATTATAGCTCTCACAGAAATAGCTGTTTCCTACCAGTTTCATTTCTATGTCCATCAAAGTCATATCAGGCTTTTTCTGCCATACAAGAATCCGTCATGCTGTAATGCTGCATTCATCAAGAACATTTTGGAATAAAGTCAAACTTATTGTAATCACAAGTCCCTTTTATACTACATTACAATATTTCTGTTCCATTTTAACATTACCATGTATTATGAGCCACATTCCAGCCTTGTTTAATCATGCAAATTATCAAGCAAGATATGAAGAGGAAAAATACAAGTTATTTA
Source organism: Ploceus nigricollis (assembly GCA_013399945.1). NCBI lineage: Eukaryota > Metazoa > Chordata > Aves > Passeriformes > Ploceidae > Ploceus > Ploceus nigricollis. Next base: position 518,280 of record VXBC01001346.1, on the reverse strand, counting down.
ACACTCCTTCCCCTATGGGACACCTTTAAACTCATGCAAAACTGCACACACACAAAGCACAAGCTGTATACATTTCTGAATTCCAGCAAACCTGTTTCTAAGTTCAAAATATGTGACCTTGAGCTGCCTTTTCATAAAGCCTCACTGGGAAGTTCTAATTGTGCTTTGAGTTCACAGATGTGGCTAAGCCACTTCTCATTAAACTTTCTAGAATTCCATGAACCCTTTGACATGTATTTTCACATGTAAATATAAACACTGTCAAGCTTGTGAAACTTTGGTTCATTCTCCTCCAGAGGAGAACAAGGATCAACCAACCACAAAAGGAAGCAGCCAGTTGGTTTTTTTTTTTAATATGGTACAGGCTCAATCCCATACAAATACCCATTCCAGATTACTGCTGGAATCTGCTGTAATAACCAGTAACTTTGGCTGTTTCACTCAGCAGAAAAACATCAGGGTTTCACTATTAATGCCACATTTTTAGATAATATGGGTCAAGGAAGAGGAAACAGTAATCAAAAAAATCCCAAGGAAGTGTTGAGTATCTTTTNATCAGCCTTTTCATGTTTTATTCACTCTTAAGTAAGAAAGCCTTTCCCTCTGGCCAGTTTTTGCCTTTACTAACATAACCAGACAACAGGCATTGCATACATCCACTGTCAGACTGCTGCCTTGATTATTTTTTCAGTTGTGACACATGGACAGCCAACCCAATAATTCCACTAATAAAGTGGAATTTTCTGTCTGCAGGTAGACAAAACAGCTGCTGTAAGCCAGAGATATTCAATCCATGGTCCACCTGGAAAATAAATCCTACTTGCAATCTACTCCTACCAGCTTTTGACCACTGAGAAGTTCCCTATCAAGCCACATGATGATAATGGAATATTGGTGCACTGAATTTATGGAAAGAAAAGGTCCAGCCATGCTGTCAGGTCCTTCTTGCCTTTAAAATAAGCTGCACACTCTGACTCCACCACAATGCTGGAACTATTTCCAAATTGAGCATCAGCAGTAAATGCTGATTTGTAGCACGAATCTTTATCAAATATTAATGAAACTCTCATATAGGAAGACTTAGTAAGTAGAAAAGCACAGCTTTTAAAGCTGTCAGTGAAATGTAACAGGCATCTCTTAGAGCACAGAGACATGTGTGCTATGAAATGTTAATTATTGCTCTTCTTTCGGGTGGTTGGCAGAGATTATTGCTAAGAACTACAAATCACCTGTGACAATTTCCAGATTTATCCAACACCAAGAGCTCCAAGATAACCTCCAAAGTCCAGCATGTATCAGGAAGTCATACAGACACAGTCATGCAGAATCACTGTGGCTTTTTCAGACAGTTATTTATCTACAATCCAGCCTTATCACACACAGGCCCTTCCTTTTGGCAGGAGTCTCCTCACGAGTCACTCTAAGTTTGCCTGCTTCCTAAGTGAACAACCACGTGAAGGGGTGGAAATGTCTTGTCTTTGAGGAGGAAAAAATGGGAGGTGAGATGGGATTGTGCTTCAGGCTGAACAGATTACTTCACAGGCTGAGAGACTAAACTAACCTAAAGTAGTGATTTAACAGATGTGGACATGAACTCAGCTCTTTTACTTACAGTTAGCAACAGCCTTTAAAATGACTTGCATAAATATTTGTGCAATTAATCCAACCTTAAAGCCATTCAGAACTTTTCACTTACACAGCCCAGTAAACATTTCCAGTGTAAAAGAGGGCTGCACGATCAAACCTCGGTCACATTTACAAGCACAATTTGGACTCGGATATCCCATTGGATTAGTTTTAATCTACATTTTTTTCCACTTACTTCAACATCAAAACAGCCAGTTCTCTTAATTTGTTTGCTCATTTGCTTCCTGTACCTGTCACTGTGATCTGCACTTACTGGACAGTTACAATTATCCTTTTTTATTTGTTTTTTTTACTCTTGGCCAGAATGAGCAAGTCTTCCAGAACACACGTATTTAAGGTTTATATCAGTATACCCATAAAAGTGTGGTTTGCTCACCTGTCATTTATGCAAAAGATAACATTGGAGAAGCAAATATTGATCTTTTAAAAAGTAGCTTTTTTCATTATCATGCTCTCTTTGTACTCTCTCACTCCCACCACACTCTCTGGGATATATATTCTGAAATTTCACGCATACCATAAAGTATCTTTGGAATGTTACAGTATAATTGTTTAGAGAAACATTTAATGGATGAGTAAGCATCAAGAGGCCAGGGCTAAGGGAAAAGTTAAAATGCTGGCAGCATTTTGTATTGAAAGATCTTCTCAGCATGAGGACTGGGGATGGACATTTGATCCAAAAATCTGGTATTGACTCAAGAAAAAAAAAGAAAAAAAGCAGCATCCAGCATAGAGGTGTCTGAAGGCACTTCCCAAAATATCTGCCTCCAACCACAGCTCCCAAACCTGGCTTTGGGCACTGCCCAGCAGAGCAATCCAGTACCACAGGATATTATTTGATCAATAACATAAACATTATGATACACAACATGATCTTGACAATTGGCTCTTTTTCCTTTTGGAATTGGTCGCCTGGTTTCCCCATTCCCAGCACAAATAATCTCCATGTGCATGGTGTGGAAATGCAGCAGAAGTGACTGGAAAGAGCTGGGCACTGAGTACAGAGACAGCTAAAAAAACCTAAATGTGCTTTCACTGCAGGAATCTGCTGCAGACAATGTGCTATAAATTAAAGCAAATTTTCCCCAGTTCCCTGAAGGACTGCTCCTCTCAGAGATTCTACAAATCCATTAGCACAGGTCCATCATTATAGATTTTTTGGGGTTTATGTCCTGAAGAGAGTTTAAAAAAACACACATACACAAAATAAAGCATATGATATATCATGGTAGATGAGTGGGACCTTAGATAATTGATTCGTATCCTGATTAAATTATTAGAGTACAGCTGAAATGGCTTTTACTCCCAATTCCTCCTCTGCCCCATACTGTTTCAAGTAAGAAAAAGCAAAATAATTATCCCCCTACCTGAATTTCTAAGCAGAAGATTACAAAAGCAGAAGTGTCACATGCTCACAGAAACCAAGCAGCTCTTTTAGCTCCAAAGCTGGAAAAGCCAAGCTGGCCCAGGCTCGTGTCACAGCTGAAGCTTGTCTGATAATTGGGCACCTAAAATCTCCCTCCAAGGGGAGTCTGTGGTGGGCAACAATATGTGAGTTGGAGCTGGTGCAGCACAATTTCTCCAAAACTTCAGACACTCATGGAATTCTCACAAATCTACTGTCTTTGAGGAACTTGTGTTCTGCATTCAACTTAGTGGAGAACAGGCAGCACGTTAAAAAATAATGAGGAACACACAAATAGTATGAATCTATAAAGCTCATCTCATTATACTCATGGGTAAGCACCACAAGTTCTGCTGGTTCCAAACCCAATGTATGATCCAAAACTGCTAATCTACCTGTAAATTGTGTGACTCTAAATTATATGTAAAAATAATGCTTTTATTAAGGCTTTAAGAGGTATTTGTAGCATGTAAGATTGCAAGGGACTTCCCAGGTCATCATATTTGCATCCTACTGTTGGAAACACAATACTAAATAATCTCTTCCAGAACACATTGATTCCCATCTTATTTAAAATGAGGGTTTTGGTTTTTGGGTTGCTTTTTTTGCATAATCTCAAAATCAGAATATTTGTTTTAATTTTCCACGTAACTCATCCAAGATCAAGTGGCCATTTAGCTGAAACACTTCAGATTGTGTAGGACAAGCTTTTATATCCTCAAGCTTTTCTTCCTCTTCTCCAGCACAGTGATCCAGATGCTGTCATCAGATAAATACACTGGTTTAAAGCTGTATTTTTTCTAATGCCACACTCACAGGCAAATCCAAATATTCCTTGGGTAACTTTTTCTGTAATTACTCTGCCTTGGTGAATTACAGGGAGCTGTAATACCACTGGTGATTTTAAAACAAGGTCTGTAAATTACTCCTTGTGTTACAATGACCATAGCAGGGCCTGTTAGTGACTTTTTTTTTTTTTGGAGTTAGGAGAACACAACAGAGTTTATAATGAAGTCTAACAAATAAGGATATGTTAATCTTTTCAACCACTTAAATCCAAGGAAATCAAAACCAAATGTCTTTCTAACACAGCATCCCAAAACCCAAGCCCAAATACTTGGATCTCAAAGCCTGCTGGGATGTTTTCTGCAAACCATCCATTAGATTTCTTATATTCTGTACAACATTCCTCCACAAGCTGGATTGATTTCTTCCACAGCTTAACTTGTTTTTGCCAAAGTCTCTTTTAGTCTCTATTTTAGTGCAGCATTGGCCTCCTGCCTAATGAAACAACTGTTCTTTATGCCAAAAACTGTCATCTTCAGTTGCACAAGATGCATCTCACTTACAAACAATGTATAATGAGCCCAATGTTTAATGCCTGAAGAACTGCTGTTTTAAAATGATCCCAAGCAAAACTTAAACAAATACAGGAGTGGTCAGTACCTTGGGTGGGAGAAGAACCATTCTCATGAAAGATTTTTTATCCCTTTTGTATTGAAATCCACTTTTTGAAAAGAAAAGCATAATTTTAGAACATGAAAGCATATGTAGTTAACACAGGCAGCAGTGAGACATGTAGGGCTCACTCCAAACCTGAAAGCTTCATTCTCACTCAGGGTGAGGTCATTGTTCTGTAATGATCATGTGCACCATAATCTTGGCTTCTCTTGAACAAATCGTTTCAATATGACAATCTGATAACCTTAATAAAATATCAAGTATTGCTTATGACTGAAAAAATCTATCCAAATAAACCTGTTATGCTATTTTCCTGCTGTAATTTCAGACCCAGCTGAAGCAGAGATACCTGTGTAAGCAGCTGCTCCTGGGTGAGGTTATTGATCCAGCGAGTGTATCGTTCAGTGGAGTCCAGTGGCTCTCTTCTGACTTGGCAACCAATAATCTAAAGCAAAATTACACAAATCCCCTAGGTTAAACTCTGTACACCCACGTGGCAACAGAACAGTATCACAAAATAAACATTCAAAACATGGCAACTCCAAGAATTAAGATTATCTATACAGACCTTACTAGCCCCCTTCTGTGTTCATAAGATAACATGGTACAGTTGCTCTGTTCAAATGTTAAATAGTTACAGACTTTAAAGGTCTCTAGAAAACACTGAGGGGTATCTTTCCAATAACCTCATTCTTGGGAATATTGGAACCGTTTTGGTTGAAATTTTCAGAAGAAATTTTCCATAGGCAGACATCTAGAATGCAAAATTTCAACCAAAATTTACTTCAGCAAATGAAAATTGGACCTTGAGTAACACCAGACAATCCTGCCAACATTCCCATAACCTATAATACCCCCCATTACTTTTATTAATATAAAATAAGCAAAATCCTCTTCATATTCTGATTTGTTTTGTTCATGGCAGAACAGTGGAGACACCTCATTTTGATTTGGTCCCTGAAGCACTGTACACCCATTTGAGCAATATTGCCTAATCTAATACTGTTCTGTAGCTGTACAGGTTAAAGATGAATTTTAATATCATTATGCCAGTAGGTGTTCAGAAAGCTTCCAATATGCATCAGAGAATATCAGCAGGATTATATATTACCTGTGTCTGCACAGACACATATTAATGCAATTTCATAGAAACACTAAACTGTTTACAAATCTCTGGTTAGACAAGGAAAAAGCTGAGGAGAACCCCAGGAGTGTGACTGGACAGAACTCTACTGTTTGCTCCTCCTGAAATCTGCAGTCTACACAAAACCTTTAGGGTACCACAGGACTTAATTATTTATGCAAAGTATAAACTGGTTTACACCAACTGTTTTATACCAACTACTGCACTGCCATCATACTGTAACTCCATTGCTCTTCCTGATTTTTAAGGTGCTTCCCACTGAGGATGTGTCTGTCCACTGAGAACTAACACCACAGGGTTTTAGTGTTTCTGAACACCAATTTCTGATAATCAACTTCTGTTCAAGAACAAGTGGGAAACTCCCTTGGTTTATTTTCCATCCTGAGCATCATAAATCTTCCAGGTATCTTTGTTTACAGAGCTTTAAACTGCAGAGAGATGTGAGCAGTCAGGCCAAAGCTCTGCATGTGCAGTTGTGAATACTTTTGATGTGGGAACAAAAACACCATGAGAAGATCTTGCTGGGGGACTGCTGGCAATGAAACATCACAATTTAGAATATGATTAAATACAATCAAAATAACAAGCATGGAAAAAAAGAAAATGTTACTTGCTTATCCCATAAGACTAAACCAGAATGTCTCTGAAGTAGGAAATGTTTCCTCAATGACAACAACAAATTACTGTGGAAAACTTCAGTCCTCATCCTAACTTAACCCTCACATTACAGCTAAGTAATATTTTCAGAAGGTCAACCTAAAATTCTTTTAAACTGAATATCAATCAGAAGAGTTCATAGAGATGTCCTTACAGCACATCACAGAGATAAAAACCTGCAAAAGTCATGTCAGATGTACATCTATCCTGTGCTGAAAGGATGTTTTTTATTTAAAAATTGAACTTTTTCTAGTATTCATTAATCAAGCCCTCATTAGCCTTCTCTTGCATATCCTAGGTTTTTCTAACTTACAAAGACACTTTACAAAACTCTGCATAAAAGGTAGAAGGGGAAAATTATCTTTATCTTATATCTCAAGCTATTCTATAACAGCACAAGATGGAAACTTAGTTTCTTTCTTTAAAGAGTCACGGTGAAGCTGAACAGATACAGAATACAAAGAACTTTCAAAAGGTGAGAGATTAAAAAGGAGAATTTCAAATTTGTTTTTCTGAAAACCTGGTTTTCAATTACAGTCAAGTAGGAAGTGCAGTCATCTCTTTCTTGGCAGCTTGAAATTTAAATTAGAAGCAGAGGACAGAGTTTCACATTATATTAATTTCTGAGCAGACTGATAATTTCATAAATGCTGTTGGTAATTTCAGCAAACTAAAGTAAACATTGAATTCAAGTGCCCAGCTGAAGGACTGTAATTCCCTGAAGTCCAAAGAACAACTGGTTCAAATCCCAGCTCCTCACACTTGAAGAGAAAACTGAACACGTTTGATCAATTATCTGTACACACACAAGGAGAGGTGAAGGCAGACAGCAGAAGTGCCATTAAATTGGACCCTGACAGCTCTTTTCTGGATTATACATCACTGTTTGTAATTTCTAGAGTTTGACTTCAAGTCTTAGCCAAAATTCCCTCCTTCTTCCATCTAGCCACACAGATAATTCCATTGCATGCTCCAGTTTGCTTCTCTGAATTTTGGCTCATAATGCTGTTTCTGTACTTACTGTATTGCAGCTCTTAAAATGCTTTGAGCCTTTTGGAACTGAAAAAAAAATTAGGTAAAAATCCTCATCAAATAAAATCACTATTTAGGAATTACTGGTATTGCAGTGAGAAAAATCAATGGGTTACATTGAATTTAGCCATCATTTGGAGCACAATCTTTGGAAATGTAACTTTGCAACACAACAGGAAAATAGCTGCAAGCTCATTAACGAAGTTAACGTGCTGTAGGAAGTGCTATGTTTGCACTCCCCTCTGCCCTAAGAGCTGCTTTCTTTTCATTTGCAGAACCAGCACCACCCAAAGCCACTTTTATCATCATTTAAGAAGTTTGTTCTACAGACAAATGTGAAAATTGCCACAATGCAATCAAGTTTATTTCTAGATCTTCAGCCAAGCAAATCCCACACCCTTCTGCACTTCAGCTGTGCCATTCCCTCCCAATGGGACTCCGACATGTGACTGGGATTTTTGACTTGTGGTTGCAAGATAAACATCACCAAGCTGAGCCTTTGATTCAGCATCTGTAAAGCCCAGCTCATGTAACCAGCTTCTTTCACACAATGAAAATCAGATTATTTAGAGCACAAACAGCTTCCTCCAGCTCCCCTGTGTAAGGTGTGGCAGCACAAGCAACTGCACACTGGTTCCATTTCCTCCAAGTCTCATAGAGGTTTTATATTCACTGAATATTTCCTTAGAGCTTTCAAACTGAAGTGAAAAGTTTTTCACTGTTGCTTCTCTCATAACATTTAAAATACTTTGATAAAAATCTTTCTGGCCTGCATTACACCCATTCAGTCCTTCCAAGAAACTCTGCATTAGAAATATTATTTTCAGTATTTTGAGTATCTGTTTCTATGCAAAAATAGAGTTCATCCAAGTTTCAAGTTTTTGATCTAATTAGACAAATTTGTTTTTATTATTACAAATGCTGGAGAGTGCCATATACCTGTACCTAGATTGAACTATGCAATACATACAATAAATGCAATAGGCTTCTTATTCCAACTGGAAACTTGCTGAAATGCAATATTACTATTAATATTATATGTATAATTAATAATACATATTATATTTTAATATTAATATATTAATATTCCTTGTATAGGAAGCAGTAACATGCACTATGAATAACAGAAATTTCTGGCTCATAGCAAAGGACTATGGCAGTTCAGGAAAAAGTAAAACTCTCATCAGGACAGAAAATCATGACAATCCTTTCTGCTACCACGGCAATGAGGTAATTTGCTTTCTAGACAGGCAATTACTTTTTTAATGTATTAAAGGTAACTTAGAGCTCATTTAGCTTTTTATTTAACTGCAATCAGCATTGGGGCCTCTGGAAAAAATAGAAAAGAATTTATCCCTTATGGCAGCAAGAAACAGTAACAGGAAGAACAGTAAGAGCACAAAATAGGGGGTTTATCTTAAGTACCAACAAATACCTACACTGAAAGGTAACACAAGTAAATTTTAAAAACAAAAATGGCTTAAAATGAGCTCTGTGGGAAGAAGTGGCCAACTATAGGATCAGTTTGTGGCCCTTCAGTCCTGCTTCATCTACTGCTTCACCAAAAGCCCCCAGCATCTGCCAGTCCTGCCTTGATGGTCTCAGACAGGAGTCAAAATAGCATTATAGGTCTGTATTTAGGCACCTGAATCTCTCTTCTCTAATAACTCTACCACTTCACACAATTAGGAGTGGAGTTAATGAATTGTACCTAAATAACATTATCAGAATGAATGTCACAGACATGTTCTTTATGCCACTGCATTGAAAACATCTTCTGGAGTTAGAGAACTATAAAGCCAGAACAGGATTACAATACAACTAAAACAGTACAAATAACAATAGTAGAAATAACCCTGAGGTTCTGCAGGTCACAGCGCCCTGGCAATAAAAATCCAAGGAGCACATTCAGTAAATTCAGAGTTATGCTCATGTTCAGAGGAACTGGGCAGGATTACTACACACATTAGCAAATCCTGCTTAGAGCCACCTATAGTCACTGTCCTGTGAGGTACAAAAATGTCCTGTGAGGTGAAAAAAGAGAATTTCAGTCCCATATCTGACATGTGCAAAGCCCAGCACTCTGTACCCAGTCAGACATGTCACAACTTGTTCCAACTTTCACCCGTGGTTTTGAAATGCAATATTCAGGTGGAAATGTTTCTTAGTTTCATCATTTTAGAGTTTTATGCTTTGCCTTGCACACTGAAGTGGAAAAGGAAGCGGGTGAGAGGAAACAAAGTTTAAATGAGTCGGCAATAATTAAATCCAAGGCGTTTTCTGCAGATGTGGTGTTTTTGAGTTTTTAATCACTACAACTTCCTTTACCACAAACAATCTTCCTTATTCAGGAGGCAGCCTATGGGTCAGAACCCACCCGTCGTACTAAAGAGGAAATGAGGATGAAAAAATAATTGGTTTTCAATTTTATCCCAATATTTTCCACCCTTGTTTTAAAAGAAGAGGAAATGAACAAAGACAGCCAAAAGCATAAACTCTCCACAAGGCAGTAGGCACTGGATGTACAAACACACCCAGGCGTTCTTACTATAATATATCTTCTCTTAAGGAGCTTTATTATTGAAACAGGTATTGAAAAAATATGCATTTTAGCATGAAAAAATCCATGTCTTTTCTGTACAAAATAAATGAAACTTTCAAAGGTTATACAAAGTACAGAACTTGATTCTACATTCTAAGGAAGAATGTGCAGTGTTCTGTTTCATTTTAGAAATATGACAGAATGATGTAAACCTCCTTGAAGAGAATGTAATTAAGTACTTAGTGATGCTGTAATTAGAAAAATCATAACATCTGATCCTAGATAAAGTTCAGTGAAAAGAAAGATTATCCAAATAACAAGTAAAATAAGGAGGATTATCTCAAGGGCACAACACTTTTTCCCCCAGTATGCCTCTTTATGAGAACCCACAGATGGAAAAATCCTAAAATAAAAAGCTAATGAGAGTTATTTTTTTATTATAAATAGATTGTATTAAATAACTCTTATAAGAGTTATTTAATAAGAGTTACCTTATCCTGAATGTTTAAGAGCAGCTTTAGTTAATGAAGCCCACATCTTCTGTGTTAAGGAAAGGTAGATGTCACCTCTGCTGTCTCCAAACCCTACTTCAATTATTGTTATTGTAGTAATTTTATGCAGTAATTTCCTTTAAGAAAGATTTCATGATCACCATTTAATGCAATTAAAAAGGAAAAATAAACTAAAGAAATATTTTTATATGGTTCAAATCTTTCCAAAATAATATACTGCAGGAAGAAGGTAGTAAAATGTGTTTCCTCTCCCAGTCATTTCCAAGGGAGGAAATTGTTCTTCAAAACATGACACCTGTGAGGTAATTTGCATTAGGTGTAAATATACAAAATACACCCTGGTGTATTTAAAACATGTTTTAAAAATTATAAAATATGTTGATATTGCTGACTCCCCAAAGAAGCCTTTAGGTCAGATGAATATCCATTTCCACAGATGCTTCTATCTTGGAGCAATCCATTTTTAAGAACACCTGCTAAACATTCTCCTTGACCCTAGTTCAAGTCCAAAGTCCACAGAAGGATGTTACATGCTTATTTTCAGCACATAAAAAGAGAGTAATCAAAATCAAGGAAGTCTGAATTTTCTTTAGTGAATTTATATTAAAAATAAGAAGTCATGGTGTAATCAGCATGAGCCCAGCAGAGCATCACAACACAGGAAGATGTAAAAAGATGTTGTCCCACGTGTGAATTCATGAAGTTTGAACGTGACATTTTGGGGAAAACTTCAAGTAAATATCATTGAAAATATACCAATTTCTTTTGTCTGTAGCTTCACAAAGTCTGATTGGATTGCAATAGTTATCACCTCAAAAAATGTCTGAACACCAGGAGGAGGGAATCTTGCTTTTCAAACATTTTGTGCTTCAGTCACAGTTTTAGAAATGGAATATGTTTACATGAATGAAATACATTACAGTCAGACTTTCATGAATGTCAAACTCCAGTAATCACAATCATTTGATGGTGTTATTGGCATGTGGAGGCCATTTTAAACACAAATTTAATTACAAAGTCGTGTCAGTTGGGCTGTTTCCCATTTGGGCTATTTGATTAAATGTAGAACAGACCTAGGCTGACATTGTGACTTTGAAAATGCTCTGTGGTTTTTTTCAGAAATACCAAATTTAAAAAATCTTTAAGGAAGCTTCAGCAGACCTGGACAATACACATGGAAAGGCCCAATTACCAAAAATGTAAGAATAATACTCTCACATTGTCAAAGAAAGAATTTTCATATTCTCCAGTGCAAAAAAAGAAAAGGAATCATACTTTTCCCTCTAAACTTACTCCAGTGTCACCACTTCTGACAAAACCTTCACACAAATGCTGCTTTAGTTTCTACTCTCCAAATCAAGAGAAGATTATTGAAAATAACAAACTATTTATCTTATATATAATTAATAAAAATTAATAAATAATTAATTAACAACCAATGAATTACTTATCTATCATATATATTATTATTTTTATATACTTATAAATTATTTTTAAAAGCCTCCAATGACAATTTCCTGAAGTGGAATCTATAAATGTTTTTATAAGTATCTATACTGGGTAGCCTTAATTCAGAGTTACATTTTCCACATGCTGGAGAAGAATGTACAAGACTTGGTAGTTTGATAATAGTTTGCAGTAAAAGGGCACTTAATATAAAAAAAATTCTGCTGACCAGAATAATTAAGACTAGTTCATGAAAATATTCCTCTGGACATAAAAAAATCAACTGATGTTGGACAATCAACAGCTGCATGTAATCACCTCAGGAATATAATCTCATTTTCCCTTCTGTCTATACCAAAGACAGACCAGAGCCTCTTCAGATCTACTCAGCCCCTTTAGTGGAGCAAATTCCTGCTCACAGGTTTATGCAAACAAATTGGATTTGTCATCCAAGACATGACAGTGCTTCAATTAATGTCTCTTCAATAGCTGTTGTATGAATTAATTCTTATATTAAGATTAACCTCTACAGGCAGTGTTTGCTGGGACAGGCCTGGGCAGCACACACTGAGCTGTCTAAAACTTGCAGAGTAAGGGAGGCACAAGGAGAGCTGTGCAAATTAACTAAGGAGAAAAAAAGATGATTTAAATTAACTAAGGAGAAAAAAAGATTATTTAAGTTCTATGCAAAGAAGATTTTAATCGACTTCACGTCCAAAATAAAAACACTTATCAAAGGAAAATCTGCTAAGCTATATGCCACAACTGGAGGACAAAGCATTTAAGGGGAGATGGTAAAATCTGGACTTAAGAATTAAAGACACAGAATGAGAGATCACCAACAACCTCGTAAAACACAGGAAGGATGCAAATTAAATAGAGGTACAGAACTGAATTTAAATGGAGGACAGAGAAGTAACATTCAGCATGATGTAGTTCTGTTTTATGGCAGTTTAATAAAACCTCACAGACATTCATTGTCTTTTCACACTGCAAAATTACAGAATCAAGTGGATCTGATCATTTTAGCTACAAGAAAAGAATGATATGACTCAAACTAGTGCTCTTTGTAAGCAGAGCACTCACTAAGGGAGGGAGGAAAAATCAGTCTTGCTACTTTCTAACACATGGCAGAAAGGTGTGACAGGTCCCAACAAGTAGAACAGCACAGGGTACACTGACATGAAAAAAAAAATCTATTAAATTATGACTTTCAGAATTAAAAAACGTATGTTTCCAGACCAAAAGAAAAAAAAAAACCCTCTTATCTTCTAAATGTAGTTAATTTGTGAAGTTCAGGGGTGGGAGGAAAATAGCCAGTGCCTTTGGCCTAGAGCTGTGCCTTAAAGAAAGGAGCAGCTCAGCTCTCATTCATCTGCTGATTTCTCCAATTCCTTGGCTGATTGTGCAATATTTGTTTCAGCTCTCCCAGGGCAGGTGAACAGGTCTGTGAGCCACCAGCCAGGAATCGTTCAAGTTCACTCAATCCCATCAACTATCTTAGAGTCACATTAATCATCAAAGATATGCAGAATTCAGGCAGTTGGTTAACACAGGCAGATAATCAACAGATAAAAACGGCTTTAGGCACTGCTGCTCTTGATCCAAAGCCAAGCTACAGAATATGCCAAAAATCTGCTTTAGAGATGCAAAATAGTGAGAATTGCTCATTGAAGAAATGCAAATGGTATATTCATATTCTCTCACACGCCCAGGTATCCTACCTGTTTGAGACAGAGGATTGCAATTTCACAACAAATAGAAAGGTGTTCATTGTGACACTGCTACTGATTCATCTCCTACTGAGCCACAGAAAACAAAAGGAAAAAATGTTCTTTATTCCTATTGCCCACATTCTCACTCCAGCTGTTTTCTCACTGAGGTAGGAGACAGTGAGGAAAAGTTTATCTATTTTATAAGCTCTTAAATGTTACTCAGTGCCTCCAAGATCATTCCCAGATCCAGTGATTCTCTTTCAGCATGCCCAGAGCAGGGCCTGCTGGAAGCATCCAGCAACAAGACAAGCAGGGAGCAGATCCAACTGACATCCCCCTCTCTCCCTGAAACAAAACTTCGGGAGTTCTCAGAGGGTAACAGTGTTGAAATTAAATAACAGAATTAATGAGAGGCAGAGTGAAAGACTGCACAGTGTGTGTGGTTTGGGAAATAATTTCCTGGGCTATTCCAAACTTAGAAAGTTGTTCTGTAGAACACTAGTACATACACTAGGTTGGAGCTCCTCTGGTCAACACAGAATAAGATATGAAGGCATGATTTTTTCAGAATTAAGGGAAATAGAACCTTGAATCTTCCTATTAATTAGCTGCCAACAAAGCATACATGTTTTGTGGTTGATAAATAAGCAACACCTGGCTTATCCTGGATAAATGGGACAGATGCACCTTCTAGGGATGAACAAAACCAGTATGATGTCCCTGAGCTTCTCAACTGCTAAAAGTAGGGATGTGCACTGAGCCTGATATTTCTTAAGCAGAACCTAAGAATTTGTAGTATAAATACACAGAGTCTCAAAAACTTGTGTCTTCTGAGATTGTCTATTTACAGAATTCATGTGAGGGGGACTTAGAGATGATGTAAAATAGTCACCAGAGGACAAGGTGACAGCAGTGTGCTTTAACAAAAAGCATAATGTATTAGTGATTTGTATTTTGAGATCCAAAATCCTCCACTCTGAACATTTCCAAGGACAGAACAGTTCCACCCTACAAGCCTTATTTTAAAAAAGTGTCCCAGATAAGAGCAGCTTAAGAGAATAGAAATTAACTTGCTCTTTAAAGCACAATTAAAGAGTCTATGATCCAGGAAATGAGACACAAAGGTTGCTACTGTTACCTCAGTGTTCCAGTACCTGAACCTGGGGCAAGCTTCTTGCTTTTTCAGAGACAGAGACACAAGTTTCTTTAAAGAATAATTTCTTGGGAAGATTCCAGAAGCATTTGATATCTTTGGTTCTGCTGTTTAGTAACCAGGCTTCAAATCAGAGTAAGGCAATTTGCATTTAAGAGTAACACAAAAGAGGAAGAACCTCAGGGATTAATTAGGACCTGGGAGATTTCTCTTGGTGGGCAAAGTTGGAGACTTTTCCTACCTGTAGATCAACAGTAACAACAACAGCAGATTGAAGCCTACAATATCAGTGTTCCACTGGCAGCACTGGTCTCCAAATCTGACTCCCAGTAACAATCAGCAGGACTAAGATTAGGAATGAAATTTCTGAAAGTATATTGAGACTGCATAAAGTAAAAAATCCAGGTCAGGAGAAGTTGCAAAACAGTGGAAAGTGCAAGTCTGCAAATTAGAATTTCAGGAACAAACCAAAAAAGCTCACTGCTTCACTGGCATTTCTCAACCTTCTGCTTTTTGTTTTAATTTTGGTTTTTTTTTTTGCCCCTCCACCTACTCTGGTTTATCAGACTGATTGAAGCCAAGCCAGAACTTCAAATACAGAACAAAACTTCATTCAAACATCCCCAAACATCTTCCAAGGTCAGGAAATTGAATGGCAGGATTATTCTGAGGACAGCAGAGAGATCATTCTTTTAAGAACATAAGTTCCACCCTGCCACTGCTCAGTAGATTTGTGACCAGGCCAACTTTTCTCAAAGTTGGCCTGGTCACAGGCCCCTGTTGAGGGGCTCTGGACCAAACTGATCTATTTGCTCACCAGAAACAGCTGGATATGTTCCCCTTTCTCCTCCAGACCTTTGAATTAGAGTTCTGTAAGATCCAGCATTAAGCCAGAAGGTTACACCTCACCCAGGCATCCCACACATTTTCTCTACCTGTAACATGGAAAATGTGCTGGCTCTGGTGGAAATAGAGTTAATTTTGCCCACACCAGCCCTCCCAGTGCTGTGAGCTGGTAACACACCAGTGGTCTGAGCCCTGCTCCCACAGCACCAAGGCTCTCTCCAACACTCCCCCTCTCCAGAAGGCTGGGGGTGGGCAAGGTCTGGCAGTGGCACTCAGATCCAAACTGACCAAAGGACTGTTCCTTTTTCTTTTAATAAATTATCTTGATCTTGACCCACGGGTTTTTTCCACGTTCTCTTTCTCCCACCACCCCATTCTTCTGAGGAGTGACAAAACCCAGCCAAGGCCAGGCCACCACAAGCACCAGTGAGAAACAGGACCATAATTCACATGAACTTGGAACATGGCAGTAACAGGTTTGTGTTGCTTCGAACAGATCATAAAGGCCCTTCAGTCTACTCAGGTCCTCTTAATTACTTGTTTGATTGTCATTTAGTAGCTCATACTGAGGGTTATTGGGCACTAAAAAATAAGAGAATATAAACAAAACAGTTGAAGCACTTTCTAAAAAGACTACAAACTGTTTAGTTGAATTTAGTCTAATTTAAAAAGTCTCAATTTACATCTGTAGAAGCCATATAAGCAAGAAATATGATAGCTCTTAGCACTAATTTCCATAAAACAAGCATACTGGATCAACTTGCCTTTCTGGTTTTTTGGCAGAATTACATTAACTGATTGATATCAGAACAAAAACAACTTTGGATTTATTATTTTATTGTGTTTGTAATGCGGGCTAGGTTAACTGCTACTCAGGTACTATTAGAGCTACAATTTAATAAATCCCATGGTAAGGATGATCAGATTTCAGAAGAGCCCTGATAGAGGTGGTGTGATGAGCAGGTACACATCCCACCACTAAGCAGCAGGTTGTTTGGCAGACATTCCTCAGCCAAAAAAACTGCAATTATCTCTACTTTGAAGCAAGTGTCTCTTGAAGTTCAAAAAGTTCAAAAGGTGTTTGGTTGACAAAGAGCAATAATCCTAACACTGTGTGTTTTGTTCAGATACTGCAGGAAACACCTTCATGACAGACCAAGTCAATCAACCTTTCCTTTCCAGAAACCTCTGGCACATTGAAATAAGTATCACAAGAGAAAATGTCAGAGATGTGGAAACAATAAGGCTAATTTTGCTGAATATTGCTGATAGGAATACAAACTCAGTTTTCAAGTTTATAAAGGAATATCTTTGTCAATACTATTGACAAATTAGTAAACTGCCACAGTTATTTATANTATATATATATATATAAAATCTTTGGATAAGTAGAACATATGCACAAACTCTTTCTAAAGAACACTGACCCTAATCACAGAAAATCACATAAAACCAAAATCATATAGATCAGAGAAAAACTCTCTCACAGAATATTCCTGACAGTTTATTTCATGGGAATAAAGAATGGAATTCTAATAATGTTTCATTTTACAGGCAGACATAGAGAGAAACATCAGCTGAACTGTAGGCCAGTTCATCAGTGGTAACAACCCATACATTCCCTATAGTTTAATTATTCCTTAATCATTAATTAATAGTTCCTTAATTATTAAAAGCAGATAAACCATAGCTGTAGCCAATCCTTTGCAGCTTTTCACATGACTTAGAAAGGCTACATAAAAAAGGCATTCTCCTGTAGATTACAGACATTAGCCAAACCTATATACTTATTTGCAAAAGAGTATCACTGTTGTAATGAGATCTGGTTTTCTGAAGAGAGAAAATAAAAGGAAGAAAAGAAGTTCAATCAAAGCTCCCATTCAGTGCAAGGATTAAAAATAAAGGAAAAGAATACACTGGTTATTGCTTTGCCTCCCCCCAGCCCCACTGTGAAATTTTCATATCCTTTTAAAGATGTATCCGGAACTCTGTCAAAGAAAAACCCAGAAATACACACAAGAAAAAAGTACTCACACTGTTTGGGTGTTGAATGGCAACTTCGTGCTGCAGCCTAACCCGCTGTGGCATCATCACATCATCCTGGAATAAATAGCACACTGTTACTGAACATAAAAAGGGTCACAGTACACTACTGACACACATTAGAATATGTTGCTAAATGAACATCATTTTACTGGCTTGCAGTCAGAAATGCAAATGGAACAGATATTAAGAGACTTCACACTTTTTGTGGATTAAACTGGATGCTGTTGGAGCTGGAAGTGATCGAAAGTACTACGTGACAATGGTGCTGTGATCTCAACACACATCCACAGGCACCCACGCATTTCACATTTATTTCTCAAGAAACTCTTCAAGTCTTTCACAACTCCCTGAGCAGCACTGGCAGTGTGAGGACAAGGAACTACCCTCAGTGAAAGCCATGAGATCTGAGATATAGCAATGTGAGGGAATGTTCTCTGTAATCTGGCTGTACCTTGTTCCACTGAAAATGAAAAGCCTTTGGTCTTTAGATCTAAAAATATGTCATATTTCATGGGCACAAAAACCAGTACTTGTGAAATGAGAAAATTCTAAGGAAAGGGAAAAAAGGGAAGTACCCACACGCATAGACTGCATTAACATTGACATTGGCTTTAAAACACACCACCTAGATTTAAATTTTGTGTTAATACTTCTTCCACTTGTAGCATAAAGATCTGTTCTATTTACATACCAAAAGACAGGTTGTTTTGTGAAAAGTCAGTAATTTTGCTATTCTGCCTTGAACTGTTAGGAGAGATTCCTTTCAAAATTATATTATTTCCTGTTCAAAATGAAATCCTTTCTAGACAGTGATTTTACAGTTTATAGAAACTACAGCACAATTTTTCCTCCCTAAATTTAGGCCCCTGAGGTTTCTACCTATATTCTTTTCCATGTTGGTGCCATATTTCCCCCCTTTTAAAGAATCAGTCTTTTTTAGATTCTGATTAAAGCTAACACAGCCTATTTCTTCTCAGAGTATTTCCAAATAAACTTAATCAGGCAAGCATAATTCAAAGGAGCCTTGAATTCCTGTTCTACAGACACCCTTTTAACAGTTCCTCACACTGAAATGATTCTGATTTTCCTATTAAAGCACAAACCCTCAATATTGAATTTCCAACCACTTTCACATTAAAACTTCCCATCAAGTCAACAGCAACAAAAAAAATATTAGTGTTTAAATATCTACAGCTTGAAGAGTTGAATGACCTTGCTATAAAGGTGCCCCTATAGTTTTATCAAAACATGCATGATAAAAAAAGTTTCAGAAGTAGGTCCAACTATTTAATACAATTCAAGGTTAAAGATAAAACAAAATAATAATAAAACTGACTTATCACATGTAAGTTTATAAAAGATGGGAGGACTACATTGTCAAAAGCATTTTTCTGCATTTTGCATTTAGGATATGTTTAATAATAAACATGACAGCTGTTGCTGATTTTCAAAGGCAATAGAGCAAAAAAACCCTTCTGATTTCTCATGACTTCAAAAGTACAATGATATTATTTACCACCTCATCCACTTTATCAACAGAGCACCAGAATTCCAGTATCAAGCAAGTGTTCCCATAAAACCTTTACCCTATTTCCCGCAAGAAGAACCATAATTATATTTCTCTACCCCAAATACAGAGCTGATTTTTGTAAATTAAAACCTGGTTTTCATACAAGCAATAGCAGATATATTTTAACTGAACTTTGTTCACTCCTTTACAAGTTGCTAAGGAACCTTAGATGTTTTCTTGTTAAATCCAAAGGAAAAAAAAGAAAAAAAAAGGAATAAAAAAGAAAAAAAGGAAAANAAAAAAAAAGAAAAAGAGAAAAATCCACTAAAAAGCCAGGAATTTCAATGCTCAGAACAATGTTACTCTCATCTTTTACAAGATACAACATATGCTCTTGTGCTAAAAGATCTCACTGCTCATGATCCCACACAAGAGAGAGAGCTCTCACATTCACAAAGATGAAAAATAATATACTTGATTTAAAAAGGTTAAATCAGCATGGAAAGTATTCAAACCAAATCAAAATAACCTATGCACCAAAGAGGTCGATGTCATGTTTTCACAACCACCCAGTTTGACAGGAATGGCCTCATTCCCCTAAGAAAACACTGGGTCAGAGTGATGCTATTGGCAAAACTCACACATCGACAGATCTGGGGCTTAGGCTATCAGAGAGCATCAGTATTCTGTAAACTCCAGCTAAAGAGGGGGCACTATAACCACAAACACTTCTAAATGACTCTTTTTATTAATACAGCTTTGTTCCCTAATGCTGGAAAACTCTATGAACTCTTACCCTGGATGACCTTTATTTCTTTTAATAATTCTGGCTCATTTTTTTATTAGCAGCTTTACACACACACTGCACTGCTGGATCATTCTGTGATACCTTCTGAGTTCATGGAAGGAGAAAGAAAGATGGGGGGAAAAAATAATAGTTTAGGACATAATCCCAAATACTATAATAATGAGGAGGAAGAACAGCACAAAATATAAATCACACCCCAGACTGAAATGAGATACCATCATCATTGAGCTTTTTTGGATTCAGGTTGGTACCAGAAAAGTAACTGCAAAATCCAACTTTGACAGATTCCTCACTATGGATGACTGCAAAGGTAACCATGGACTGGAAAACAGAATGTATTTAGAGTGAAATAACCTTAGGGAACCTAGATGAATTTAAGACTGGTATTTAAAAACGTAAATAAATTCAAATGAGCAAAACCAAAGAGATTGTAACACAAATTAAGAGCACCTTAAAAAAATATGGAATTTTAGCAACTATAGTATTAAACAACTAAGGTGGTAAAACATTTTACCCAACAGTACATGATGCAATCACAAATCTTCTATCAAAGCTGTTATACTTATGATATTGAATTCAGCAAATGTGTTGCCAGACTTCAGCTTCTACAGGAAGAGTTTGGCCATGGTTTTTTTTTTCTTTTGGTTTAACACTGAGAACAAAACCTCAGTAATCAGGCAAACACTTTCCAAATTATTTTTCACTCATTTCAGACAGAAAAAAAAGGGCCTGTACAAAAAAGGGAAGTATATTTAGTTTGTTTCTGTTTCCTAGGTGAGAGTAGGGAAGATAACAACAGTAGCAGTGACTTACACTGAAAAATAATTTTAACAAAACAGAAGTTTGCAATAAAATCCAATTTTCTCTGTTCACATGGAAGTCTCTAATGGCTGCCCCCTAGCAGATATACAGCCGACAGGATGAAAGAGAAATTTCTCCCATTGAAAGAATGGACAAAAGAAAAGAAATTTAAAATAAATGCTAAATAAATGCATGCCTTCCCTAATCATGTACTTGGAATACAAAAGGTGGCCTCTTCAGCCAGGCTGTGTGGATCAGACTGGGCTCCACAGTGGTACCTCCATCATTTTCCCTTAAAAATTGGTGCTTCTGCACTTCAGAAAGTAAAACAAAATATACAATTCAATGCACAATACACATCTACTTTTTGCAACCAAGAGCAAGTTCACAAAAAACAAAACACTAATTATAGCTCAGTATTGAGGTGCTTTCTTTAGCTCACATTACAGACTCAGCATCTCATTTTGGACTTTTCCAAAGTCCTTCATATTTGGCTGCTCAAAATGAAAAAAAGAAAAGGATTGAGAGCTGATACACTCCACTCCCATAACAACAGCACCTTCTTCCCACTACAGCCATTAAATTCAAAATACAACCAGCAGCAACAGCGGGAGGAATGTTTCACTCACTGTGCAACAATATGGCATCTCCAAAATCTTTCAATTCATCAAATGGTCCATTCATTTATCCTGCACCTGCTCAGACTAGAGGGAAAATCCTTCTTTGCTATTGTTCAGTTCAACTCCTTGAACCAGGGAAGTGAAATGCCTGAGACCTCCAAAAACTGTCAACAGCTCTGCTGAAGGAAATACCCTGATCCCAGGCAATTCTTCAAACACCAGCCCCACAATATCAAACACACTGGAACCAGGCACTCAAATGGCACCCACAAATCACCTGAGACTAATCATCTGTCAGTACTTGCAAGATCTTAAGAAAAAATGCTACTTTTCTGTTTCTAATCCCAAATTAAACTGAGAAAGAAGGGGAAAACAAAGAAAACATTTCAAATTTAAGAAGCTGACTGCATTGAGCACCTTTCTTTTTTTTTGAGCATAGCAACAAACACGTCTACATGGAAAGATCTATGTGGTGTTCTATGAGCCTGACAATCTTTTATGGAATTTTTTAATTAAGCATCACTATTAGCTGGTCAAGAAACTTTTGCTGAAGAAGCAGCTCCCACCTCAGTGCATTCATTCAACAAATGTAGACATATGCCTTTCCATATCTTGCTTTTCTGTCGTCATAGGAGATCACCTTTGATTTTTTCTCATAGTTAGATCACTGAAAAAATGATGTGTTTGCAGTCAAGTGAAGCAGGTAACTCACAAGGTGTTCAGCAGCAAAGTCAGTAAACCCAGACATGAGTAAAAGTTTCACCAGCAATTCCAAATGTCCTCTATAACTACTGAATAGATGAAGACACATGTAGGAAGAGGTTATGGCAATCAAATTCTGAAGGTTTGCTTCTTCATTTAATATTTCATACCAGACAAAGGCATTTAATCTGGTTTTAATACAAGCACATCTTTACAAAACACTGATAGGAATGATGCCTTCAAGCACTTGTATTTTGACTTTTTGGGGCTCATTAGTGATTAGGAAAGATGGACAACTCTTCTGGTAATGGAGTTCACCACCACATCCACACCTGCTATTTGTGTAACAGCTTATTTCAGTTTTTAAATCAGAGGATAAGTTCCCAAGGAACAGTATGTTAAACAACAGAAAGGAAATGCATGAACTCTGATCACATCTTCATTTCCTAAGAAATACAGACTAATTTGAAAGAAAGAAAGAATATTTCAGAAATTTATTAGTGCCTGTAATGTATAATGGCAGCTAAGAGGAAATCCATGCTTCCAAGCCCAGGAAGTTACAGAGGCTGGAAAAAACAATCTGTTTATAACTGAATGTGCCTGACTCATCTGGCTAGAGAAGGTCCAACACCTTCCTCCAAGGCTTTTAGCAACACCCCCTCAATGAGGTGGATTTGAACTTGAACCTCAAGGAACACATGCAATTTGAAAATAAGCAATTATGCACACAGCAATTAGGAATTACCATTCCCAACTTAAATAATGCAAACAAATCTCCCAAACCAAAAGGCACAGGTCAGCAGCTGCCAATTCCATCACAGAAATGACAAACCTGGTATGGTTCACTCTCATTTTTGGTGAATAAAACTTACTTGTGTCCCCATGGCATTTTTGACTATTAGCAAGTATTGACACTGTGGCAAGATGGTTTAAAGTCGTATCTTTGAACTGCCTGAGAATCTCTGAAATTGTGATACATTGCCAACAGAGCCTTTCATAAGATTAAAACAAGTACGTTAAGTTCTCAAGTGATTATAACTGGGTTTGAAACACTGCAGGTCAAAAAAGGACACATTTTTATGTTTCTTCTTTAACAGTCAGGAACTCTCCAACAACACACTGAATAAACCTGAAATAATTGGAAACTACACAGATTATTAGGATGAAATGAAAGCATGATCCTTTTTAAAGAAATACAGTTTCAGACAAGTAGAGGCACGTTTATGTGCATGTCAATGAAAACAGCAGTTCAAAGCAGAATTTTTAGTGTAAGAGTTCTGCTGTGCTGCAAGGGGGTAAATGCTTCTAACAAAGATGGCACCACCCTAGAGAAGTGACAAACTACAGCTACAGTACAATGAAACTGGCAGATAAAGTCATAACTGCAGACAACTTGAAGAAGAAAAGCCAACAGTGAAATATATTTGCAAAATTAGTTCTTATTTTTCCATATTATAAATGTTATAGATGAAAAATTTCTTAAGTAGCTTCAATTTTTCTACTTGTTTTCCCAGAGGAGAAAAAAATGCCTCAGTAGCTTGGAGGTGAAATCTGTAACAACAACCACAGTAAAAAAAATCCACAATAGCTGTTAGTCCAACAGCTGCCACTTCATACTAGAAAAGGCTGATCAAATTCTGACAGTTCTGAGACCTGTAACCTTTTTTTTCCACATTTCTTCCCAGTTTGTTGTCCTCAGAAATCTGTGTTGAGAGACATAACACGAGCAGCTTGACTCCAGCTGGAATGGCAAGCAAAAACAGCCTTGCTGGAGCCAGCACTTCCAAAGATGCTCCCAAATATGCTCATCCACTCATTTCAATTCACAGAGAAAACAAAGAATGCACAGAAAGCCACGGATGTATTTCTTCACCTATTTGTAACGTGCACAAACAGCTCAATTCCTCTCCACATCCACCTGTAGCAAACCTGAACTTGTGGCTGCACTTCTGAAGGTCAATTCCTTGGCATTACTGCAGCACATTCCAACAGGCTGATATCAACATTCCTTCCTAGAGAGCTGGATACTGGACTGGTGACTGAAATTAAGAAGGTAGGTGGTGTGTGGAAGCAGAGTTGTTAAACAGCTGGCAACATCTGTGTCCCAGCTACTATCACACAACATTTACTAACTACACCCAAAACACTGAGCAATTTTTGGACTTGTAGCAGTTTCAACATCCATTTTATTTGCTCTGATCTGTTTTCAGCAAAAAATGGTAGTCACAAGGAGAGACAGTAGAAAATACATTTAAGTAATGCCAGGCATTTAATATTTCTTTTGTAACAAGATTAGGATTCTGGTAGTCCAGAATGCCTCTGATTTGAAGAAGCAATAGAAACATATAGAACAGAGAATCTTGGTAACTTCTCCTAAGCTTATCCACACTGTAAACCATAAAATCCTCAACTCACTTCAAGTAATGCTTGATAATATTAAATATAAACTTCTGCTGATGACCATATTGCAGAAATACAGTATCATTACCAGTTGTATTCCTTAATAATTGTAATTTGCTTCCCTGATGTTTTGTTTTCCTGCAATAGTCAGGCAACAGAATCAACACAGCAGCAGGAAGATTATAATATATGGTAAATAACAAATTGAGAATTCTGAAGAATCACTACAAAAATATGAATTAACTTCATTTAGAGAATTTGATTTTCTAGTTTACTGGTAGTGATTTTCAAACAACTAGATCTGTCTGGATTGAAAAGAAATACTAATCCATAATTTACTGCAGTACATCATGCTATATTTGAGACAGAAGATATGAAACTTCATGGGACAAGAGTAGATTAATTTCTCATTCATGGACTCATGGACTCAGATAACTTCAGCCAGCTCAAGTACACACATTCCTCATCCTACAGACCCCCTAGAATGCCCTGTGCAATGTAATGCAAGCCCAGAATACCCAAACTTTGCAAATCATAAGTAAGTTTCTTTAGTTTTTGGGGTTTTTTTTTGTTTTTTATTTTAGATGTGTAAACAGCCTCATTGACTAACAATATATCATAAAAATCACAACATTTTAACATATGAATAAAAAAAATTTCTTCTGTCAAGTTGTTAATGCAGGTGGAGTTTGCAAACTGAAGGATTTCCCTAATTAAAACCTGAGAATGGCTGTGGAGTTCACATACCTGCTCTCACAACACTTTTTAACAAGAACAGACAATCATAATATTCAGTTGAATTGTATCTGAAAACCAACCCTGTCAGCAGCCAGTTCACCCTGTACTACCCTAACCTATAGTTCAGTTCCAATTCAGAGGAAAAAAATCAATCTTCAGGTGAAATTACAGGAGATCAGTGAGCCTTGAAGGTCCTGCTCTTCTTGCCTGCTCCCAGCACACGGCCCCACTCCCGTGCTCAGCTGGGCACCTTTGTGAAACCATTCCTGCATATTCAGCTGCACGAAGGGAGATCCTTATCTGGGGGTTACTGAGCTGAATGGCTTCACAGAAGATATCCAACAAAGGACAGGAAAAAAAAATTCAACTTGGAAGGTGAGACCTCTCCTATTTTACATCAAAAAGGCAGTAGATTAGCTCTTAGTTTCTCATAAATACAATTTTCTGAAGAATGTGGGAAAGAAAAATCCTCAAAACACCTAAATACCAACCTTGCCCAGCCCTGTTCACAACAGCTTGTGAAATCTGATATAATCAAAGAATGATGTAAGGCTTTCTACAGGTTGGAATACAACTTTACAGCCATAAATAGTAACCTGCACATTAAACAAACTCCTTCAAGCAGTTTGTCTTTCAGCAAATCAACAACTCCATTAAAAAGGAAAGGATTATATTGACGAAACCAAGTTAGACAAAAAGCATTGACTTACTGAATCCAGAAAGCAGAGATAGGTTCCCGAGCTCTGAATTACTGCTTGATTTTTAGCAAATCCAACTGAAAGAGAGAAAGCAAAGATAAAAATACAGAGGAGTTTTTACTGTTGCATCTTTTTAAATCTTAATAAAGTGAGGAACAAATGAAAGAAAATACAAAAATCAGTATCACATAAAGTACCAATTTTTTCCATATTTAAAGCAAGGTAATTTGTGAACACTGAAACAGGATGCCTATGTCAGCCACCTTCTCTGAGTGAGTACCAGAATTCTACAATCAAGTAGAATAAAAGTATTTTTGCCAGCCCTCCCCTAAGACATAATATGTAATGTGTATCTTGAAAAGGTTTATCAGGTTTTCTATTCAGAACCTCAACTTGTAGAATCACAGAAAGCTTTGGGCAAGAAGGGACCTTTAAAGGTCATCTAGGCCAACCCCTTGCAAGGAGCAGATGCTGAAAACCCTTGGCTGTACATACATTCATCTTTTAAGCCCTAAAAATACCAGCAAATCATAAAAGAGGCAGAGAAGGACCAGAAACTGCTGTTCTTCCCATCAGGGTTCTCAAAAAGTTCTGTTCCTTTGTGCTTGTTAAGTACAAAGTTTGCAAATACAAAAACTTCACATGCCATTTATGTAAAGGAGATGCAGAGAGGAGCCAAAGCAGGCTGATTTATTAGATACATACACAGAGCACAAAGGTGATTTATTTATATTATAACATGTTGTATCCTCAATGGAGACCACACTGAAATGTCACTTCAGACAAATGACAACATTGACACCTAGGGTGTCTTAGTTTCTGACCTCCTGATATTTGATGAATCTTTTTAAAGGAGGATTTCAGGAAGAAATGAATGGACCAAAGAAGAAAATTTGTCAGCTTAATTTCTGGAGCAGATGACTGTTCTGGAGGATCAAACAAATGGCAGAAGCAGATAAATAGGAAGGAGCAGGAATCCACAGTTGAAGGTAAGGATGGGACTGCAGCCACCACTGAAATACACCCACAAGATGGGAATGCTCACCTGGGATCATTTTTGCAGGTAAACAAAGTGTACTTAAGAACATTCTGATCTCTGAATTCTTGCCCTGAGCAGCATTCTAAGAAAAGCCCGCACTGTGTCCAGTGTTAGTCTGAAAAATGCTGTATGGATTCCACTTGGGCATATATGTAACACTTAAGCTTCCTTTGGAGTATTTTTGGAACCGAGTCAGGGAATACAGCAAGATCACCCTGACCTGCAAAATAAACATTGTGAAGACATGCAATACTGTAGGGTTTTACTCTTTGGGGGAAAAACTGGAAATGTAAAGCCAAAAAATCTCACCATGAAGTAGAGCAGAATAATTTTAAATAATATTATCCTGAGCTTCTGACTTTGCATTTGAAAAAAAGCAGAATTCTGTAATTCTCTTATGTTTTTATGTGTTACAAATTTAAGTTTGCTCAGGAAACAGATTTAACTGGGCTCAAAGGTTCCCTTAGCTGTGATGCACGTGCTCCTTGGCTATTTTGCTGAGCTGTCCAAGTACAGAAAAAGACTTATGGCTGCATTTCTTATTGCCTCAAGGAACATTATGTCACTTACCACCAGAACACAAGTAATAAAGGCTCTTCCTTATGACTGTGTTCTTTTTTCTCATGTACTTTAATCCTCACCTCAACTTCTCTTCATCATGAGTTTTTGGATTTATTATTTTACAGGATGTTTACATACTACCTTTTACAGACCTATGAATATGGAATCTCATCTACACAGTAACTCTCAGTCTCCTTCCTACTGGCAGTAAAAAAGCAGCTGGCAGAGACAGGAGCTGCTACAGCAGCAGAGCTGGGTCCTGGCATGAGCAGTTTTAGTGGGAAACAACTGATGCAAGTCAGCAGGTCTGGACACGCCAAAGCAGCAGCCCCTAGTCCTGTGGAGGTCCCTAGTAAAGCAAGAGATAAAAGAACAGCACAGAAATGATGACAGAATTAAATTTGCCCAACTTTAAACACATCAGTACTATCAGTACTTTACAGTGCTTTACAGCCACAGCAGCTGTAAAGTGGCCTGGACTTACATTTCAGTGCTGTCACTAACATACCCAAATATTTCAACAAGCTTCAGTGGATAATAATGAACTACAAGGAATCAAAAATGTAAGAAAAGAGTGAAGGAGGCTTCAAGGCAACTAGAAGATGGCAATTATATTACTCTATGAACTTCCTGAAGTATTTCAAATCTCATTTTCAAATAAACCACTTTAAATAAAATAATGAAATATCTAGTATTTGTTATGAGAAAGAGTTGGAAGATATTTCTTGCTATGTTTAAGACAGAAACATCCTGAAGTTTTTCATATACCAGATATCTTTTTGAGGAAAGAGAAGAAGAAAATATACATACTTTTTAAATTATTAAGAAGATAAACATAACTCCCCATAGAAGAAACTAGGTATTAAAAATTCTTTCACCAAATTCTGTGTTTGGCATGAGTAAAAAAATTTCTTTAATATTACTCTACTGAACAAAATGAAATGTTTGTGCCAGGTCTCTGAGTTTTGTAAGGCCTGCTTAGTTGGTGAAAAGAGCCTGTTACCATGGTTACAGCCGTAAAAACTTAAGCCTCAGTGAGATATTAACATTCCTTACTCTTGGAAAGAAAAAGGTTTCCTTTTTTTAGGCAAGTGACCCTTTCTTTTTTCCAAGGTTCCCCCTCCTTTCTTTTACATGTTAGAAAAGAATCAGAAATAAATCCTAATCTTGTGTAAATAGTTGAAGATGTGAAGCCTGACTAGTACATTGTTTCTGTACCAAAGCATCTTCTTTTAAAGGCAAGACTCCTTCCAGTCATACCTAGTCCTTAACAAAATGAAAGTAAATCACCAAAAGCAAACAAATTCTATGGATTTCAAGTAACCCGCTTCTAAAATTTAACAACCATGAAGCAAAGATGTCCTTGCTTTAATGGTGACCTGAGAGTGTCTCCCACATGGAAAAGCTTGGGTTTGTTTTTTAGCAGAACTATGCATTTCACACTATTATTTAAATAGTGCACAGCCCCTCCCACCCCCAATTTATTAAAGATCTGTTCAGTCTCCAGCTACCCCAACAATGACAAATGCATGCTAAACCATAAAATAATCTGACATATCCCTACTGGCACAATGGAATTCACAACTGGAACTCAGTTTTAGGTTCAGTTTCCTGAAGTGCAAAGGTGAACAGACATCAGAATTCTGAAATTTAAAAAAAAACCCATCCTGCTTGTGTGTTCTGGCAAACTAAAACCTAGTTTATACACAATTGATACAACACTCTAGTAGGAACAAGACTTTAGACATAGCAAATGTTTATAAAAATGGAAAATATGTTACACAACACGATGGTATTAGCAGAAACATTACCAGCTATCTTAAGTATCAGAATTAACAACCTCTGGGATTATTCTTTGACTTAAGAAACTGAAACCTACTTAGTTTCTTGACCATCAACTACTAAAAGAAGTCAGTTTTAAAAAGAGACTGATCACTCAATAGCAGAGGGGGAGAAAAAGAAGAAAAAGTTACAGGATTATGAGTAATTCTTGACATTGCTCAACTCTAGCTGTATCAGTTGCCCAAAAGAGAAAAATTCCCTCTAAAAAGCTTGTCTGCCTTTTGTCATTACCAGCCCAATAGTTCTAATATTACAAGCTGCACTGTCAAAACAACACCAGTTCATGCTAAAGGTATTAAAATACTAAAAATATTTATAGTAAGAGTTATGCTGTGTTACTTCAGTATTGCTATGTCTGACAACTATTTAAAAACAGATGTAAAGCCTACAGTCAGGAGAAATGACAGTAAATAAAGCCAGGGGCCTCTACCAGGTTGCAGATGAATTCAGTGCACAAACTCCCAGTTTATTTGCATGTTTCAACAGGGGATGAAAAGCAAACTTTCTGAAACAGAAGTGGGCTTTTGCATAAGAAGATCATCTTCAGGAGACTGTAATAAGCCTGAGTTTCTTTACACTTCAAACAGGATGTGTAGTGAAAAAACAGAAACTGTCCAAATTTTGTGTTACAGTGTTACCAAAGTGTGACTTTTAAGAGATAACTTCAAAGACATAAACTTGGAGCCAATGATTTAACAATTCCTACCTGTCTACTCATTAAAACAAAGTCCAGAATGACAGAAACATTGGTTACACAGCTCCAGTACAAAATGTGAGCACACTGTTCTTCCTTTGTCCTGCTGTTCTTCCTCAGAACACAGACAAGATCTTCCAATTTTACTGTCACTCAACAACAGCTTCTCCAAAAACCAACTGACTTTTATTTCTATTTCACACTTAATGAAGATTTTGTGCTAAAACCCCCCTAAACATAAACCAACCAAAACAAGCAAAAGAAAATCTGTTTAAAGAGATTTATTTGCAATCTCCTGCAGTGGGAGATAATTCATATTAGCATGCAAATGATAGGGGATCCCATCATACACCTGTCTGACAGCTCACTAAACATATTGGTTTAGCCCTTTGAGTGGATACTTGGGACTTTAGTGAGAGTTTTTAGCTCACATTAAAACTTCTGAAACCTCTGTTTTGATTTCATCATTGAAGCAATATCAAAAAGGTATTTGTTTTCTATTTTTCTATTAGGGTCTATTTTACTGGACTGAAAGATATGCATTTACTTTTAAAATCTTTATGCAAGGAATTTTTAATGTATTTTTTTCTTAGAACCCATCTCCTGAAGATAAATCAGATATCAGAAAGCCACAGTAAAATTGTAAGCATTAACAAAATTGTGTATACTACAATTAAACAAAATTCTTTTGCTTTTCCAGAGTAGAGCACACAAGTGCTAAGCCAAGTTCTTCTTTCCTTGAACATATAAACAAATTCTACAGAGCTCAAAGCAACAGGGCCAAATTCAAATTGGAATGAGTTTTCAAACAGAGCTCTAGAAAACAATGTGGGTTTTTTCCATTGCAGTGGAAATGGCTACAAAGACACTTTTCAAACTAAAAATCAGAAGGTGCTTGCAATAAGAACCAAACTCTCACAAAATTAAGCTACATACCACCTCGAGGCTGAGAGGAATTGTTGGTTCCAATGATTACTGAAACACCAACTTCTTCCAGCTTGATCTTCCATTTTTCAATTATTTCAGCTGAACCATCCTAGAAAAAATAATGACATAGATGCAGCTATTTTAATTTGTGTGTTGAAGTGAACCAAAAATTCTTGTTAGAGACAGTATTTACTTGGACAGTATTTTAAAGAAGGTCTGAAACACACCTTACTGGCATCATTAAAAATTGACAGCTCCATGGTTCCTTTAAAATCTTGTTCCCAAACTGACTTTAGGCATTCATCTAACCAGCATTCACTGTTGTGAACAGGCACAATGATAGACTAGAAAAAAACAAACAGAGATCCACATGCACGTCAGGAAGCATATTTTTGTTTACTTACAATATATTTAGTAAAAAGGAGAAGTAGCAGATCCTTCTGAAACTAACTTTCACCAAAAAATGCATCTTAAAAATATAAAAACAGGCAAAGAACCTTTATTTTCATTACAAATATATGATTTGCTTTCTTCTCTACCAAGCTGCTTTTAAAGTTAAGTTCCACAAGATGGTTTTTGGTGGAAGTCCAAGGAAACAAGAGAGACCACTGAAGCAAATCCACAAATGAAGCATCTGTAACACCACCCTAACCTGTTTCTTGTATTCCTGCATTTCTTAAGACACTCCTCACTTTTTTCCTCCATTAATACACCTCACTCATCAATTTTTCTTCAAGCCTAATTAGAGATGCTCATATATACAGCTGGACCCTCGGGCTGCAGCCAAGTTTTTAAAAATGATTCCACCTACAACTGTTCTAAAGCACATTGGAAGTTGATCAGTGATGTAGTTCCATACTCTGCCATCCCAGCTGCAGGCTTTCCTCCTACAGCCCCTTGGTTCAGAGGTGCACACACAGCAGGAAAACATACCTGAAAGATTTGAGAATTGGTTAGCAACCAGAGAGGAGAGCTTTAACTGTTCAAGTTTAGTTACTCATCACTGAGCTAATTATCCCTAAAAAGCCAACAACCCCCAAAATTCTTTCAGTGTCTCAAAACAGAACACATTTCCTTCACAACATGCAAAGGCCTGAGAAATCAGCCTGGTGGTACACTGGCTGTGATTGAAAAGGGAGAGCCAAGTCTGTACCTGCTAAAATTACTTTTAGATGGGGAACTTAAGGGCCTAAGTAACTCATAAAAAGTCTCATGGGACATTTCAAGAAGTCCCTAGAAACACAATTTAAACTCTTCATTATGTGGGGTAACCACAAACGCATGGTTGGAAGAAAGAGAGGATTTGTTCCTATTGTGAGCAGGAAAGAATCCTAAGAAACAAAACACGGGGATACTGAAATGGAATTAGTCACTATTTAGTGCCATGTGAACACATGCACATCGTGCAAATAGAGGTGCACACATCAGAAGGCAGATTTTTGGACACTGAAGGATGTACACACAGGTACAACCCAGTCCTCCGTAGGGTACAATGATTAACAACATTTCACAGCCAAATAAAATAGTAAACATCTAAAATGAATGAACCTCCTGATAGTTGGCAGGATGATGGAACATCTCTAACCTTTAAGCAAAGTAGGCCTTTGACTTGTGTTTTAGCAAGATAAATAAAATAGGGAGAAACAAAAAACAAAAAGTGAAACTGATTACCCAATAATTACAACATACGGACAAAAAAGATTATTTCAGAACTGTCTCAGATTTGTACTTTGACACAAAAAAAAAGCAAAAATCTGAGATTCTGAAGTACTATATTCAATTTACTCAAGATTTAAATATTCTTTATGTGGACATGACAATTAAAATATGACATTACACATTCATACCAATCAATCTAACATATTCATTCAGGAAAAAAGGGTTCCACAATTCTTCCAATGACAATATAAACTGATGCAGTTTTGCACATCCAGAAAAATCAGTTATTTTTCAATTTGTTTTCTGATTCACTTAGTAAAAATTTGACTAAGCCATCACCAACTAGCTTGCCATTGGTTTGAAAACTGGAACTTCTTTGCTTTTTTTCCGTGGTGTACTCCTGTTTTAAGTCAGGGCAGCAGTGCAAAATAGCAAGGTGATGTTTGACCTCCCTCTTTAGTTTGAACTGAAAGCAGAAAAAAGTACTTTGAGGGCAGGACATATAAAACAACCCATAAATACCTGATGGCACTGAGGTGCTCTGAACTGAACTGCTCATAATATATTAAAATGCTCCTAAACACATTACTGTGAGCAAATTCTACTTCCACAGAACCACGACCACCATATAGAACTGGACACCTGCCAAACTAAGGCCCAGAGCTGAAGTGCTGATGATGTTTTTGTAAAACCTGAAAAATTAACAAATCCACACAAATAACTGCACTTAGTAATAGGATTAACACTTCAGAGTATTGCTGATGTTGTGTACTAGAATTTTCTTACGTTCTACCATTCTTGCTCAGCTCACTGGTTTTCTGTGTTTAGTTTTAGTTTGAGGATAAATCAACAATACAGACTTTCATTTCTCCCTCGTTCATTACCAGATTGGTACCCTGGCTTAAGAGTTGCAATTGGACAGTCATAAATTGGCTTTTAATGTCGTGTGACTGTATCAGAATAATTCAATCTCCTTGCACCATTTAAAGAGGGGAAAAACATGAACCAGGACACTATTTCACTTAGAGGTGCAGTCTAATAGCAAAAATACCAGCTGGTAGTAACCTCCAGAGACTGTGTCTGCTTCTCCTGTCCCAAAACAAGATCAACCACAGCTCTGGCATTGCTGACAAACCCTCTCCAGGGTCAAACACCAACCTTCCTAAGGCACTCACTAAAAGCAGGCATAAGGAAATCTAGAATGGTTTCCCCTTGTCCTTTTGCTACAGTTTATGCCAACTCCTACTTCCCAATCCCAGCACAGACACTTATCCTAGTTCTTCTTGCAGCAGCCCTTCCTGTATTTGAAGACTGTTACCAAAACAGTGAACTAGAGAGTGTAAAGCTCCCTCAAAGTAATTTTGAGTATTTGGGACATAAATTGCAAACAACTGATGTGCTTTTGGCATTACAAATCATCTGAGTGACAATCTGAGTGATCTGAGTCACAATTACCATTTTGTTATGTGAGGCTGATTTACAGCAGCATCCAACAGAGTGGAGTTTCATGGCCTCTGAGACAAATATGACTCTTAAAACAGAGCTGTGAATCAAACCTGGACTCGAGCATTGTGACACCACCTGTTTTTCCCTGAACTCCACACATTCTAGACAAGTATTATATATATTTCTGTATTTTTATATTTCTANCAGAGACGGCGGCGGGAGCGGCCGGAAGAGGCTCTGCTGTAGGCGGCTGCCGCGACCCGGCCCGAGCCCGTGAGGGCACCCCAGCCCCGGCTCATGAGGGGACCTNTCTGTATTTTTATATTTCTATTTATATAGCTATATAGGCACAGATAGAGATAGATGTTGTATATTTATCTATGTGTTTAATTTATACATAAGTGCACAAATATAAAAAGAAATATATATATATTATATATATACACACGACATATATACACACACANAGCCCCGGCTCATGAGGAGACCCCCGGCCCCGGCCTCGGCTGTGGAGACACTCGTACGGAAAATCACGCTGTGAAAAACCAATGTCCACAAAGGACACAGAGGAGTCCTGCAACTTTATTCGAATAAAGGGAGAGGCCATACGCCCGCGGGGTGTTCTCTCTCGAGGACCTCCCTTTTATCCCAAACTCCCGGCCGCTCTTTGCCTTCTCCCTTTCCCAGTGCTGAAGTACTAGGAAGGTACAGGCTTCCCGAATCGCCTGCCACGTGTTCCCCCCTTTAAACATGTCATTTTCCTCAAAGTTTAGAAGTTCAGGCTTGTGCCGACCCTTGTCAGTTTCAGCAGTCAAGTTGTCTGAGCTCTGCTCAAACCTGCTGCTCGTTAATAGAGACATTAAGATCCATTTCAAAGACCCATACCCTCACTCATCGAATTGTTTAAGAAATTAACACACATCTTCTTCCCTCTCACACTGATTCCTCAGTTGATGCTGACCGCACTTCCCCGCCTGGTCTCTAACCTCAAACTTGTAAATTTTCAGCAGTGTTACAATGCTTTTTCAAAGTTATTTCCCACACTGAGGTATGGTGACAGCTAATAGCCTGCTTGAACTGAAATTTGTGGAAATTGAAACAAATTTTTCACTTTGGAGTTGATCATCGTATGTATTGCTGGAGAATGATAATGGTAATGCCAATATTCTCTAATCTCTCCAGTATGTGCTTTTCTTGGTCCGAACTACTGCGTTCAGTGCTTTTTTAACAAAAAAGTTTCTAATTACCTCTAAAAAGGAAAAATTGCTGGTGGGAATGGTGCCATTATCATAGAATCATGGAATGTTAAGGGGTTGGAATGGAATGGACCTTAAAGCCCATCCAGTGTCACCCCCTACCATGGGCAGGGACACCTTCCTCTATACCAGACTGCTCCAAACCCTGTCCAACCTGGCCTTGGACACCTCTCTGGATGGGGCAGCCACAGCTTCTCTGGGTAACCCGTGCCAGGGCCTCACCATCCTCACAGTAAAATATTTGTTCCTGATATCTAACCTGAATTTCCCCTCTTTCAACTTGTACCCATTACTCCTTGTCCTGTCACTGCAGTTCCTGACAAAGAGCTCCTCTCCAACTTCCTTGTAGGCCCCTTCTGATACTAGAAGGCATTTCAAAATATACTGGAAAGTATTATTGATCATTTATT
Organism: Ploceus nigricollis; assembly: GCA_013399945.1. NCBI lineage: Eukaryota > Metazoa > Chordata > Aves > Passeriformes > Ploceidae > Ploceus > Ploceus nigricollis. The sequence goes on along the minus strand of VXBC01001346.1, from coordinate 482,563 downwards.
AACTGAAATTATGGTTGTGCAACCGCTTACTCCCTTGAAAGTATTCACAGCTAAAAGGGATTGCAGCACCAGGCCCTGTACAACAACCTATTCAGAATTTTTAAAATTTGCACAAAGCAATCTTTGTTAAGCAAAATCCTGAGATTATCCCTTGTTTATTTGAAGAGCCTGTTAAACAGCCAGACAATTCAAGGAGCAAACAGAGCAGAGTTATCTTAAAATGTTGGTTGGCACACAAATCTGAGAACTGAGGTGAGGAGAACAGCCAAGCAGTAATTCACCCTCGGAATCTATTTCAAATTATCTGCACAGCTTCTCACCATCCAGCCTCAGTTTAATCTCTCCATGAACAGCACTGTTAAATATGATCATTCCTGTTTCTGGCGACAAAGGCTGCTGGCACTGTTATGTTGCCTGCGTGCCTTGCTTTATCTAGGAAAGTGTAGCAGAGTATTGCTTTACTCACCCTAAACGAAACAAAAGTCCTAGTCAGGGACAGCGCCTCATTAAGCGAAGCAAAATGCAGACAAAGCCCTTGCTGCCTTCCCTGAGGAAAATACAGAACCAGTCAAACCCACCAGAAATATTTTCTAAGTTATATTATATAGCTGACCACAGAAATTAATTAAACTTCTGCTTAGAATGTGATTTTTGTTTGGGGTGGGTTTGGAAAGACATTTAAAGGCCCACAAGCATGTGGAACCTATTCAGTGGGATTGTCAGGGCAACCTAGGCAGCTAACACCCATTGTGAGAGTTCTTACCTACTGGCTTTTGAAATTCCAGCAGGCATTTCTGTGTCCTTGGGCAACTTGGGAAACGAAATATTTTCCAAAATACAGTCAACTGTTTCACTGCCCATTCCACTTTCATGTGGGGCAGAATGGAAAGAGATCTCCCAACACTGTCACAACAAACTCGTTAAGAAGCAAGCAAAGATGGTTTGGTCCTAGTTCAACTTCAAATTGCTCTATGTTAAAGATTTTTCACAGTGGTGGGGGGCAGCTCACAAAGCAGTCCTCACAGCTAAAAGCATTGCAAACCCAGAGATTTCTCGTCAAATTAATGTTTAGCTTTTATTTCTGACAAAATAATCTTTTGAAGAGTATTACTGTGAACCTAAGACTTGCAATTTCTGGAGGCTTTAGCTATCAAATAGAAATTTTCCTCATCTTAATGGAAAAACATAATATCTAGAAAGTCGGTTTTGGTTTTTTTTTAACATGTAACTGTCACTTCTAAAATGACACAGACTCACAGTATGAACAACATGGACATATTGACTTGTGAGGGCAGATCTCAGCTGATTTCACTGAAGTTTAAGGGAAGATAAAGCAAGACTGCTTGTGTAGGCTATCAGTGGGGTTATTGAGGCCAAATAGCCTTGGGTTTAGTTCCTTTTTGAAAAGCTGAAATAGTAACTGGGGTGGTAAAAATGCATCTGTACAAACAAATCTGTTGTGTTGTGGAGCATGTGAGCAACTTAATTTGGTTGTATCTTTATTGGAAAGACAGAATGAGTGAGTATAGAGTGTTCTTTTAACACATTTGTCACTGAAGTTACAAGCTCTAGTACTGAAGTATTTCCAGAACACACTATGTTGAAAGGATCATTCAATGGAGTAGGTAAAAAATTCAGCTCAGAGCAAGTTTTGAAACCACTTCTATTCAAAGAATGCTTTGAGCTTCCAAAATTGCTCCGTTATTTTCATAAAATGTCACAGTTGAGTGGCAAGAGGGGGGCAATATTTCTCATTACAGTACAAAACAGCAGAAGGGGACTTGAGAAGCTCATCTAGTCTGGGCATCCTGAGACAGGATCAACTCACAAACACCTCCTGGTCTATGGGGCTTCATAACATCCTCAGCCACTTTACTGCAGTCCTTGCTCTCTTTGCCCATAGAAAGAATTTCTTAATAGCCAGCTTAGATATTGCAGCATTTTCTAAGCCTGCTGAAATTTGGCTGGCTAAGATCTTTTCCCTCTGGCTAAAAGATGCAGACTTCTGTGATCTTCCCAGTTTTGGAGCTGTTGAGGCTGAGCCTATAGCATAACTTATCCCTTTTATACAGATGCTTTCTGCTTTCTCTCTCTCTCTCTTCCTCCATAGTGTTCAGCTCCCAAGGTACAGCTCCTCACTTTGAATCCTCTTAGTTACAGCATCTTAATATTTTACCTTAGGCAAGAATTATCCTATTTTGCTCCCACCTTTGTAGATTTGGCACTTTTTCTGCATTTTAGATCAGATGTGAAAAGCTTTGCTGGGCTATTAAAAAGAAAAAAAGAAAAGAATAAGACCCTTAGCACCCTACCCTGCTTTTTTGCAGGCCTAAAAAAAGATTTTATACTCAAACAACCTGACTAAATACTAACAAGGAGGCCAGTAACCTGCCCAAAGATAAGAGTAGAATCTCTTAGAAAGAGCACAGGCCCCCATCCCTTCAGCCTGTATCTCCACCCTAAGAGGCTGCTCAGCCCCCTCCTCCAGGGGTCCCCTGATAGCCCTCTCCCAGTGGCTTTATCCCCTGCAGCTGTGTGTGCCTTCTCAGCTGCTTTCTTGCTAATGCCTATGTTAACCCTTTCTTTACCTGAGGAGATTGCAAATTCCATCACAAATCCTTTAGTCCTTCCCCAGCCTGCACGCCCTTTATGAATTTATGATTTTATGAATTTGCAAATTGCTGTTGAGTTTCCCTCCCAGCCCACGCTCTTGTTGAGGTTATGGACATCTGATTCGTTCAGTGATGTTTTAGACCTTTGTTTATTCTCCTGGCTCTATTCTGGATGCTCTCTGGGCACTTTGCATCTCTGCTGGAGAATAAGCCCCAGCACCAGTCCTGGTACTCCTGCTGGGGCTGGACCAGAGCAGGATTACTTCTCATGTCTTGCAAGCCATACTCCTGTTTGCACAGCTTAGTGCAGTGTTTGCCTTTTTCACAATGGCTTGACACTGTTAACTCCTAATCAGCTTGTGATCTATTATATCCCCTAGATCTTTTTCTTCATGAGGGAAACAGTATTTTAGCAGTTTTATTCCAGTCAGCCACATGAGAAGAAAATGACTGAAGTAGTGTGAGTGAGATTATCTGCTTTGCGCTTCAATGCCAGGATTGTTTACTGGTTTCCAATTAGTTACATCTGTACACCCTGTTAAGGGAGTTGCACAAGGGCTGCTAATGCCTTCCTTTGGCCTTCAGAGCATTTATTACTAGCAGGGACTAGTACCTAATAGTTATTTGGGCCAATTTCCCTGTGTACTCAAGACTTCAAATGCTCAACTGAAATTACAGGCCTAATTGCTCTTACAATTTAGACCTATTGAGTTTGGGTAACCTCACTGCAAAATGCTGCTGCTCCTTAGAGAAGAAATGTTGTGTGATACATTTCTTTCTCTGAAACATTAGCTGTCCTTAGAAAGGATGTTGCTTGTTTCTTCTTTTCAAATGAGTCAACCTGAAGAAGCCGGTGGTTGTTTTGATGAGGCGGTAAATACCACGAATAGTCTGTTAGCTGGAGTACTGGACTTGAGTAGCTTTGTGGGTGAAATAGAAAGATCCCATTCATTTCAGTACCAGCCCACACCTCCAAACATACACTCTCCTTGACCACCAGTCATCCCACCCCATGTGCGTCCTGCCCTCAGACTGCTGGGCCACAGCAGTGTGATATTGTGCAGGTTCTCTGTTCTGCAGGTTCCCTGTTCTGCTCAAGCCATTCTCCTCGCTGCTCCAGCTCAGGCTTTTGAGTGCACCTTCATATTTAGTATGATTTTGTGGCATTAAGACTGCAGGAGATGAGGCAGTGACAAGTGAGAGGCACAGTTCTTCCAAAGAACTGAAGCAGATTAGTGCAGGTTTTTCTTTGCCAAGGGCTTTAATATTTGAGCAACATTATGCAAAGCTAGACTTCAATTTGGTAATCTTTTCCTAAAGGAATGGTTCTAAATAATGCAGTTTTTTAAAAATAGAGTAAAAGAAGCGAATTTACTTTTTAGCTTGTGGAATCTCCTGGAGGATCCAGTGATAGGCATGTGATTATGGTCTTACCACATCAGTTAATACAGTTTAGGTTTGCTGTTAACAAACCAATCCGAAACTCAGTAAAATAATAGAGGCATTTTCCTTATGTACCCAAAAAAAGCTTTATAAGTAAGTTATTTGGAGGGAAAAGGTTCTTATTTACAAAAGATAGCAAGATTCAGATAATGAAAAGAGATAAAGGGTGGCCTTGAATTCCCATTTTCCTGTGTGCCATCACTGATAACCCTGGAAAATCAATGCTTCTACTTGAAGAAGAGCAAACCTTTCACCCTTCAGCATTCAATTTAGGTCCTTTGTTTGTCAAAACTGTGCCTCTGATCTTCTTCATGACTGAACTGTTAAACACTTGCAAAATCAAGTTATTCTGAAGAGCTGAGGAAAGTAGGTGGAAGTGTGTATTTCCCAAAGATTCCCTGGTAAGTTCATACTATCCACAGACAGAATTTTGTTGAACTTCAGTACGTTTGGGAGCTTAAACTTCTTTGTGTATAAGTACAGGAAACATCTGACATTTTAAGATGGGAAAGTGCTTAAAGAAATAAATCATATCCCTCCAAAGGAATGTATACATAACAGGAACTGGGATTTGTATAATATAAGAGATCCACAGACAATGTATTGGATGCACATCTTTATATGACACACAGGAAGAGAAATGAGTAACATTTTGAATTATGAATTAGCCAAAGTCATCTAAAGAAAAGATACAAGAATTGTATAGCTCTAGAGAATATAGCAACATTTACTTAATATGTCTTCATTGAAAACAGAATTCAATAGGTTCTTTAAATCTTTATACTGCCCCATAAAAGCCATTTTATTATGTCTTATTATATATTTTAATATCATCCTTTAAATGCTAACCTACTCAGAAGAGTGGGTCTTAAATTACAGTTTATTGTGACTAATTCTGTTTCGGTTTTGTTTAATTTTCAAGCCAAGATTGTTCTGCATTTTCCTGTAAATGCCAGTTCATCACACTCACCCTGGGTTATGAAATTAAAAGTTTTCAGGTTCATGCAGCTTCAGCAATACAGATTTAACAGCTTTGTTAAAGCTAATAATAGTGCTGATAATACAAAGGGCAGTAGAGAGAGCGGCTCGCTCCCTTACAGCTGTACTGGCTGTGTGTTGTAAAAGAGTAGCAAAGATGTAATTCTTGTCAGAAAATTGACCAGATGTGAGCAGAGCAGAGACAGGAAACTCTTCCCTTTCAGTGAAAAACTGTTACTCTGTCTTTATATTCTGTCTTTGCTGAATGTAACCCTTTCTCAAGGCCAGGAGGGCCTTTGAACAGCCTGAGAAATGCGGTGCTAACCTGAGGACGTGCAGCTCTCTGAGGAGAGGAGCCAATGAGCTGTGCAAATGGTATCTGTGATGGTTTGTTATTATCTTGTCCAGCAGTGCCCGCAGCTCCGGGGCGGTGGGAAGGGCAGGGACACAGCCCCGGAGTGGCATCATCTGTCACATGGGGACTCACAGTGAGGACATGCTGGTGTTGGACCACTGAGCCCAGCTGGGGGAAGGGTGGGAGGCAGTGACTCCACCAGGCCCTTGGGATCATATTGTTGGCTGGGGTCTATGTACAAATCACAAACGGGACAGGACTGCTGAGGAACGCCTCTCGAGCTGTTTATTTTCCAGCATCAGCCTCATTACATGGTTATGACAATGGGAAGATGCCAGCAGCTCACATCCCCAGCAGCAGATGAAGAACTCAGTATTATAACTCACTTAAAAGTTTTTTGACCAATCACACAAAGCAAAAGCACATTGACAGTAGTTCTAGCCAACCACTATAAGCACATGTACCTTTTGTTAAAACAATGCTTGCTTATTTCGAATACAATACCTGCTTGTAAGCCTTAAAACACAATGCACAGAGCTCCATTATTAGAATTTAGAACTAATTAGGAAGCTTAGAACTTCCTAATCTCACTAGATATACTTTTCTGTAACTTAGGGAGTTATTCTAGCCAAGCGTTAATACACAGACCATTGTTTTATTTGTCCTTACTTTTCTACTTCTTATATAACTTCTCCTGACAAATCTTATGGCTACTGCTTAGCTCTACTCTCAGTTCTGCTGTCTCTGAGGCCTGCCCTTTGCAGCTTTCCCAAAAACACTCTAATTTTAAGGATTCCCACAGGACTGCTCATCTCTGCTCCTTCTCCCTGGGTTCAGGGGAGCTGAGGAGGAGCTGTGGCTTTGTGCAGCATTAGGGATGGATGGGGGCTGCCAGCAGTGGGACCTGGGAGTGAAAGTAAAGGACTTGAGCAAATCTGTCTGTACAGTGATCTTTTCAAAGGATCACAATAATTTTGTGTGAATAAACTGACAATTGTGTCAAGTTTAGAGTTTTTTTAGGTAAGGTTATGACATCTGTGACATTACAGATAGAATTTGGCTATCAAAAACGTTTTAGGAGCAGGTCTGTGGACATTACATTGCCGCGCTAGCAGGATATAAGAGGTGACAGTAAATTATTTCATTGTGTAGAGGCTCCCTGGTAACGTCATCCTGATGCCATTAGAGCCTGCAATAAACCACCATGCACAAAAGACTCTGCATCTCCCTCCCTGTGACAAAATCCTGACTCATGTACTTCTTATTCTTTCCATAATGAACCCAGGTACTTAACTTCCATCTAAACTTTCCCTTCCCAAATAACATACTATTTTTTTTTTTTTTTTCTGCAAGTGAAAGAAATTTAATTTCACCATCTGGGAAGTCAAGATCCTCATTTTGACTTCAAGTGAAAACAACTAAAAATACCTTTTTGCTAACATTGCTGCTTTTGCTCTGCCCAGTACTGTGCCTGTTAAGACAGAGTTCAAGGACAGCCAAGTGTCCAGCTCCACTGAGAGCACTGGCCTAGAAGTAAACCCTACAAGTATTTAAATACTGGGATATCCCTATATGCAAATGGGAAGTTTCATTTTGTTTTAGGACGTCCAACTGTAAAAAGTTGTGTTTGTCAGTGTTCTCATCTTGGGTTCTCAGATTATTTATGCAGCTGACAATCCATGTGACCGTTGTGGTTATTATGCACGTAAACTTGAACTTTGACATTTCATCCTGTTGCAGAGCTTGGTATGTGCATTCCTTTATCTTCCCACCATCCCTGCAGTTGCTGTTCATTATTGTCAGTGCTTATTAGTTAGAAAAGTCCATTCCATTTTGTTTGGGCCAATTAACTGGTGGAGAGAGCAGCTCTTTGAGGGTCCCCACTAACTGTGTATCACCAGCTACCATCCACTGATTTATTAAATAAACCTGAGCTCTGCTGCACTTTTCAAAGAAGGAAATTCTTGTTTCTCAGTTGACCAACTTAAAAACTCTTCAGACTTTTGAGTATTTCACTCTTTTATGACAAAGGGAAAAACAGACATTGTGTAGCAAATTAAATTTGTAGTAGTATTTATTGTTGTAGTAGTAGTAGTGTAGTATGTATTGTTGTAGTAGTATTGTAGTATGTATTTGTAGTTGTAGTATTTATTGTCATAACTACTTTATATTCTTTTTCATGTGTTTAGGACAGTGTCTTCCTAAAAAACAGAGAAGAATAATACCAGGAGAGGAAACAGTCCTTGTGCTGCTTCAATATTGTGACCTGCAGCCTGTCTGAAAACATAACAAAGCCTTGATTGTGCAAGGGCCCAGCTGATCCAACAAGCAATGAATGAGTGAGCAATGGTCAACAAGGAGGAGTGGATATCACACAGGGCAATTCAAAAAGGTTGTAGTGCTGTGAAGTGAGAGAGGCATGAAATGAAATAGAACCAGAGATAAATAGATCGTCGACCATTTGGATTAGTTTTACTTTTTTTTTTTCTTTTTTTTTCCTTGAAATGGTCCAGCATAGAAAAAATTGTGACTATAAATGGGAAAGAGATATGTCTTCCAGTATGGAAGAAAATAATCTCATTCTTTCAGTCTAAATGACTGATAATTTAAAACCAGAATCTGATCTAAATATGAATGAGATCTCCAGGAATCTGCTTGGGTCACATGCCAGGTAGTGCGAGACAGTTGTGTCAGGGAAGTACAGACTGTCAGATTTTCATGTTCATTCAAGCATTTGGATCCATATAAGGCCCAACCAGACATGTCAGCGTGAGAGAGGATGAGAAAATCTGACATGTTACAAGAGCTCTCCTCCAGTTCTTCTTGGGAGCACAAGATTCAACAGCAGGGAGGATTCCCTTTCCTTCAAAGACTTACACTGGTCATTTTACTCTTGAATGGATTCAGTTGGATTTTCAGTCAGAATTCTGCATGAGAAAGCAGAAGATACATAGACAAATATATGACCAAGATAGCAGAATCCAGATTTGATACTTAGGTGCTGCATCAAGGACTTCTTTTAAAAGCATTAAAAAAAAAAGTTTGGGTGACCATGGCATCTTCTAAAAATATTAGAATCTATTCTGGCTTGATGGTGTTTCTGAGTAAAAGCACTTCCTGATTTGCTAGTCATTACTGTTAGTTTTGTTAGATCATTTTAGATCTCAACAAGGCCTCTAACCACACCTTCAGGCTTTCATGTTGTTTTGTTTTTGTCACTGATCTCACAACAATAAATTGGCAGAGTACCATGAATTTGTGTCAATGGATTTTCAGAGCTCCTCATCAATAAATTCAGCATTATAATATAGACAAATTATTTTCAGAAGGTCATGCAAGGAACTGAGAGAGGACTTTGATAGAGAACCTAATTTTCCTTTTCCTCAGTCCACTACTTTAATCAGGGGAGCATCTCTGCTCAGATTTGTTGGCACCTAAATGAGTGTGTAATCTGACCTAATAAAGCCATGATAGTCAACACATGCTTTGAACCAAAGAAAAAGGAAATAAATTAGAGTCTCTTTCAGCAGAGTTTGCAAAACTGACAGTCTCATTTGAGCTTTGGGTTTCTTTTGAGGAGTTTTCTTGCTTCTGGTGCTAAAAGGGAGGAGGTGAAACAGGGTCCTTTATCCCCTGCAGATACATCTGCCCTGCAAATACTGCCTCAAAGCAGCACAAAGGACCCTGCTTTGTGGAGCAGCACAGATCTCATTTCATTGTCAGACCCACTGTTTTTCCTTAAGCAAATATGTAATAATGTCAGAATTTATGGATTAGTTTTACAATCCCTGACCTGCTTTAACCAGAGTTAGTGCTGTTCATCCCAGAATGCTGCTGTCTGTGCAGACAGACAGACAGACAGACTGGGTACCTACACAGAGCTCTTTGCAGTTTTTCTCTGTTAATGCTGCAATATTTGGTAAGACATCGCTCATTTAGTGGGTGATTGAATTTAAGGAGGAATGAAAATGCTTGTGCTGGACAAACCTCGCTGCCCTTTTCCTACAAAAACTGTCATTGAATTTAGGGTGAAATTTGGCTTGCAAAAACTACTCCATGGACCAAATCTGCCTCATGGGAGCTTGTCAGCTCTAAAAAAATCCCTGTCATCAGATCTGAGGTTGATCTGGTCTCTGAAAAGACCTGCTGTTGAAAATTAAGTGTGAAATTTGAAAATTATTAAGTTGAATTATTTACCTTGCTACTTCATCATGTCTGCAAAAATATTCTCTCTTCTTCTGGTAACCTAGCAATGAATACCCAGTGCACAGTTATTTTTTCACAATTTGTAGGAGAGTTGCATTAAAATGCATGTCAGTGTCTATTTCTTGACAGGCATGTAGCAAGCAACACTGCAGAAATGTTTGTTTATCCTGGCAAGAACTGGATTTATTTAGTGTAACTTGCACCAGTTTTGTCCAAATTCTGAAGTGGAAAGGAAAATATGTTCTTGTTTTCTGATCAGTGTTACAAATATTCTCTTTAGCTTTGTTTTTATTAGAGAAGTGACTGCTAGTGGATTTGGACCTGTGTCCTCTGCTGTCATATTCTCCCTCCATGTACTGGAAATTGTTGAATACTTTTGAAAAACTGATTGCACAGGCTGAGCCTACAGGTTGCAGAGTGGAGACAGGCTGGAGGAGCTGAAGAAAATGAAAAATTAAGCCAGCCAAGAGATATGCATCATGATTAATATCAGCTTCACCAGTGGCATAAATTATGTTTTCTAAAACAGGAAATTAATGTTTATTAAGTGGTAGAAATAAACAACTGGTCCTCTTGAAGAGTCCTCAGACTAAATGCTGTTTTCTGAGTACTTCTTGGCAGACATTTTAAATACCTAGGTTATTGTGAAATGAAAAGAAAACACTAATTCTTGTGGATGAAATGCACAGGACTATCCCCAAAACAACAATATGCTGAGGCCTCTTCAGAGGTTTTTGGTTTTGGTTTCAGCTTTATCCAGACTCAGACATGCAAGCAGGAGTTACTGCCTGCACCCCAGAGGGGTCTCTGGGCTTAGGCACTAAATCCTCTGCCTGGGTCCCCAATCCCGAGACAGCCTTGCTGTGTGGGATGGGAATGAGCTGTTTCTGAGCCATCTTTTGTTCTTTGTGTTACCTTTTTGATCCTCTCAATAGGCTGCTTGGGTGCAGACATCATTCCCTTCATTGCTTTTGAGTTTGATGTGCAAAGAGTAAAATGCAAATTCCTGTCTGCACAGGCTGGGTTTCTTAACAGTTCAAGGTGTTGGGAGTGGGGAAATGGTGAGAGAAAAGCACCAAAACCATTGCTACCATGATGCTGTGGCCCGTGGCTTGATCCAAACCAAGCTGTGTGGTTTGGGAGACTGGTCCTTAATGTTGCAAAGCCTGGGTTTAGCACTATCGCAAAGCGTAGGTTTAATCTTCACTCCACCTTAGACCTCTTGGCCAAAAATACGCCTCGCTCAGCCTCCCCAGTCAATGTATTTTACCTGGCTGAGGTATTTAAATCAGGAGTAGTGTAGCCAGGAGTGCAGTCTTGCTCTGCAGCCAGCATAGAGAGGCAGGGATGCCTGGGCTGGACTGAGTTACCCCATCCTGCAGAAGGGCTTTGCCCTGGGGGACAGGGCAGGACAGCACACCTGACCTCCCTGCTCAAAGGGTGTTAGTCCTGTGTCTTACCCTGGCTCATACCTGGGAGATCAAAATAAAGGACTTGAGGAGAAAGGGAAATTTATTATTTTGTTAAAAAATAGAAGTTACACATTGCCCACACTACTGATTTGCCTCAAATGTTGAAGTATTCTTGGGAAGTGGACCTCCATGCCTGCAGTGTTCATCCCTGTTTGCACAGTGCTGTGCAGAGAGGGCCCATAGGTGTAACTCTAGGTACACCTACTGGTTTGGCCACATCACAAGTCTGGGCATTTCTGCCTTTTTTTTTTTTTTTTCCTTTTGCATCTTATAATGATTTTTTTTATTCCCAAAGTTTTTTTGTTTATCTGACAATTAAGTACCTGACAATAATTAAGTAGGTATCTGACAATAAAGTATCTCTCTTTCATGCCTACAGCAAAATCCATTGATTTGGGTGGGAGCTGGTTGGGATCCCAATGCAAACATCCAGAGGCGGAAGCTGGATGTGTGTGCAGCAGGAGCTGCCAGTTCAGGGGGAGCTGTTTGTGTCAGAGCTGCCTGTGTGTGTCCAAGGCAGAGGGGCAGCTCTGCTCCCCGCCCCCTCTTCCAACTCTTCTTTAATGCTGCCTCACTCTTAAAAATGCAGTCTTTAAATGAACACGGTTTCATCAGAAATACTGCTGTCCTGCAGCTGGGTTTCAGGCATGCCCTAACACCAGCTTCTTTTAGGAAAGATTTACTTATTTTTCTTTAAATGTCTGTTGTTTTTGGTTGCATTCCAAAGGCCAAAACTTTTCCCTTCAAAACAAAGCATGAAAAGCAAGATGTGATGTAGTGGTTTAGGCTTAGTAGGAATTGTGCTCGGATATTAATGCTAAAGAAGTACACAGGAATGAGCAGGAGGGTGCAATTATGGATGAGTGTATTTTCTTCACTGATTTTAATTTCATGAGAGCAAGTAACACGGTCCCCCCTCACCACACACAAAGGTTTCCCACTGTCCATTCAGCTGCTGAACCTCTCCCTGTTTTGTTACTCTGCTCACTCCTGTCTGTCCACTGGATTTACCTTACAAATTCTATTTATTTCCTATTGCTCCTGTATTCATTGTCTATTGTCCTCTCTGTGGCTTGTTTGAATTCTTAGACCACTCTCTTTCCCTCCTGCTTTGCCATGCATGCTATTTAGCTATGGCTTTGCCTTTCCAGAAAATACCCTGCTTCTCCTCCTTCCCCCTCCTCCTTCAAAGTTTCAGATTTCCCTTGCTGGCAGGCAGCGAGGGGCTGCACACCAGGCACCAGCCCTTGGGTCTGCTCTGTAACCACAGGACCTGATTCCCCTCCTGCAAACTGAGTAGCGTGACAATAAATCAGCTGAGAGGGGGCTGCTTGGAAATTGCAAAACAGGGACACATAGTGAAACCAACACATGGCTGGGCAGTGACCAGCACAGCTCACAGGAGTTCACAGTTCTCCCATATATATTCCCTTGGGGACAGCAAGGCTGAGTGAGACCTTTCAACAGATTAGCTCTGCCACACTGCTTAAAGCAGCTTTGAATGTTCGGCTGAGATGTGCTTAACCCCAAATCCAGCATCTGAAAGTGCCCTTCCTGTGCCTTCCGGCTGGGTCCCAACTTGGCAGGGGGGTTTGTCCCTAATAATGTAAACACAGCCATACTTTGAAGAAAATTTGAATCCAGACCTGAGCTTGAGCCCATCTGTAATCACCATATGATTTTGCTTTCCTCAAATCTGTACTTTTGAGTATTGAGGAAAATGAGTCATCTCTCCTTTAATAGGTTCTCCTCCTGCAGCCGCCTGCTCTTTAAAATCCTTAAAAGTCCTTTAAAATCGCTGCTGTTTGTGCCTGGGTTGGTAGCCGTGACAAGCAAATATTTAAAGTGAATTTAGAAGGAAGTGTCTAAAGTGACTGTGTAGAGTCTCATCTTTGAGTCGCTCCTTGAGGAAGGCAGTGGAGCTTTATTGGGGTTCAAGTGTTTGAGTGTAGGGAGCTGCTTCCAGAACCTGTATCTCCAGTCCTGCCACATTAGGTCAGAGTAGTTACTCAGTGACTTCTGTTTTCAGAGGAGTGTGAAGCCTTTGCTGCAGAAGATTTGTGTTTCCATTCGACATTATACAATATTTAATTACCAAGATTTCAGTGAAGTTCTGCTCTTTCTGAATCGTAAATGCAAA
>VXBC01001346.1:433697-466349 GCA_013399945.1 Ploceus nigricollis | reverse complement strand
GGCTCGGAGCGGCGCTGGGATGCGCTGCACCTGCGGAGCGCTCCCGCCGCAGCCAGCGCGTCCCTCCCCGGGGCTCTTGCTGGCTCCCGTCCGCGCTCTTCCCTTCCCTTCCCTCGCCTGCGCTCCCCCTCCGAGCGCGTCCCGCACTTGGCGCTCAGCCCCGGGGTCACTCCCTGCTCCCTCGTCCCGCGGAGATGATGATGATGGTGATGAGCTCCGGGAGCGGGGGTTGGCACAGCGGCCGCGCTGCTGATTTATTCTAATTGCACCGGTTGAGAAACCTCTCCAGTTCTCAAGTGTTTATCTCCCAAATTATCTTTCCTTTAATTGCTTGTAATATGTTTAACGCGTGTGGTTGGGTCTGTGACCTTCTCCTCTCTTTAGAGGTTTAAAAAAGCAGCTCTGCTCAACTAGCAAGTGTTGCTGGGTCAGACTTACTTGGAGAATAAAATAGTTCCTAACTCTAATACACTCTTCAGATCTGACTTTCTCTAACATAAAAGTTTGGCCGGCCTACATCAGTGGAGTGTTTTAGAGCAGAGAGAGTTCAAAATGGGGAAACAATTGGATTGACTTTAAGCATCATGATTTCTTATCTCTTACTGTCTGAAACCTGGCGCTTCGTATTTACTTTTTTTTTTTTTTTGCTTTTTTAAATAATTGATGCATAGTTAATAGCAGTGAATCCACTTGAAGATGAGTCTGCTTGATAGGGATCAGACCTCTGGCAAACTCCTAATTTGTCATTTTTCTTTACACATACAAAACNAAAAAAAAAAAAAACCTGAAAATGCTGTACCAAAGCATTCCAAAGCATCCCAGCTGCTGTACTTACCTGGACCTTACCACCTGGTACTGCAGCAAGTATTTTAAAAGAATGGTGACAATCCCCTGCAATTCTGTCCTGTTTTGCTGTTATTTTTGTCTTGTTTTCTTAGAGCAAGCAGTGACCCCTCATGTCACCTGAGCAGGGTTGGAATAAGCAATGCCTTGAGTATCAGCTAAGGGGGTGATGCTTGGGGCGGGGGGAAGTGAAATCTTGTAACTGAGTTTGGGATGAACCTGGCGATGCCAGCTTGGATTTACTCACCTGTTGTTGTTCTGGTGAGCTGAAGTGGTGACAGCTTTGTGATGAAGCTGTTGGATGAGCAGGGAAGGAAGAGCAAAGTTTAGTCTGGGTGATTTCACTTGTGGGAGAGTTTTGAAGTTCAGGTGGGTTGGAGTTTTGGGAGGGGATAAAGTAACCCAGGCTGACTTAGGCCTTACTGGTGACAAACAGGTGTTGTCACAAATGCTGGCAGTCTTAAGGCCATTCAATATAATCTGACTTGTCCTAAAAACACAGCAGTTAAGAAGGAAAGAAAGTAATTTGATGTACCAGTAAATATCATTAATTAAATATTTCAGTGTGGATACTAAGAGTTATATGGGTTAGAAAGAACTTTTTTTTAATGCAAAATATAATATTTTGAAGTCATGTGATGATTTTTACCTTAACTGTTAGGAAAGGTTATGAACTTTAGTGTCAGACATAGTCTTTCTTCCCCACAGTGAAGTCATAGGCTGGCTTGTGCTGGTGGATTTGAGAGTCATGTCATCTTCTGTAGTAAACCTGAAGGTGTTTTCTCACCTTTATATACATGTCTATATTAAAAGCAACAGTCTTAAAAACAAAACATTCTGGATATGGTTTTTTTTTCCCTATTAGCTTGTGGAGAAGTGATGAGCTTATACCCCTGAGCAGGATGCAGAACTTCACTAGGATTCCTCTGGATGTCCCTGATGCTTCCAGGGAAATCTGATGCAATGCACAGCTTGACACCTGCAATTTAAGTACAAGCCATAATAGCATCTTAATACATAGCTTGTCAGAGAGCTTCCAGGAAAGCTTTGTCCAGGAGAAAGCACAAACTTCACTATGATGTGTCCAGTTATTACTTTTGCTGTAACTTCAGGTTTTTGTGCTGCAACGACCTCTTGATGCTTTGGGCAAAAGTACTTCAGTGACAGGCTGAGAGAACATGCTGGCCTGGCATGTTTGACTGTAGGATAGAGAATTCAGCTCTTTTGTGGCTGCTTTTGCCCATCAGTCTTGCTCTTGGTATGCTGGATGCTCTGAGGAATTCTTAATGTTCTCTAGACTGTCATCTCTTATTAAATTCTCCAATTTAGAAGCAAAAGTTCCCTGTGTTCATTGCAGGGTGCAGGGAGGACATGGGTACTTGTAGGGCTCTTCAGCACATCTTTAACAGAATAAATAAATAACTGGAGTAGATAGTGTGAATATTCTTCTTGTTCCCTTTTTCTTTAAATAACACCTGTTCCACATTGCAGCATAACAGCTCACTGCAGTGATATTGTAACAGGTTTTTCAGGGCAAACATAAAGGGATGGCTGAAGCCAGAAATGGAGAAGAGCAGGGAGACAGATGCAGTGATTCAGGATGTCCTCATGGATTGCTATGAGGAAGTAGCTGTAGAAGTAGCTTGTCACAGAAGTCCCAATAAACAGCACACATTTAAAATGGGTGGATGGCTCATCCATCACTGTAACCATGAAACACCTGCTCTATGTCCTTGCCATATAATCAAAAAACCAGAACTCCAATGAGTTTGGAGAATAAAAAGGCTCCTGGGTCTCCATTACTGTGTGGACCTGGTGTGTCTGATGAGTGGCTAGTGAGAGCTAAACCTGGTGTTAAACAGTCCAAGTGTGAGGACAAGTCATTCTGACTGCAAGCAAAGCGACAGGTTTTACTGGATGATGATGGTTGCTGTTAAATAATGTGAACATGTATTTTGAAATCTGCTTAACTTTTGAGTCATCCTTTATTATAAGGCTTAATGTGTGCAGGTACTCGTGCTTGATGTATCTGTCTAATGGCATCACTCTTGCCTGTGGGATATAATTGGCTTTCAGAAGATAATTTCAGAGTCCACCCTGTTTTCGTTTGAACACTATGAATGTTTGAACAAAATTAATGCAGCTTTTTTTTTTTTTTTCCTCTGGCAGAAATTCACTGCCTCAGTGTTGTTGGGATCACTTGCAACAGAAGTTTCACTGCATGAGTTCAGAGTTTTGCCCCTGGTGTCTTCCTTCTGTTTAAGCACTCAGGCTGGAATGTGCCACTAAAAGTCCTGCAAAACCTCTGCAGTGTGTTTGGATGTCTTGAGTAGGGACAAGTGATGTGTGAGGATAACTTTCTGCCCCTTTGCTGAAGGATAACTTTTACGCTGTTTAATTTTGTTTATTTGCAGCTTGCACATAAACAGACTTCTGTGTTTTCTGTTGAGTGGCATCATGTGTGTGCTGTGGTGAAAACTGATTTTGTGGACCAGATGTGGATTTACAGTCAACTTGAAATATCCCTTTGCAAGTAAAGTTTCCTGAATGTGTTAAGTACTACTGAATTTGAGGGCAAGAGTCTAAAGGTTAAAAGCTTGTCCCTCTTTCCTCCTCATCTGTGTTCTTGATGTGGCTTTCAAAATTCTTCAAAAGCACATGTTTGGAGGCTCTATTGTTATTAAATATGACTTTTTTCTTTCTGAGCTTCCTCGTGTAACCTCTATCAAGTAGGTCACACCGACACTCACAATAATGAGTCACGTCAACAGTAAATGCAAACCATATGGTTTGGGTTTTTTCCCTTTTACGCATTGCTTGTAGTTACTTTCTAAGTGCTGACTTGAATTTAGACCCTGTTCAGTACCCAAATATGTCTTTGGGATGGGGAACTGTGTATTTGGAGGTTTCTTCTGAGGAACCAGGACTTGATGTCATCACTTGCACTACACTAAAATATGCTTTTGCCACAGATTTCCTGTGTAACCTCAGACTTAATCCTTTTAATTTTTTTTTTCCCCTGTCTTGATTCATCTGCCTACAAGTGGGAATTTTGTGAAGCTTCCCTAAAATCTGCAAAGCAGACCCATGAGGTGACAAAGAGTCTGTTTTAGGGTTGTCTTCTACAGGCACAGGATAAAAGGTGCCTGTGTTTGGGAACAAGGTGCTCAGAGCATAGGAGGAGGAGAAACAAGCTTGGTGGTGAAGTGATTTGCTCATACTCGCTTAAGAGGTTTGTGACAGGACAGAGACTGGGACCAAAGGATTTTTCCCTAAATAGCCCAAATACTGCAGCAATAAATCAGGCTTCCCACAGCTTGTTCTTCCAGCTGCAGTGCCTGCCCTGTGCAGAGTTGTATTAGGGCTTTCAGTCACTCTGGGTAGAGAGCTGGTGGGCTTGATCCAGCAGCAGTGATAGGCAGCAGGGGTTGTTCAGAGCTGCCCTCAGCTTAGGCTGTGGGCAAACAAGCCATTGGGATTTACTACTCATCCTGCTTAGCAGCTGGCCCTGGCACCCCGTGTTGCCCTCCTATCCCATCCCTGTAGTCCCTGTGAAATGGTTGTTGGGGTGCTCATTTTTGGCCATAGTGAATGGCCACATGTTCTCCTTCTTGCTAAACACAGCTCTGTGTCTGCTTGGAGCCCATCAGTGAAAATCATAAACTGAGCTTAAACCTCATACTGGGTAGCAGTGGAGGAACAAGTTCCTACCATAAAAAGCAGCACAGTTCAGTGCTTCCCCAGCTATGACAAGGGAGAGAGGTGTCTCCTCTCCTCTTTCTACCTCCCAGAGTGAAGACTGGGGCTGCCCAGCTGGGCTAGAGGGTATCGGTAGCACGTAGAGCATTGCTTTTGCTGCAGTTTACAGGATGAGCTTGGCATCCCTCCCAGTTTCAGATCCATTGGGAATATAGACTTGGAAGGGGAACAAAGGACTTGGAGAAAGGTGGAGTCTGATCTGCGAAGCTGGAGAACATGCTGGATTGAGCCACCAGGAAGGGAGTTTGAGCCTACGTGTTTTACTCAGTATGCACAGCTCAGCTGATGGGCAGTAACTGAGCCCATAGTAATTTAATTACTTTTGATCATGTGCTTATATCCTACTTAATTTTGAAGCCTATTACTAGTGGTTTAACATTTTCTTCTGGGGGATGATTTAAAATTGTCCTGTAATATTAAGGTTGAAATGTTGCAAGAGACCTGCACTGCTGAGCTGGATGGGCCAACACCCAGTGATGTCCTGGGCTTCCTGCATTTCTTGCTGTGTGTTTTGGAAGGTTTGACATTCCCATTGTTAGTTCTGTCATTTCTCTAACCTTCTCTTTCTTTCTTCCTCCAGTGGCTTAACCCACGAGTCTCACAGGAAGGATGTTGAGCAGGTCTACCTCCGCTGTTCTGAAGGGTCCATAGAGTGGATGTACCCCACGGGAGCACTCATAGTCAACCTGCGACCCAATATTTCACCTGCCTCTTACAAACACTTGACTGTTTGCATAAAGCCCTTCAAAGACTCTGCAGGAGCAAATATTTATTTGGAAAAAACTGGAGAACTGAAACTCTTGGTCCGAGATGGAGACCGCAGCCCCAGCAGAGTGTATTGCTTTGGCTACGACCAGGGGGGCCTGTTTGTGGAGGCCACTCCTCAGCAGGACATTAGCAGGAAGATTACAGGCTTCCAGTACGAATTGATGAGCAAGGGGATAGCAGCTGATTTGCACACAGCTTCTGGTGAGTTCTGGGGTATTGTCAGACTCCCACCTCCTGTATTGAATGTGTAACAGATGGCAGAGAGAGTGAGTGAGTGAGTGGGAAAGTGGCTGGCTGTGAGTTTCGTGTGCTTTTAAGGACATGTTTTATAAACAGAGCTATTGCAGAAGAATTGATTTGGTTTTTGGTTTGTTGTTGTATTTTGGAAGCTGGTGGCATGGGCTGAACTCCAGTGATTTGTTGAGGGCCACAGCGTGCAGGAGTCTCCCTTTGCAGGGGTGGGGTGTATTTCAGGAGCTAGCTTTACCCTACACTGAACTCCAGCATGAACTGGGCTGCCCAGCCTTGCTCTAACACTTTTCTAACTACTTTTTTACTCAGTTTTTAAGACCCTGCTGCATGTTTTGAATAAGAAACATTTGAACAAGGAGGCACTCCTTTTCCTCAGTGTTTTTTTTCCCCTTTGCAAGTAGTGCTACTTGCTGACCTAATTATTGCTTTTTCTGTTGTGGTTTTTTTTAAAATTCAAACAAGGAAAATGGTGTGTTCCTTCCTCAGCTCTCCTTATTACACTCTCCTGAGCATTACTGTGTCATGGCAGAGCTCTTCAATACTTTTACAGGACAGTGTTGTCTTCTCTCCCAACCATTATGAAAAGCAAGTTTTGTAGGGAGGAATTTTACTCCAATGAAAAGCTTATAGGAAAGAGGAGTGGACAAACTGAAACATCTTACAAGCCTGTAAAGTCTGGTACTAAATAGCATTTGGAACAATGGCTGTAGGTGTGACCTAAGTGTGCTGAGCAATTAGACAGTTTGAGAAGAAAATATGGCATTTGTGGAGGATGACAGGGGTGAAAGGGGAATTCCCTTTACACAGGGGATATCTGGTTGGTGCATCTTACCCATTCAGGATTGCCTCTACCTTTTATCCCCAAAACTAAGGAGGGGAGATTTCCAGAACAGCCCAAGGAATTGCAGATTTAGGATAGTTTATCTCAAATGACTGCAAGGATTTCAAGGTTTAGGTATTTTAAGTGGGGAACCAGATTTGTTTCAACCAGATTTCTCTTTTGAAATGTGGGCTGCCTTTGCTCTTTTGGGTGAAGGCGGTGACAAGAGTCCACAGAGCACACTTGGGATGACTCAGCCCGGGGTAAGCCCGATGTTTAGTGAGGCTGTGTGGCCCAAGAGCTGTATGGATGCTGGCCAGACTCTGCCGTGCTGATGCCACATGCTCTGCCTGAGATGCTGCTTGATAAGCAGTGGTGTGACTAATTAAACTGCAGCTGGATCTTCCAGGGATATCTTCTCTGGGATAAGTGATTGCAGAACTTGTTCCATCCTCTCCCCTCCCCTGGCTCCTTTCCACATCAGGCTCTGGATTGTCTGTTTGTGTATTTGTGCAGCCCTGCCAGTGGTAAATGTTGTCACGCCAGCTCGGATGGGGCTTTATTTTTGTGCAGCTCTGAGCTGGACTCGGCTCAGCTGAGCAGAGCTGGGCTCAGGGCTGATGCAGTAACCTCGGGAACTGACAGGTGGCAGCTTTGCCATTAAAACAAAAAAATATAAACACAAATATTTTAAATTTGAAGCCACTGCCTTTACTTTTGCCATGCTCACAAGTGGTAGCTTATTATTGGGCATTCTGCATTTCAGGCAGACTGCTCTGCTACATCCAAAATTGCTGTAAATGAAGTGGGGTGTCTCTGCTGAGCTGCTTTCCCAGTAAGATCATTTGTGCAAAGATGAATACGCCGTGCAGAATGTCAGCTATGTAGTAAAATTCCGTTGCAGAAGACATTAAATACATTGTTTAATCAGTTATTTGGAGAATGTTCCCAGATTCAGTGCTGCTTTCTCTGTCAGGCTGTGGAGACACAGACAGGCTAACGAGAAGTCACTTGAACTTACTAAGAAAAGTCCTGTACTCTTTTATTTTCCAAAAAAAGTTGGAATTGCTTTTGCATATAGTAAAATAACATGACAGAAACACTGCTTATCACTGCTGGGTTTAGTCTGCACTCAGGGTTTTTCCTGAGCTTTGCTCATTGAGGACCTGCTGCTGACATCCTTTACCAGCACAAACTGCTGTGTTTTCAGAACTAAATGCTCTTCTTTACACATTAAATCTTGGAGGTTTTTAAAGCTGATGGGAGTGTTTTTTCAGGGACGTTCAGAAGTCAAACTGAGGACTGCATCCAATTACAGCTTTCCTCTTTAATAGGCACATTAAATCACTTTTTCTGTGACTGCTGTATTTTCAGCTGTAACAGACACTGGTTAAATTTCAGTGCTGTCTTATGAAACAATGTGGTGGGGAATCTGCTCCATTCTCCAAGTGTCTTGTTTGGCTAGAAGAAGCTTTTTAATAGTTCATCAGCAGAGCCTTCAGGGCAAACTGGGGATCTCTATTGTATTTTAAATTATTTCTCTTGCCTTTTTTTGGATCCCCAGACTCTGGGGAGGGGCTGTGCAGGGTGAAAACACGATGAAAATGCCATACATGACTCTTTCCACTACTCACTTAGAGGAGCACTTTTATTTTCCTATAAATATCTGTACGTCTGGGGGAACTGCCAAATAGCTGCCTTGTGAGGCTTCCACAGAGCAATATATTTGAGGCTCTTTGCAGCTTGTGGACCTCCTTTTTTCTGGAGCTGCTTCTAGTTTTTCTGTGAACCCTCAGATGAAATGCCCTTTACTGAGCTGTTCGTTTGGAGGGGGAGTTTACAATCACTGAAATCACTGAAGATATTTTCCCTGGAGAGGAGGCTCAAGTCAGAGGCAAGTGCTGACCTTAAAGGAGCAGAAAACCCGGCTTAAGGTTCTGCATTTCCAACCACCCTTATTTCAGTCCCTTGTTCACAAGCGTGGCTGATGTTTTTGGCTGCTGTGTCTCAGTTGCAGTTTGACAGAGTTTAGCAGAGCTGGCAGTAGGTGTGAAGAGGTGACAAAGATGTGAGATGCTGTTGCAGATGGAGTCAGAGATGTGCCGGGCAGAGGAAGCTGCAGTGCTTCTTCTGATGGCAAAGAGCTGAAAATTGCAAATATTGCATTATTTCCTTGCTACTTCAGAGTGGGGAGATGACTATCATAAAAAACCCAGGTGTGGGGCTCAGCAATCCAGCCCTTTCCTTGTGCAATAACTACTTGCTAACAACTTCTCCCTGCTTTCCCTAAACGCTGTGTTTGTTTCCTGGTGATAATTGTTGTACTCTGCCCTTGAATTTACTCTCTCTTCCTAACCTGGCATCCCAGCGCTGATTAAAGGGTGTAAGTCATCTGTTTAATACTTCAATGACCTGTTGTGTCCTTAGAGTCCTGACATTGCAGGGTGCATCAACAAATCAACAATGCTTGGCATGGTGCCTGTGGTTTAATTAGAAATCCTCAAGTTTTATTAGTTTACAGCCATTCTTTCCCACTTAATCAGAGTCTAGCAAATAATTCAGTAGAAAACATATGCAGGTTCTGCATTGGCCTTTCCCTTTTTTTTGAAAAGCTGAATGACACAGGATAGTCTTAACAATTTTCTAGATTTTGAGGACTTAACCCTTTTCTTGGCTCTGACTCTGCCTTACCACAGTCTCTCAAAATTTTCCTGACTGTAGGAAGAATTTGTGCTATACTGGTAGATTTTAATTCAGGTTGCTGACATCTGGTATGGGAAGTTTTTTACCGTGATAGTAACAGTCAAAAAAAGTGCATTTCTGTGGGGTTGCAGTTTAGGAAGGGAAGAGGAGTGAGGCAAACATGCCACAGTGCTTGACGTCACTTAATGGGAGTAGTCCCTAAGAAGGGTCACCTTGCCAATTCAGGCATCTTGATGGGTGTGTTCTCTCTTGATATCCTAAGTGATGGTTGACTGAAAGTGCTTTTGATTTCAGATTAGGCTTTGGGTTGCACCCCTCTGTCATTCCCATCCACGCTGATGGTCCATTAACTCCAGCTCATGCTCTGCAGCCTCAATGTTTGCCCGAATGAAGAACTGAGGCACTGTGACATTTTGGCCTGAGGCCATTGGAGAATCAGCAGAACTTGTTTGAGTTGCTGAATTCTGTTGATTCTAATCTTTTCTGCTTGTGCAGGAAGAAAATACTCTGAGTATCAGCCATGCTGCCTATATTGGCAAGTAGATGGAGGTTTTGGAAAAAGTGGTTTGGCCATGGAGTCTCTCCAAGTTTTCTGAAGGTGCTGACCCACATGAGCTCCTCAGCTGTGCCTGGGTTAGATCTGCCTTGCACCACAGCAGACTGCTTGCTTTAAATTTCTATGGAAACTGTGAAGGTCCCTTGAGAGTAATTTACTTTTTGAGTACCTCACCTTCTGCTCAGCTAATCTGCAACAAGAATCTGTGGGTTTGACCAAAAGTTTTGGAGAGGAAGGTGAATCCTTCTTCTTCTGAATCTGTAGGTTTGACCAAAACTTTTGGAGAGGAAGGTGAATCCCCTGTCCCACCAAAGGAGCTTTATTTTGTTACTTAAAGTCTGTGTTTCAAGACTGTCTCATGGAGCTCTGGGTCCAGCTTTGTTCAAGCTGTGTAGTTTGCTCTTCCCATTGCACACTCATGCGAGTGTGTGTAATTTAGTTGTCAGAGCTCAGAGGGTGTATTGAAAGCCCTTTCATTACCCACCTGCTTCTGTGTAGTAAAGAAGTCAAACTTTAACAAAAATGCTCCTTTATCTTGATGGCATCTACAGGTTTAGTGCAGATTCTATTAACTGGTTTCTATGTTTTCTTTATTAATGCTGGGTACCTGGCTGAGAATATTAATACACAGCAGGTACAACACTTGTGTGGGTATCTGAAAAACAAGGCAAAACCAGATAAATCTTTTTAAGTAATTAACAGTATTCAGCTATTTCCTGTATGCTGTTAATTCACTGTCCTGAGAAAACTGATCAGAAATCCAGAAAGCTCAGAAGTCTTTGGCCTATACCAGAGTTTCTGCTAACAAATGGCTTTTTAAAGCACCCTTCTTAACTTCTGATCTTTAATGCAGTGTGTGTTTGGCAGAGGTGGGGCACCAATCTGCCCTGTCTCTGCAGGTATCCTCCCAGGGCTCTGCTGTCATTCCACCTTGTAGGCTCCTGGTCTCATGCTTTGTTCTGGTTCCTCACAAATATCCATTCTTTAGAGTTTTTTTCTTTCTTGGAGGCTGGATGTGCTGCTTAGCTTTGGAACCTGAGGCAGCAGATCGTGGAATCACAGAAAGGTTTATTTTGGAAGAGACCTTTACAGTCCAGCCCTCTGCAGTGTGCAGGGACACCTTCCCCTGGACTCCACTGCTCAGAGCCCCACCCAAGCTGGCTTTGAATGTTTCCAAGTTTAGGGCATCTACCACTACTCTGTGCATCCTGTTCCAGTAGTTCACCATCCTCACACTGGTGTATTTTCCACTTCTTGTCAGAGTGGAAACTTTCTGGTGTTTTGTGCCAAGGCTGGTGAGCAGGAGGCCGTGCCTGCTGTGCCCACTCTTTGCCAGGGTAACCATGACTGAGCTCCTTGCTGCTGTGGGCAGAAGAGGTGATGGAAAGAAGCACTTGGAACACTTAAACTGAAAGTTCCCATGACCTTTATGCCTAGCACAGGTTCTGCCTGAGTAATTGTGACCATCTGAGATGCTGGCACTGTGCTGTGTGGCAGAGTGGGAGCACCACTGGGTGCTGCATGGGGTCTGCTCCAATACACCCCATCAGATGAGAAAAATGCCTTGCTTTGCATTTCTCCCCTCCCTGTTTTCTGTGCAGGCTAAAACTCTCATACCNGCTTTGCATTTCTCCCCTCCCTGTGCAGTTTAAAACTCTCGTAATTCTTGGGGTTGAGGGGTTAGAGCTAGATGGTTTTTAAGGTCCCTTCCAACCCAACCATCCTGTGACTCTATGGAGTGCACAGAATAGGCTGATACTGCAGAACTCTCATTTGGGGTTTGCTGGAGAAATGATTAATAAACAGCAAAGTTGAGGGATCTGCCCTATAAGCCACAGGTGGCTCACCTGTGCACCTAAAGCTTTGATGATTTGACTTTTCTCTAAAAGGTCACAAAAAAGTTTTAAGATAAAAACATCAGCAAGCAGCCTTTATTGCAGTTTCTCAAAATACACTGCAATTAATGGCTATGTAAGGGATTATTCTGACACTCCTGCTCTAAGATACAATATTTCAAATGAGATTTTTTTTTTTTTTGGTGTGTGCTCCCCCTCCTTGCAGGAGCCTGTCCACACTAACTTTATCTTTCCCATAGTATCCAAAACTTGGTACAAGTAACCATGAAAATACAACCAGCATTCCCTAACCCTACTGTGCAAAGAACACATTTAAAGCTAGGTTTTGAGGGCTTGCCACTGAACCATGTGTCATGGAGCAGCAGCTAGCTGGATCAGGCTGGCTGCTCTATAACACTGCCTGGAGTGGGAATAATTTTGAGTAGCTGGAAACCTGCTCCAATTATTCATGTGCCTGAATTGGTCAGGTTTGTGGTGAATGATTGACTGGGTGGGAGAGTTTGAGAACAAAGTTTTTGATATTTTTTTTTTTTTCCTGTGTGGAATGGTGTCAAAGTGCTGCTCTGATGCTCAGGGAATGCACATGCCTGTACATCACCTTGAACTGAGCAAGGGTGATGTTTTGGGGTCTGAAAAATGTTGGACTAAGAAGCCTTCACTTAAAAGAAAACCTCCACCAAAATTGGATGGATTCCCTAATTTAACCTCTCCTTCTCCCAAGAAAAAGGCTTTGCCAGCATCTTCTCTGGCCCTGCTTGTCCTTTGATGTTGTCGGGCAGGAGCTGGTTTTGCAGTGGGCAGAGGAGGTGACAATGGGGCTGCAGTGATAAATACACAGCTGCAGGGGACAGGGGGATAGAAAATAGCTTATTTTTGCTAGACTGGCCACAAATGCCGTTAGCTTATTTCTCAACTCAGTGGGCAGTCAAAACCAATAAGCAGTCAGGTGTATTGTCTGGGCAGCTGGGGCTCTGCTCTGCCCTGACCTTTGTGTACCACCAAAGATGGTCCCACAAACAGAGCTGCAATCCAGCCCAGTTGCTTGGCAGTCTTTAATAATGCTCTGTGCTTGCTCTGCAGAACTGTTTAGTTTGCTAATTCCTGAGGCTGTAGTTAAAGAAGGGATGAGAGGGCGGGGAAGCTGCATTCCTCTTCCCACTGACCGAAACATGGGCCAAATCTTTCCTGTGTTGGAGTCTTGATTTGCAGGACAGAAAATCTCTTTCACCTCGATCTGTGCTAGAAGCCAGCAAATATTCACTGAAATATTGCACAGATACTTGGAAGATATCCTGGACCTAAAGCTGTGATATGTTATGTGTGACCTTGGGAGGTGTAATACTGGCTCAGAAAAGCTGCTGCCCTATGACAGCCTTGGTCCAGCTAACCTTTTTCTGGTTCAGATTTGTGGAAGGATTTTTTGGTGTGGGTTGTACAGGCACCTCCTGACTCCTTTAGATTTGAGCATTAACTCCTGCAATGGGCATCACCTCTGGTGTTTCCCATATCCTTTCTGTATTGAAGCCCTGGGAGAGCTGTAGTGATCAGAGGTGCTGGGAAATGCACATGGAGCTTGCCTGGCATCCCACTGCCCTATCTGCCTCCCAGGATCATTCCTGTCTGTACAGGATGCACCTCTGCCCCACCAGAACTGCTGCTAGCTTTACATCAATTTCTTCTATCTGCAAGTGGATGTCAGAAATTTGAGACCAAAAAAATGTTGCTATGTAGAACTGGTGAATGGGCCTGATGGGACCAAGCAGGGTGTGCTTTTAAGGAAGAAAAGGTGATGTATCTCAAAGCTTTTACTGTTATAAATGAAAAGTTATAAGTAGCTTTTTTTAAGGTTAACTGGCCAATGTTACAGCATGGAAGATCTCTCGCTGTGTAGATGTAGCCTCTTCACAACCCTTCTCAAGAATAGACTGATCAAATAAACATGGTTTTATAATGAAAACTGGCCTTGTTCCTTCAGAGCTCTCCCACATACCAAAAAGAATTTGATTTCTAGAAACAGGAAGGAGAAGGACCTGTGTGGAGCCGAGTGCACATATGCTTCTTTTTTTTTCTTTTTAAGACTCACTTAATCTTTGATCTGTCATTACTCCACTCTCAGGGTTTAACTTTAACCAGCCACTTGTTTCTTAATTCTATTCCTCTTCTCCATCAGAAGCATTAATGGACCGGACCGAAGGGGAGGAGGGAGGGAAGGCTTTTGTGTTCCTGGCAGGTTTCCAGCCTGGTAGTAGGTGCTGGCTCCAGCCTCTCCTGCAGCCCTGGCAGGGCCAGGGAGAAGTGCTTGGCTGCACAATTTCCCCAGGGCATGGGAGTGAAAAACACCTTACTTGTTAATTTTCTGCATGACAGCTGAGCTCTGTGTTAGCTATTGGAGACAAAGCCCAACAGGACATCAAAAGCTTTATAACTTCACATTTTCCTAGATCTGACCCGTGTGAGCTTTTACAAGGCTTTGGCATGACGTTTTCTTTAGAAGAAAGAAGAAATCTTTCCAGAGTGAATTTCAGGAGGGGATGAGCCAAGCCATAAGTCTTTGTGGGTTTTGAGTCAGGGGAAGCATCTCCTTTGGTCCTGTGTGGCAGGGGTGCAGTGCTGGCACGTTCTCGTGGGTGACAGCGAGGGACACTCTGCTCCAGCTCTTCTGCTGCAGGTCAGAGGGGATCAGAGGAGCCCCTCAACCATCCAGAGGCACCTCTGACTTCCAGCAGCTCATTTCTCCTCATGCTTCCCACTCCTAATCCCCCTTGGGCAGTAGAGGTAGGTTTGAGGAAGGAGAGAGGGATTTTCTGTGAGATAGTTAAATAGAGCTGCTTTTTTATGGCTTTATAGTGGTGTCTTGTGCACGTAGAGCAGGAGGAATTCCCAGCAGTTATCTTGCTGCCATCTTTTCCCTTTAATTGCAGTTAGGGAGGGAGAAGAGGAAAGAAAAAAAGAAAAAAAAAAAAGCAGATGTGTACAGGTGCTGCTTGCACAGGAACCTGGGCTGGTGTGGTTGCAGAGACACTTCTGCTTTGCTGGGCTCTGCTGCTGCAGTGCAGAGAGAAGCATTCAACTGGACATCTGATCTGCTGAGTGGGGCTTTTTGGACACAATATCTTGCAGACTTGACTGTAACTGAGGGTTTTTCTAGAGCTGTGATGCAAGGGGTAAGTGTAGGAGCTGGGCTGGGATTTGGCACTGACCCAGTCACCATTCTGTCTCTGCCCACCCCACTGCTGGGTTTGCCACAGAGGGGAAAGAGGAGGAACAGGAAGAAGTGTCTTGAAGCTGTGACACTTCTCATCATTTCTCCTGGGTTGATGCAACTCATGCGTGGAGGTAGAGTTTAATAATGTTTAATGCTGCTTAAATAAAAGTTTTCTGTGGGTTTTTCATTCCTTTTGTTTTGTTTTAAATTTTAAACAAATGGCTGTGTTTCTAGCTGACCTTTCAGCTCGTTTGTTAGAATGGCTGCTGCATCTTGGAACAGCAAAAAGGCATCAATCCCAAAGGATCCTTACGTGCTCTGTATCTCCTGAGCCAAGTTTCAATTTGGAAGCTGCTGCAAATGGAGCTTGCCTAGTACCAAATCTCTTCCTCCCATTGTTTACATAAATAGTTAATCTTTGGTACTCAGGGACTTTAATACCCTCTTGGAAGACAGTTCTGTGAAAAGATAAATTTCTGGTTTATGATCTCTTGTCCTAACGTTTCTCAGAACACAAAGGTCATCACATCTCTAATAGTGAGGTTTTACAATATGCTTTTTTTATTCTTTCTTTGCAGGAAGGA
This sequence comes from Ploceus nigricollis, assembly GCA_013399945.1. NCBI lineage: Eukaryota > Metazoa > Chordata > Aves > Passeriformes > Ploceidae > Ploceus > Ploceus nigricollis. Next base: position 451,003 of record VXBC01001346.1, on the reverse strand, counting down.
AGTGGTATTGACTCGATTCTCTTGTCACAGTCCATGCCACAGCCTGCAAAAGCCTGCATTTCATTAAATTTATTTGCAGGTTTAAACTGTTCTTGGCCAGTGTCTATATTTTCCAAGTTATTTCTGGAAACTTGTACATATGTGCAACTTGAACTGAGTGTTAGAAGGCAAGGAATGGGATTTGACACTTCCTTTTCTGGAGGGATAAAATCACTGATATCCCTTGTTCATACAGAGAGGTCAGGGAAGGATGTCCATTGCAGAATCATGGTGTTGTTTCAGCTGCTCCATCACCACCTTGTCCTGTACCAAATCCTGGCTGTAAGAAGGAGGGAATCTTTGAGCTTTCTATCTGTGCTCATGATCCCTGTCCCAAGTTGCCTCTTCTGCTCAGCACAGGAGCTCAGATTGACTTTCTGGCAAACAAGGGCATGAACACTTCTGCCTTCAGAAGAGCACTAAACTCCCTCATTATGTTACTCATAACATTAACCTTGTATTCATCAAAGCACAGCCTCATTGTGGCTTAAAGGGGGCTAACAAAAAAAAAAGGGAGAGTGTGTTTTTACATGGGCAGCTAGTGATAAGGGGTAACAGCTCTAAACTAAAGGAGGAGAGATTTAGGTTAATGTTAAAGAGAAATTCTTTGCTCTGAGGATAGTGAGGTTACTGGCACAGTGAAGCTGTGGCTCCCCCATCCCTGGAAGTGTCCCAGACCAGCTTGGATGGGGCTGGGAGCAACCTGGGATAGTGGAAGGTGTCCCTGCCATGGCAGGGGGTGGGAATGAGATGATCTTTCAGGTCCCTTCTGTCCCAAGCTGTTCTGTGGTTCTGTGGTCCCATGTCTGAGGCTTATGGATCCAGAGGGCTGGGAGCAGGGCAAGTCCAACTCTCCTGGCTGTTCCCTGACTTGCTGTTTTCCTACTGACATGCTGGAAAAAGTGCAGTGCTTGCAGAAAGCCCTGTAATCCTACCCCATCCAAAGACAGGAAAACCTTGTAAAACAAAGGAGTGATGAGAGAGCTCCTCTGTGTGTTGTGACAGGGTGTCAGTAATTTCCAGCCCAGCTGTGGAGAGGCTCTGTGTCTTCTGGCCCTGTTTTCCCTCACTGTGTGGCTGCAGGTATTGTGTTAAATGCAGGTGTGCTGGATGCAGCTCTGCTGGCCTCAGCTCCAGCTCCTTCTAAATACGAGATGCACTGACAGTGCAGCTGCATTGATGTAGTTTTAGGTGGTGTTTCAGTGTGGGGGTTGTGAGGGTTTTGAGGTTGAGTGTTGTTTTGGCTTGCTCAGGAAGAGCTTTCTGAGGTGGTGAGGAAAGTTGAGGTGTATCAAGAAAGGAAAGGACTAGTCACAGCCTGGTAAACCAGAGTGGTTATCAAATTCTTGTCCACCTCCACTGCAAAGCAGTTTTTTTTTTTTTTCATCTGGGATATGAGCTGTGAGAGGTTTGCTTCATGGAAGAAATGCTCCTTCAGAGAGGAAGCACAGGCATACTTAAGAAGAAATAATTAGCAGGATTTATTTCACTTCGTAATTAGTTAAAGCAGGATCAAGGCAAGATTTATTATTTTTTTTCTTGCTCATATGATGTTTGTCCCTAAACTCTTGTCTCCCATCTAAATCACTGATCCAGTAAGCAGTTGAGACACAATAATTTTTGCTTAGTACTAAGAAAAATAACAGAGAAATGCACCATTATTGGAGAAACCACATCTCTATTTTTATAATCTGCTCTGGGAAGTCTGCACTCTGTGTTTCCAGGAAGGAGACTCATCCTATGATGCCCTTTCCAGTCTGGGTGCTGCCAGCAAGAGCTGCCAGTTACAGAGCTGGCAGCAGGAGTTGGAAAGCTGTGGGTGGGTTTCTTTGTTCCATGTGAACTAATGCTGATGTCAGGCTGAGGGAAATGGGTCTGTGGCCCCACACGGGCGTGGCTGGAGGTGCTGCAGCACAGGGACTGCAACAAGACCCCTCTGAATGTCTTGAAGAGAAAAGACTACTTGTTTTAATCAGAAAAATGAACAGAAAAGAACACTTCAACCCTACCTGGACCTCCTTGGTAGCTCTTGATGCTTAAAAAGGTCTGATTGCTTATCAAAGGGCTGTTCAGAAGTACTGAGGTGTGGGTGGAAGAGCAGATAAAGAGCTCTGTGTTTTCCTCCCCCAGCATCCACACCTTCACCACACGGCACGCGTGCACCGGCTTCTTCATGAAACCAAAGGGTATTCCTCGGTGAAGTGGTTTTCTGCAATTACTTTGTGTTCAACTTTTTCACTTCTGCTTAAAATGTGTCTCTTCCTGTGCGTGCTGCTGGCTCAGGGGTGGGTGTTCAGCACAGCCTCTCTGGGGACACAGGATGGAGAAGGTCTTCTGGGCTCACTGAGTGGAGTGTGACACAGGATGGAGAAGGTCTTTTGGGTTGAGTGGAGTGTTGGGATGGTGGGTAGGGACCTGCAGCAGGGCTCATGGGGTGTTCTGATGGCTGTGACATCGTGGAGTGTGTTGAGAAAAATCTGGACAGGCAGAAGAAACTTCTTTCTTGTGGGTTGGAAGCTGGTTTTGGGGTAAGGTTGGGTCAGTCAGACCCATGGGTGGCTGTTGAAACACAACTGTTTCAAAAGAAGACCAGGCTCCTTCATGTGGTTTCCGTGACGCCTGCAGCCAGAGCCAGCACGTCTCGGTTACATGTGTCCTGCAGGGAGCTGTCATCCTCCACCATGGCCCCTCCATAGCCCCACCTCCTCTTTTCCTAGGAAAGAAGGGTTCTATGCACACAAACCAAAGGAGGAAGGACTGGAGCTGTGTGTGTGAGCAGAGACAGGCCAGCATCACCTCCCACCACTCTTCAGGCAGTGTGTTAAACTGCAGCACTAAAGGGGTGCTCAGATCATCCACAATATTGGGGAAAATCCTTTCTAGACAGCCCAACTCCCTGGTGCTGGCAGAGCTGGGAACCACCTGAGGCTCGTGGCATCTCCTCAGGGCACACCCCTCTCTTACCAAGGTTTCTGCCTCCCTGTGGAGAGGTCCAGGAGAGGACCAGCAGCGTGTTTGACAAAACTGTTGGCCAACAAGTGCGGTCTATTGTTAGCATCGCCTCGTCCTCCTCACTAACACCAGGTTCAGAGGGCAAATCGCTCAAAGCAGCTGGGACATGACTGCTGGCTTGTGAGGAATGATGTAATTACATCTCCCTCTGCGGGGAGGTGAATAGAGAGGCCTTTGGAGGCACTGGGTGTTGGAGGGAGAGGGCTGCCTCAGGTTACTCCAGGTCAGGATACTGTCAGAATCCATCAAAGGCGCTCCCAGGAGAGTCGGCAGCCGACGTGCACAATGCAGGCTTTATGCCACTGCTGGGGAGCTGAGTTATAGGCATCTGGGCTTTGGAGGACTTCAATAAAATGTTGCTTTTCTATGGTTTTTTTCCCCCCTCCACCTTTCTCCTGCTGCTGTATGAATTAAGGCTCTTTGGCTCATGGAGTTTAAAGGAATTAGAGCAGCTGACGTTGATATTGTTGTTGCAAGTTCATAGGCTTGGTTTTGGATGCGAGAACCTGGGCAGCCCTCGAGACATCCCCAGGGAGTCAGGATCTGGCAAACACAGCTGCCTTGTTTAGTAGCCAGGCCCAGTTCCCCAGAAAATGAACATCTTCACCTGCTGTGCATGAGTGAAGTGCTTTTCTTGGGGTTGGGTTTTTTTAATTTTTTTTTTTTTTTTACAGTTATAAGGATGCTTCCTGTCCTAGCCTGAGGTGTGTGTGTTATTTTGACCTTTGGGTGGAGCAGAGCACCTGCTGCCCAATCCAAAGGGAATGAGTGCTGAACTGCAGCTAAAGGCATGAACTTTTGTGTTAAACACAGATTCCTTCATGGCTGTGATTCAAAAGAAAGTGTAGGCATTGCCACCTCCTTAGGATTTATTTTCTTTTATGAGCCTTTGTAGAAATCAGGCTTTGGTTGTAGCCAGTGGATGTTATTTGCTTTTTAATGGTCCATTTACCTCAGCAGTAATCTTTCACAACTTGCTTTCCATCTGTGCTTCCATACCTTGTTTTTGCCACTTGCAAGATCTATTTGATACTCTGTGAATGCAGATGTGGGAGTTGTCCTGCAGAAGAGGATTTTTGGTCTTCATCTGTCTGGAGTTGCAGAGATGGGTGGTGGAGAATGATTGTTAAAGCAGCTCACATGCCACCACACTGCTGTGAGTCATCTGAAGCAGGTTTTAAGTAATGATCTACTGTGAGCAATGCTGAGCATTTTTAATTTCCTTTTGTATTTAAAAAGGGTGCAGGATTTTGCCTAGGGTCCACAATTAAAATGATTTGATTCTGTGTACACATGGAGGTTTGTTCATTTGATTTATTACTGTGTCAGTCTATTTAAATGGAAGGAACCACTTTTAAAGCATTTTGGTTTTCATCTTTAATGTTGATGCTTGTGTTGCACTCCTTTGGAGAACAGAAATGCCTTAGTCATTTTGGTGTTTTCAATTTTCTGATGGGGCTGGATGAACTACAGAGGTGTCTGGTCTAAACCAAGACTTAAAAAGGCTGAGATGCCTTTTTATTACAAGGTCTTTCCAGAATGAAATACCTGAAATCCAGCTGTGGGTTTAGGGGATGTCCATCAGCTGTGCTTTGTTTTGGAGCTTGTGTCCATGTGAAAATGCCATGGGATTTGTGCAAGTTCCCTCTGTGTGGTTGATCTAAGTCAGGTCCTCATTTGGACAGAGGGAGCCTGGGGAAGAGGGACTTCTGCCCTGGATGGATTTGGGAGGTGCCATGAAGGAAACAGCTCCACTGTAGGATGTTCAGTGACTAACACACTGAGACTTGCCCAGGGAAGGGGTGGAATCACCATTCCTGAAGTGTTCAAAATGTGTGTGGATGTGGCATCTGGGGACAGGGGCTAGTGGTGGGCATGGCAGTGCTGGGTTAATGGCTGAACTCGATGATTTTAGAGGTCTTTTCCAGCCTGAATGATTCTGTGATTCTGCTACAATTTTCTTTGTCAGATGAAGCTTCTTTATTTGTTCTAGCCACTGATCAAAATCTCTTGAGTCTAAAACTTAAAGTATCTTTAGCCTGAATTTATTCTTGTTCTCCAGTTATGTCCAGGCTTCATCTGGTTCTGCATTTCTCATTATATTAAACATTTTCCAAACTTTTCTGAAAAAGAGAGCTGAAATAGTATGTGGGGAAAGAAGGGCAGAGAAAGCTGGCTTGTTTCTGAAAGCTTTGGAGGTATTCAAACTAAACAGAAATGTGATTGATCCAGATGCTATTTTGCCTATTCCTTGTCTCTTCTTTTGGAGCTTTTTAAGCTCCTTGAATTATTCCTTCAAATATCCCTGCCCAGAAATGTGCATTTTACGTTTCCTTTAATCCTATTAAACAGCGTGTTACACTGTGTATGAATCATCTGACTGGAGCAAATCTGGTGGATTTGGTTCAATAATCCTTCTTTCTGGATCACTGCCTTTCTGGGTCCCTGGAAAAAAGAAGAGATTTGCCATGTCTTGTGTCAGAGGGTGGCTTGTGCTGTCTGACAGGAGGGTGGCAGAGCATCGGAGGCACCAGCTGCATCTTGTGTGGACAAGCTTAAATCTACTTTTAAGTGCAGTGGATCAACTTTGGGAAGCAGGTGGGGGGAGAGGAAGGCTGTGACTATTTGGGAATCTAAACTAAGTGTTTTCAGATGTTCAGGTTCAAAAACCAAATTTTTGGGGGTGGGGGTGGCTTCAGTTTGCAGTTTGGTGGTGGACGGTGTGATGGAATCTCATCGTGCAGTCACCTCCAGTGGAGCCCTGCTCTGCTGGAGCCTGTGCTTGTGCTGATCCAGGGTTTCCATTTTCCTGGATGATGTGTTGAGGTGACACCAGGTGACAGACAAGGTTCTGATCCTCTTGCCACTGTGGACAGACTCACTGAGCATGGCCTGGCAGGGCAGATCCTGATAATAAGCAAATTCCTGAACTCAACAGGGTGTTATAGAAACATCTGTACTGCAACTACAGCACCTTCTCCACAGAAATATCTGGCTGAGTACAAAGAGGAGCCACATTCTTGCATTGATTAGATTAGTGCAGATATCCAAACGTTTCCAGCAGTACAGGAAATGGTCTTTGTGCTGCTTGAGCTCAAACAGATATGGGCTCGAGTTTCCGCTTTGCCTCATCGCCCTCCAACACGTGCATTGGGGTTTTTCCCTCCCCTCTTTGCCTCCCCCACTCTGTAACCTCCTGGATCTTTGATGTGGTGATGACTAAATGGCCCAACAACACTTGATAGAAATTGTAAGAGAGAAGCTTTGCCATCAGAGTATAAAAGACACATGATGTGAAAGCCTTTGAGTGAATTTACAGCAGAGCACCCTTCAAATGCACCCAGTACCAAAATATATTTTGCATAAGTGCAGTGAGTGTGTGCAATGTTTGCTAGACAATATATCCCAGCAGGATTGGTAAAGAGATCCCTATTCCTGCTTGGTACAAAAATCTCATGGAGGCTCTAGGGTTAACTAGGGTTAGGCCCCACTTTTTGTAGTGGTAGAGATGCCAGACAGATCTTTGGAGTGATTGTTGTGTGTGTTTGTCAGTCACGTTTTTGTTTAGTTTAAATGGTTTATTGATTTAAATTTATTTATTTGCTGCTGTCTAGTCCTTTGCTAACTGTGCCCCTTCCTGTGCAGCTCCCTGCCGACCCTGCAGTGACACTGAGGTCCTCCTGGCTGTCTGCACTAGTGATTTTGGTGAGTTGCTGTGTCTCCCCAATCCCCTCTTCTCCCATAAACACCAACAGACCCCTCCTCACTCTGGCAGCCTCCACCAGCAGTAAATGTGGTCTGAGGGTGCTGGGCACACGGAGAGCTCTGAGGAGCTCAGAACTGTCTGCCCAGCTGGCACCTCCCCACGGTGGACAGAGTGACACAGCAACCACGGTAGAAGGTCAAGGATTTGGGTGCATCAAGGAGAGGCCATTATTTCTTGTTGGTCGACTTGACAAAACACCAAAAGTTTCACTAATTGTCCATGCTTCCCTTTTTAAAAGGGAAATTAGCATTAGCTGTATCTGTCCTGGCTGAAGAACAGAAAGTACGTTGTCAGGGAGCATTTAGCACAAATCTTCTTGTTAAAACTCTTCATGATTAATGCTGTTTTTCTGATGTAATTATTTTTCTGTTTAAATTTAATATGTGGGTGCCCTTTGCTGGACAGATTACAAATATAAACTATAAAAATTGCAAATATATACTTGTGGTTTCTGGATAATCTTAACTCTCAGAATAACAAAGGACCAAAACTTGGGCTGCTGTAGTGAAGTCAGTTCCCCTGGCTGCACAGGCCTGAGTTTGGACCAGGGTCTTCCAAAGCATTTTTGAGTAATTAATCCTTAAAACCTTTTTTTGTTTCCAGTGATCAGAGGCTCCATTCAAAACGTAACGAACGAGGCAGAAGAGCAAGAATCCATAATTCACGTTGGTGTCAACAAACTGTACAGGCAGAAGAGCAAAGTCTTCCAGCTGACAGGGGAGAGTGGGAACTGGAGAGGACAAATAAAGACCTTGCTGGAGTGTGGGGTGAAGCCAGGAGATGGAGACTTCCTTTTCACGGGACGTATGCACTTTGGGGAGGCCAGGTTAGGCTGTGCCCCTCGCTTCAAAGACTTCCAAAGGATGTACAAAGAGGCAAAAGACAAAGGGCTGAACCCATGTGAGATTGGCCCAGATTGAAACCCCCTGTTTGGCCGAAGATGGCTTTTAGCATTTGGCCAGGAATATTTCCTGGCTGCAGTGGAAACTCTGAACAAACCTGGTAACTGAGGCTGGACAGAGCTGGAGGCTGAGACCCCACAGCCTGAGGTGCTCACAGGCTCATGGAAGCAACAGAGGTACGAGCTCAGAGGGCTGCCAAGCAAGAAAGGCTGGATTTTTAACCAATCTTGTCCTTATGAATTAAGTTATTATATTTTTTTAGTGACTTCCTTAGGAAAACAAACAAAGAAAACTCCCATGTCTTAATAAAAGAAAAACCCAAATGAAAGCCAAGATGCCTTTGTATCTTTTTAATACTAATTTTTAAAAATGTCTTAAGCTGATGTAGCATTTGGTATGGCGTATTCTGTATAAATGGCCAAGAATGTGATAGAGCACGGTAAAACATCTTAACATTGATGCTTTGTAAAAAGCTTGGTGTACAATTCAAAGTTGTTTCTTATGACAGAAATTTATGGAGCCAAACTCTTATGTGTGTGTGTTGTTTTTTTTTTTTTTTTTTATTTGAAAGAATGTACAATTGCCACCTGCAATTTTTTGTCCAGGCTGGCAAATTCTTTCCATTCCAGAGAAATAAAGGTCCCTGGATTTGACACATGCTGGTTAAAATCTTTATTTTTTTTTTCTTCTTAAGGGCGATCTCAGCTAGTCCAGATGTGCTCATAGATCAGTTCTGGGCTGCTCACTTATTTTGTGGCTTCACTGAGCAGAACCAGAGTTCCTGTGAGGCATTGGGAACCACAGTTTTTTTCAAAGGGGAAGCAAGAGCTATTTTTGGAGATTTTTAGACATGTGTGCAGGCAAGGCTTTGAGTGTTCTTCTCTCTGATGCCAGCAGAGTTATTTTGGGACCAGCTCCAAAGGCAGGCTGACCCTTCAAGTTTAGCTTGAAGCTTTTAAGTGTGGTAGCTTGGCATGAGGTGATTTTTGATGCCTGTGAGTCCTGGGGGACATGACCAGGCCACCTTGTGAGAAATAAACCCTTGAACGAGGCTGTGCCACCTCTGCAGGCACTGTCCTGAGGAGCTCTCCCCTCTGTTCAGTCCTGCTGTTCCCCATAGCCTGCAATGCATCACTGATGGTGCCTTCACAAGGATTCTAATCTCTTGCCCATGTTCATTCTTCAGCATTCTCCACTGCTCCAACTTTTATTTTAGGCTGTCAGGTACTTTAAATAAAAAGTTTCTACTCAGTGTTGCTTTCTACCTGATCCCTCACCTCTCCTTTGTGTGACTTGGTGCTGAGGCTTGGGGAGGGCAGCTCAGGGCATGGTCCTGGGTGGGTGCAGGAGGTTCTGAGATGGATGGTAAGGAGATGTCCCATGACCCTTATCAGGGGTAAAAGCCCCAGGGTTGTACCAAAATACTGGCCTGAAGTGAAAGCAAAATCCCTTTGCAAGTGTTTCTGTGAACTCCTCTCAGCAGGGCTCATTCTGTGGGCCAGTGGGAGAAGAAGAGTTTCTTCTGCTGTGGTAAGGTGATCCTAAAAGGCTCCAGGGCACTGTGATTACTTCTGCAAAGACCTCTAACCCCATCCAGCACCCACCTATTTGCTGCTTTGACCCCTTCTGCTTTCCAGCCTCCTGTAAGCCAAAGCCCCAAACCCAGCACCCCGCTCTGTGCAGTCCAAGGTTCCCTCCAGCCTATTGGAATTTTAAAAGAAATGAGCCAGGACCAGTAGAGGGGTAAAATGGTTCACTCCAACCCCTCTCTGTGGCCTTGCTTCCTTTGAGGATCTCAACCCAGCCTTTTTCAGGCTTTTAAAAAAGTGATTTAGCAGTGAGATAACTCCCAAGCACAGCTGAGTGGGCATTTCAGAAGCCCTGTACCTCTCCTCTCGTCTCCTGTTGTGTTTCATGAGCTTTTTCCAGCACAGAGTGCCTGCTGGCAGGATGAGAAGAGAAGAACAATATGTTCCTGGAATTGCCTCCAAACTGCCCACTCTCATCTTCCCCTGCAAGGCTGCAGGAGCAAGGGGAAGAGGCTGAATTAAGTGTTCAGCCAGTATTTTATGAGGACAGTGCGAGCAAAATGCAAACAGTTGGGGAGGCTTTGGCCCTGGAGCTCCACCTTTGGCTGCAGTTCAGTTTTTATGGCAGTTTGAGTTGTTTGTAGACTTTTTTTTAAAAAAATACCCTTTGCACCCTGTGCTTTGTACAGAGAGAGGTTAACAGGGATTTCACTGACTGCCCTAAAATCCAGTGCCCAAATGCTCACCCTTAAGTCTTTGAAACATGATTTTAGCTTGACTTGTCTGGCAGGAGAGTCAGGGATGGAAAGGATGGATTAAAAATGATTGTCTTTGCTCACATGTGCTGACTGCACTCTGTAATGAGAAGCAAATGACACATTGATGCAGTGTCATGTGGGGACAGGTTCGTTGCCACCTAATGAAAGACCCCGGCTGAAGGTGACTCAGGACAGAGGTGGAGCAGGTGCTTGCAAAGCATTGCTCTTCTTACCACTGCAGCTCTCTGAAGATGAAGGGCTTCCTCTTGGTACCTAATTAGCATAATTGAGTTCCTCTTAAAAGCAACAGGCTGACTTATCTGTTCCTTAGGAAGCAGAACTAATGACCTTGAATTGCCTCTGTAAGAGCCCCCTCCAGTTGGGCAACACTGCCCATAAATAGGCACAAGGCATGTGCTGTGTTCTCGTGTCTGAGCTCTGGCAAGTGTGTGGTTTGCGTTGTTGGTGAAAACAATTTCCATGGTAACCCTCAATTTCTCTGACTTTCCATGAGCCCACTGGTGAGCTAAATCACCTCCCAGGTATGAGCCATGCTGTGGTGACACATAGGTGGGTTGGGAAACTCATGTGGGTGTCTACAGGGTCTGTTTGAGGTTTATCAGATGCTGCTTGACTGGGGGAAAACTTGTCCTTCTTCATCCTGTGGGGACACAGGGTCATCTCTTCTCCAAACACCACGACTTCAGTGCCTGCATGGAGGGTCACTGTGCTTCGTTTGCTGACAGCCAGGCCAGAGGAGCATGATTATTTCACCTGTTTGCTTCCCATTCAGGAAGAACAGGCCATTTTCCCCCTGCTATGCTGATACACTTTGCTTCTTGCATGTGAGGCACGCCCAGGCTGCAGGGAGGTGTGATGGTCACAGTTTGTCCCCAGTGACGTCCCAGCCCACCTTCAGGCCAGCTGGCTGTAAGATCAGAGCTGCTTGTAGATACCTTTTCATCAACACAACTTTTTTTTTTAAGTTCTGCTGTCTCACTCCCATGGGTGATCCCAGTTTTCCTTCTGGGAAGCATCAGGCGTTGCTTTAGCCCCAGCCTGCTGCTGCTCTCTTCTCCTGATAAAAGTACTTGCCATCAGCGTGGCTCAACCTTTTCTGGAGGAGGGTTCTGCCCTGATTTACCCCTGTGCTGGGCCATGCTGTGGCCTGGTCCTGTGTGGAACTGAGGACCTCATCCAAGGACACAGATGGATGGACACACCATGGAGGTTTTCCTCTGGGGGAGGACGCTTTGGCCACATTCAAGCTAAGTAACAGCCAAGCTGTTTGCACCTTGAACACCAGCATGGGTGATTTCTTCAGCACAGACCTTGCTGCTGTGCTGCCTGAGAGGGGAAAGGTTGTGATTTGAAGTGAGTCACCCTGGCAGGAGGCAGGAGACGTGATCTGGCTCTTGCATCAAGCTCTGCTGGGCGTCCAGGGCTGTTCACGCCCGGGGAGGAGGCTGGGCAGCCAGGGACGTGCCGTGCTGCAATGCAGCAGGTGTTTCCTGCAAACCTGGCCTTTGAAGTGTGATAGGGCTTGTCTGAGCTCCAAGCCTGACCAGCTGATGTGGTGCAACACCTCCGAGGCAGATAGGAGCTCTCCTGCTCGTCGTAAACGTAATTAGACAATACTTAATTCTGGAACTGGAAAAGCCTCTGGGTGATGCGTGTCAGAGATGCTGGTTCAGTGGTAAATAAGGTTAGCAATATTGGGACCAGCTGTTCTAGGAGACAGCAAATTGAAAACCAAATTGGTTGAGGAGTAAACCAGAAAAACATCAGGAGGGAGCTGTGTGTAAGTCTCTGAGAGTGGTTAGAAGTAAGACAGAGCCAAAGCAAAGTCTTGACAGAAGCAAGATTCAGGCCTGGAGGAGTGGGGCTGCTGGGGAGGATGAAGAATCAAGTTTCTCCTCTCCAGCTCTACAGAATGATTCCCCTTCCTGCTGCAGGGGCTGCCCCCTTCAGCTGACTTTGAACCTCCTTTCAGTGAGGCCCAGCTGGCCTTACTCTGGGATGGTCAATAAAGAAGGAGCCTTTTCCAGATAATCCTTTCTCCTTCACCATCAGTCTTGACTTCAGAGCCTCACTGAGAGACATTGAGGGGGCCCAATGAATAACTGTGAGCACTCACTTCTCCTCCTCCTCCTTCTCCTCTCCCTTTCTTCCTCCCTTAACAAAAACAAGGTGCCTGATGAGAGTGAAAAAACCCCAGCCCTGTGATGTTCATTTTGGAGTGTCACACCCACCTGTCTCAAAATCACCCCAATGCCTTGATTTTGCCCCAGTCAGCATTTGGAAGTCTCTAGCCAAGGCTGAACAGGAAACATGGGTCTCTGCCTCGTGTCCTTCCTCAGTGGCTCTCCTGGGCTTTGTGCTGGAGCTGAGCAAAGGTGTGGGCTGCCCATGGCAGACTGGAAAAGCACCAGTATGTGGTGGTTGCTGTGGCCAGCACCTGGCTGCTCACTCATGTTGGGGCAGGAGCATCCAGGGAGAACCTCAGCTAGAGCTCTGAGAGTGCTGGGGAGGGGCAAGACAACAGAAAGGGCAGTTTTCAGTAGTTATTTCAATCTCACCTTGTTTAAAGGAATTTGTCTCATCTGTTATTCCTTTCCCTCTGCCCAGCAGAGGAGCAGAACTTCCAAGCACAATGAGGAAGCTGTGGCAGGCAGTCTTTGCAGGCACAGAGNCCAGTATGTGGTGGTTGCTGTGGCCAGCACCTGGCTGCTCACTCATGTTGGGGCAGGAGCATCCAGGGAGAACCTCAGCTAGAGCTCTGAGAGTGCTGGGGAGGGGCAAGACAACAGAAAGGGCAGTTTTCAGTAGTTATTTCAATCTCACCTTGTTTAAAGGAATTTGTCTCATCTGTTATTCCTTTCCCTCTGCCCAGCAGAGGAGGAGCAGAACTTCCAAGCACAATGAGGAAGCTGTGGCAGGCAGTCTTTGCAGGCATGGAGATCTGCAGAGCCTCAGGTGGGCCCTGAGGGTTCAGAGGGCTCTGAAGAGGCAGACAGTCCATTCCTGGGATGCTGAGTGCCTGTCCATGGCCCTGAGCCACAGTGATGAGAGCACCAGCAGTGACTGCAGCTGGTGGGGCTTCAGCTGGGCCCCCACTTGCCTCCTGTCCCCAGCTGCAGGGTGTTGAGCTGAGCTGCTGCAGGACTCGGGTCCTCTATTGACGCCTTGTGGAGGCTGACCTGGAACAGAGGCTGGACAGAGCTAAAGAATAAAGCAGGGATTTATTAAAAGGAGCTCCTCAATGGATCCACCTTGGGCAGCACAAGAGCCCAGCCAGGGCTGCACCCAAGATGAACCAAAATGGTCACAAAATGCACAACCAGTCACGGGGGCTCTCACTTTTGTATGTTCTGCTACATTTGCATCTTGGAGTTAATTGTCCAATTACAGCTTTTAGGTTATGAAGCCCCATCCTTCTTGTTTTTCTCTCTTCAGTCTACTGTTGTTTGTGCTCTTGGGCTGAGATTTGGATCATTTGTCCTTGGTCCCCAGCTGGAGAAGGAATTGTTTTGTCTCCCTACTCTGTGCACAGAGCTCACCATCCCCTCATGTGAAGCTCAGAATTACACACTAAAACAGCACAGAATCTGAAAAATATAAAAGCTAAACCTGAGGCATCACTATAACCCATCCCACAGCTCTCCTTGTAGCTTTGCTCTGTGCTGTGAGGTTTTCCAGAAGGTTTTGGGTGACCCTTGCTCCTTGCAGGGAGTTAACCAGCCCTGAGAAGGAGCTGCTCCTGTGTTTGAGGTCTCCAGCCTGCAAAGCCTCACTCGTGTGCTTTGTGTGTGCAGCTGATGTGGGGCTGCCAGGGCATGGATGGGGCTGCCAGCAGTGCTGGGAGGGGAGAGGAGAGGACAGGAGGAGTGTCCACTTGTGCTGGAAGCAGAGCTGACTCAGGGCTTTCTCCCCAGGGCTGGGTGCTGACTCAGCTGCTTTGCCTTTTCCTGGCTCCTCTGAAAACCAGAGGCATCTCCTGGGGCTCAGAGGCCGTAGCAGTGCAGCAGGAGTCAGCATTACTTGGTTTTGGGAGAGTCACGCCTTGCCTCTTTTGGGGCAAGAGCCAAGAAGTTCAGTAAGAGCTTCAGGATTGCTCCTGGGTGTGTTTTGTGCTCCTGCTGGGGAGCACGTGCTGCTCAGCCTGGGCTAATTCCTGGGGTGGATGTGTGCTGCAGCAATGCTGCTGCTGCTGCTGTGTACCCCACTGGACTGGGGCAGGGAGGATCTTCCTCCAGCCTTACTGGAGTTTATTTCATGGAATTACTCAGGCTTGTGCCAGAACATACTCCCTGCTCTGGTGGAGGCTGGGTGAGGCTGAGCTTCTGGGGTGGAAAGCACACCATGGAGGTTGTCCCAGCACCTGGGACACCAGGCTCTGCCCTCTGCAGCCAGTCAGGTTTAGGTGCTGAGCTGGGATGTGAGGAACATCTTGTGCAAGTGATGAGGATTGACCTCTTAGCCTGGAGCCTGGGGTGGTGGGAGCTGAAGGGATGCTGAGCCCAGCAGCTTTGCTGCCAGTTCCAGGTGGTCCTGAAAGGGGGGTGGCTCTTTCCTGATGCTTCCAGCAGCCTGGTGGGCTCCTCTCTGTATTGGAAAGTGCAGCCATGAGGCTGAATCCTGCTTGGTCCTGGCTGCTCCTGTGATAAACATGTTTATCCCACCTGAAATGAGCTGAGGGAGAAGGGCTTTGGGCCACATCCAGAGGTGAGGGCATTGCTGACTGCACGGAAACCTGATGAAATTGCCTGTAAGAATGGCAGAGATGATGAGGGTGGATGAGGCAGTGTGGATGTCCCTGCCATCTCTGTGGGTGTAGGGGCTGGGACAGGTGCCCACCCAGGCACCGTGGTGGCTGTGGAGGGGTTGCCCCATCACCAACCGGTTCCTCCGGTTCCTTTGGGAAGCACCAGGCTGAGCTGGAGTCAGACTGGTTTGTGCAGAGCCTGTATTTGCCTGGAGAGGAAAAAATAATAATAATAATAATTAAAAAAAAATCAGTTCAGTCACCTCAGCCCAGGGAGTGGCATGGGGAAGGTCCTGGGCAGCCCCACTCTGCTCTGGCTGTCGCCAGGCTGGAGCCTGCCCTGGGGCTGAATTACCGCGTGGCTTTGGAGAGGACAAATGGGGACTTGAGCGAGACACAAACAAACACATCTCTCATTGTGATGTGGATGGTGGCTGTTCTTGGAGAGGTGTCAGCTCCTCCGAGGGGCTGGGCAGAGTGCTGGTAACACAGCTTGCCTCGTTGGCTGAAGGGAGGAGGAAATTCAGGCATGGACCCATCTCAGGGCAGATTTCAGCACGGACACAAAACCATTACACTGCTGATAAGCAGCAGTGGCTGCAGCTCAAGCCCTGTGTTAGTTGTCTGGGGCAGCTGAGCCAAGCTTGCCTTGCCCTTGGGCTTTTTCCTTCTGACTCTGCAGTGTTACCACCCTTCCTTGGGTTGTTCTTAATCTGCTTATTCCAGAGAAATCCTATCTGCCTCTTACTGTGCCCCAAATGCAGAAAGACTTTCTGTCTTTCCCAGGGTGGAAAAAAAAATGTTTTCAAAATCCCCCACAAATGTTGCTGCCCTGCAACAGTTTTCTTCAATCCCACAGAAGATGTTTAAATCTGAATTTTGGTCAGTGCTGCAGGGTGTCACAGGAACACACCAGCCTGAATGCTGGTGGGTGCTGGTGGGCTGGGGATGAAAGGTGGATTTTGGAAAAGGAAGACTGGAGCTGATTTCAGGCAGTGGGTGCCAGGTTCTGTCCCCTGTCTGGGCTGCTCTATTCAAGTGCCTGTTACTGACCCATGCCTGCAAATGCCTCCTTATGCCATGGGTATAAACACTGCAGGACTGGCTCCTGGGGCTCAGAGGATCTGGTAAATCTGTTGACCATGCTTTTAAAAAAAATCTTTAGAAGTGGCCAAACCTTAGCTAAACCTTGGCCTTTATTTCACTTAGCTTCTCCCCTGTTTCTGAAGCCCTTCAGAAGGGATGGGCTGTGCTGCCCACCTTTGCAGGGCTGGCTTGGCTTGCTGCTTTATCTCCCTTGTGACACTCATGCCCTTTCCTTCCCCCTTCATGCTGCAGGGCCCTCTCAGAGCAGGAATGGGTGATGATGTTAAGCCCTGTGCAAGCAGCCTGGCTATGGGGAACTGCTGCAGAGGCAGCAGAAGTGAAGCTGGGTGGAAAAACCCCTCTGTGTTGTTCAGCTTCCAAACCCCACGTAGCCTTGGCTTAGCATCCAAAATTAAATTATCATTTCCTTCACAGCCAAAGGTATCACAACATCTGACACTTGGGAGTATCAGGGGGAAAATTTTATCTGCTGTGACCCTGCTCAGTGGCTACAGAGATGGTCAGTGACTGCCACAGCGTGCAGAGCTGAGGGTGCCTCTGGCTGGGGCAGCACTCACTGTTGTTGGCTCTTTTGCCTCAGTGTTTCCTTCTTTCCACATCTCCAGGCTGGGGTCACTCTGCTGTGGGTGTGAACAGACACAGCTGGGCTGATGTGCCTTGCCTGGGCTCCCCAAGGCTCACCCAAGGCTTTTTGGGACTCCCTTTGGCAATGTGGAGTGGGCTGGGCTATGGGTGAGCAAAACTCAGGCATTTAATTTTTGCTTATCAGACTCCTTTGGGTCAGGTAACCTGATCCAAAGCTCTGCCAGGCTGGTTCAGATGGTCTGTGCTGTGCATCCCATGGCCTTCACACTGTGGACACACCTCATGCTGGGGTGAGTACATCCTTGACCCTGTGGAAGCTGAGGCTGCTCTTAATATGCCCTGGCTGGGTCCTCCTGGGTGTGCTGGAGAACTCTCCTGGTTTCCACGTGCTATGGAAAGGAAAAAAGTCAGAAAAATCCAGGCTGTTTGATTCTCCTTCAGAAAGAAGCAATAGCACAAGTGGAGCATGGACAGACAAGGGCTCACCACTGAGCCCAGGGCTTTGCTCTCTGCACCCAGGCCAGCTTCTTGCTTCTCTTGGGGACACCAAGGACAAGCACAGGGGTGCTGATGGCCCCTGCTCTAGGGATTGAAGCAGATGGTCTTTCCATACAATGTGCTGATGTTTTTGGCTGTGAATGATGCCTTAAGATTTTAGCTTTTGTATTTTTCAAATCCTGCACAGCATTAGTGCATAACTCTATAACTCTGAACTCCATATAAAGTGTCAGCTACTGCCTTCACATTTTGGTCAGACAAAACAATTCCTCTGGGCCTGAAACTCAAGGACACCCTACAGCCTCAGGCCCCAAAAAGTAACAATGAAAGTGAATTTGGGGGGCA
>VXBC01001346.1:418075-433599 GCA_013399945.1 Ploceus nigricollis | reverse complement strand
AATAGAATATATAGATATAATTTATATAATTTAATAAATTTATAATTAATTGAAGGACTTTAATAAATACTGTCAAACTATAACACCACTTTATTCTCTTAACCTTGTCCAGCCTCTGTTTTCCAAGGCATCACGAGGAGCTGCAGAGGACTGGGCTGGTGGGGAGCAGAACCTGCTGCTCCTTAATGTGGATGACTGAGAATCACTTCCTGGGGGTGTTTGATGGAGATAACTTGCAGATATGACCACGTACCAAAGTGCTGCTTGCCCACCAAACAGAGCCTGGGCTGCCCCTGGAAGGGGGGGATTTGTGCTGCTCACATCCAGTGGGAAATCTTCTGGAGCAAATCCTGCAGGCTGCAAACTCGCTGTTGTTCAGGTGGATGTGAGAGAGTTCAGCCTGGAGCCAAGTTCAGCCCTGGGTTCTGCAAGTCTCAGGCACACAAATGCTGCTCAAGAGTTAATGGGAAACAGAGTGTGGAGCAAAACAAAGACAGACCTTTTGAGGTCTCAGCTGCTCAGGGTAATATTTAGGTTTGGTGACTCTCTGTATCTTAGAGATGGGAATGCAGCAAAGCTCTTTCAGTCCAGAGTATACATGGAGCCCAACAAGACTGTGGGCTAATATCAACAAACCTTTGGAAAAGCAGATCCTGTCTGCTTCAGCAAAGCCACAGTGTTATTTTTCTTTCAACAAATGTATTGAGACAATAATAATGCTGTGCAGATTGGTTGTCCCTGGCCTACATGATTTATTAGGAAGCAGAAACAATTGGAGTTGCTGAGAAAAAACAAGCTTTGGACATGGATATTTTTCTCCTCTTTTTTATTTTCATTTTTCTCCTTGATTTCCTCAGGAATTAAAAAAGGGCCACCTAGTCTGGTCCCAGGAGAGAGGTTGCCTCCTTCTTTGCATTTCTTACTGGACCACCAAGCCTGGGCTTGCTGCTTAGACACTTCAGTGCTGGGGAGAAGGGGGAGTGAAGCTGTGCTGGGGGGAGGCTGGGAGAAGGTGATACAGCCACAGAGCAACATTCCCAGGCAGGAAAGCAGAGCAGGTCTGCAGGAGGAGACCTACAATCTGTTTCTAGCTGTCAGTGACTCAGGGACAAGTTGTTTCCTCTCTCTGAGCCTCCCTTTCCCCCTGTTTATTGTGTTTATTTACTGCTAAAGCCATGGAGAGGGGTGGTGCTGGCTGTGCCCTGGGAGCTCAGCCCAGCTCAGACCACCAGGTGCAATGGCAGCACAGGAGCTGGCTGTGGTGGCAGGTCCCACACTGGTGGCCTCAGCTGTGGCAGCAGCTCTCTGGCCACAGAGAGCAGGCACAGGCTTTCCCAGGATTTCTCCTGAGAGAAGCAGAGAAGAGAATCAAAACAATTCTTATCTCTGCTCTTGTGGTGCCCACGTGGAATGTGTTTGGAGATTGTTTACCCAAGGTGATTGCTGGGTTGGATTCTGGTGATGGTGTTTGGATTTCATGGACCAGTTGGATCCAGCTGTGTTGGGACTCTCAGGAGAGAATCATGAGTTTTCTAGTTAGCCAGTGAGTGAGAGCTCTTGCTACTGTAATACAGTGTAATATAAGTATAATAAAATATACTATGAGATGATAAAATAAAGCAATGGATCAGCCTTCTGAACCATGGAGTCAATGCTAATTATTCCCCAGCTGGGGGCCTGTGGTAACACTCAGCTCCTGCTCCGTGGCTTGAGCAGAGAACATCTTCACTTTGGAGTGGTTTATTTGCTGCTTCCTCAGTCAGTAACACCCTGGGGAAGGTGGGCAGGCCAGGCAGCCCCCTCTGCCAGCTCTTGTCCCCTTGCTGGTTCCAGAGTGGATAATCACACTGTCTCTGGCAGCTGCTGGCTCTGGCTTTGTCCTCTTGTCCCCTCTGTGCTGTTCCACACCTTCCCCCCTGCCTTTGCATGTGCTGGGGTAGAAGAAGGTTCTGCTGAAGGCTGGCTCTCCCCAGGACCCTGGGGGTGGATGCTTCTCCACCCAAGGGCACTGGGGTGCAACCTTTGTGTAGTGTGAGGTTTCCTGACCTCCCTGACCTGCTACACCTTATCCAAAGCTCCTGGGAGCTCCTGGGGGCCCTGTCCTCCCTCCCCACCCCACTGCTGTGCGTGGTCATCGCTCCAGCTGCCCGGAGAGGGAGTGGCCAGCTGTGGCCAGGGAGCTGGGGGCAGCTCCCAGCCTTGATGAGAGGCAGCTGGAGGACAAGGCTGTTCCTCCACCACAAAAACCCCACAATGAGTGGGGGATTCTGCTTGGGGTGGGTGGGAGCATCTCCCTGAACACCCCATGAGGATGAAGGAGGCTGAGCCTCACCGTGCTGGGGCTGAGCTGTGCCAGGTGGTCCCACTTGCACCCATGGCCCTGCACACCATCTTCACTGGGTTTTCTAGAAAAAAAACCTGTGACTTTGGTTAATAAAGTGCAAGGGGCTCCCTCACAGTGTTTTGAGGCAGCAGGACCAGGTGCTCTGGCAGCAAACTGCCGACTGAGTGTCTGCACGGGTAAGTGATATCATCAGGGTTTGCTTTGCCTTCAGAAATGACTAAACAGATTTTCTCTGGTTTCCAGTTGACCCCGTGGCTCCCTGTTGGTGATGGGAGCAGGCTGTTTAGGTTTGAGTTAATGGTGCCATGGCCAGCCCCAAATCAGCCTCAAAAGCTGGAGATGGATTCAGCAGGTAGAGGGAGGGGGAAAAGCTGCCTCCACTGCACCCAGCCCTTGCTGTTATTAAATCAGGGATTGCTGAGAATCATCTCTGATTCATGCCCCAGCTGAAACACAAGTATTTCACATTTGTCTGAAGGGATTAAGTTTTTAAAGCTCCTGCCCTTCTGGCTCTGTGTTTTCCTCCTACGGGTTAGTCAGCCTCAGCTCCCAATTTTTGAGAAAGACTGGAGGATTGGGGGCAATTTTCCTTTGTGATCTTTTTCTTCCATGCCTGGAGTCAGCACAAAAAGGAGTGAGTGAAAATGAGCTATATTTGATTATTGCAGGGGGCTAGAGGAGCCCTGGGTAATTGCTACATTTGGTTCCTTTTCTCTTGGGTTTCACTGACATTTCAGACAGCAAATGAGCGGCTCCTTCCCCCTACAGATGTTTTCTGTTGGTTATAGTTGGGAAGAGACCATAGATGATAAATCCATGTGCTTCTTTTGTGTTTTTTTCTGGGCTTGTTGAAATCAGAGTGGGGCACAGGGCTCAGCTCTGGATGCTCCTGCCATTGGGGTGAGCAACAGCAGGACCTCCCTCCCTTTCTGCCAACCCTGTTTGCATAAGAGAGGAGGAAGAGAAAAGGTGAATCATGACAGCCTGACCCTCCCAGTATTTTTTTGCTTCACCCCTGGATCAGTGTTAAACACCAGCCCAACCTGTGTTCCAGACTCAGGGAAGAGAAATTTATCTCTTTTTATTGCCCCTGGGCAATTCCTCTCTTAATTCAGGCACATGCACATGTTTTGGGTACATCACTGGGTATTTCTGGGCTCCTGGTTTTTCTCCTGAGCTTCTGCCAGCTGCCTCCATGAAGCATCCATGCTTAAGGACGTGGACAAATTTGGAGCATCACTTGAATTTTGGGGAAAGGTTATGTAAAAATTGCCTACAGGTTTGTCTTGGCTCCATGGAGAAGGGAGCCAAGACACATTGCCACCTTTACTGATGCTCTCTGGACAGAGAGAACCAACCAAAAGCACTGAAGCATAAATGCTCTCTAGGTAAGGTCTGGCTTCCTCTGCACCAGAATACAAAGGAAGAGGAGAATCTACGAGATCTTAAAGTCTTTAAACACTGAAGTTTTATAGTAAATAAAGCCTAGATTTTACTGAACAGTCTCAAAATGATAAAGCCTTACTTTGACAATATGATTGGAAGGGAGAGTAGCTGTCAGGCTATTGCTAATTGGATGGTTTGCCCAAAGCCAGGAGCCTCCCCAGGCTGCAGCCATGCTCTCACACACATTTTTCATGAGAAGGCAGCAGCCTGCAGAGGCTCCATGGCCCAGGGTTGGGGGTGCTGTACAGCTTTGAGACCCTCAGCCAGGCTGGAGGGGCCTTAAACCCCAAAACAACCCTGTGGGGAGACAAGGAGCCTTTGAAGCTCCTCCAGTGTGCCCAAGCTGCAGAGTGGGGCTGTGAACCTTGCCTGTCCTTCCCTGTGTGAATCTTGCTTTTACAATTAGAACCCACACAAACCCCCAGCCCTTGCTACTGCTTGTTACTCCAGTGAAATATCTGACATTTGAGACATAATGGGAAGTCAAAGAATGCGAGGAATTTGGTGACTCAACACAGAGTTTATTATACCAGCCCCACCGTTTAAGCCCATGTAATGTAAAATTGTTTTACGGCATGTGGCACAGTTCTGTGGGTTAATTTATAAGCAAACAATTACTATTCAAATTGGGATTTTTTTTTCCCTGTGCCTACATAAACTTGTTATCTGTTTGGCAGTGGGGGATGCTGCGAAGAAATGCACATTTACATTTTTTGCTTGGATGTGATTTGCTTTTCCTGGAGCAGCTCAATGGTGCATTGAGGAGCAGGGCTCACTGCTGAACTTGACCTGGGAGTGGCGTGGAGATAAGCCAAATGTTAAGAGAAAAGGAGCCCTTTGTGTGAAGATGCCAGGATATTAGGTCTCACTTTTAGGTCACACACTTGTTAGGGGTTCCTTCAAAGTGATGGATTCTTCTGCTAAAATTTAATGATGTCCGTTAAATCACAGGGTCATGAACTAATGCATGTGCTGAAAATGGTTTGCCAAGGGACCATGAAGACAAGGCCTTGTGTCAGGAGACTTCCAAAGCAAATTGGATTTTCCACACAGCGATGGCTGCGTTTGAAGGTCTGTCAGTGGCCTGTAAAATTCTCCACCAGTGATAACAAGACAGAATTGCCAAGCACTGAGGCAGTGCCATGAGCATTATAGAACAAATCACTGCCCTCTCAGGACATAATAGCTTCTTGATCATCAGTCAAAGAAAGAATTATCCCAACCAGCAAATGGGCTGGAGGAAGCTGCTCCTCTCTTCCAGGAGATTATCCCAGAGCTCCTGGGTTAAATCTGCTGCAGAGAGTCTGTGGGTTCATGAGAGCACCAGTCTGGAGCTGAGCAGTTGGGTGGCTGGATTTTAGGCTGGGTGCACAGAAAAGGATGGAACAACTCGATGCTGACTCCTATGGGGCCACCAGCTGGCCCTGCTGGTGTCCAGCCCCAGGACAAGCCCTGCCCAGACGTGTGGGTGCTGAAGGAAAGGTGAACCAGCTGTGTTTCTCTCCCTGCCTGCACATTGCAGGGAAGTTCATTTTCATCCCATTTCACATTCCACTGGTTTGAATTGGTTTTACAGGTAATCAAGCTAAGGCAAGCTGTTGGGAAAAGCAGCCTGAATCACTCCTACTGAATCCACAGAATTCAGTAGGTGCATTATTGCTGCTGGTCTCAAGGTTTCTATCCAGTCTCACACTGGTTTGGCTGAACTGGTTTAAAAAGCAGTTTGGAGCTGAAGTGCCCATGCTGACAGTGTTCTGCACGTGCCCCCCCTGAGCTGCAGCTTGTCTTGGCACCTCTGAAAGCAGAGGGAAGTTAAACCCCAGGGCTCATCTGGCCCTGGCCTTTCAGCTGAGATCGCCTTGAAGAGGGGCAGCTCCTGATTTCTCACCAAGGGAAGCTGCAGGCAGGCAAATATCAGAGAATTTAGACAAATGAATGGCAGCTCCTGATTTCTCACCAAGGGAAGCTGCAGGCAGGCAAATATCAGAGAATTTAGACAAATGAATGGCAGCTCTCTCATTCCAATGTCAGGTTCAGGAAAGCCAAGAGCTCCCTGCTGGGCTGTCCACATGGGCAGTGCTGCTCTTGGGGCAGGGAATGTGCTGGTCAGGACGTGCTGACCACTGGCTTCTCCAGCCTGGGCCTGGAGTGAGTGGTGGAGGAGGCAGTTCTGGTTCCACCCAGTCTCTGAAGGATTTGATTTATTGTACTGCCAAAAGAAAACAGCATAGATCACCCTGGAGTGCAGAGCTATCCAGCACCCTTGGAAGGAAAGTGCAGTGAGGGTGGAGCAAGAGCACTGGAGGGTGAATTTGAGACTGGAGTGGCACAAAATCCCCCCCAAGCTGCCCTCAGAGCTTGGAAGGTGGGTGGCTCTGTCACGGCCACATCAAGTGAATTTTTGGAAGAGAGGGTGCCTGGGGAGTGCTGCTGGGGTGATGCTGCACAGAGCCCAGGATGGCCCCGGGGTTCATCCTGTTTCCAGTGAGATGTGTTTGTGAAATCTAACTCCCTGGGTGATGTCATGACGTGATGAGAAACTGGGTTAGAAATTAAAGGAAGAAAAAAAAGTAGACCCCACTGTGGGTCAGATGATGGCAATAAATTCAGATAACAGCTCATCAGTGCCTCTTCCCTTGTTCTTGTATGTGTTTGCAATTTTTTTCCCCCAGTTGGGAGATCTGGTGAGAAGCAGCTGGTTTTTATTTGTTCTCCATCCACATCTGATTAGATTGTCCTCCTTCTGCCCACTGAGACGTGCTCAGGAACTCTCCCAGCCCCTCTGCTCACTCAGTTTCTGGGGCACCAAGGAGTTTGGGACTGTTGGAACTTTATTTCACAAGCTCACAGCATTTCAGAGGTATAAAGGGCTCCTTCATGATCACGGGGCTCAGGTCCCACTGGGCCAAAGGGCACAGCCAGATCCTGCAGTGGGGCTGTTTATGAGGTGCTGTGGGTCTGGGCCTGGGAAGGCAGCAGTGGGGATGTGTTTCCCTCCCTGACATTAAGCTATTAATTTGGTTTTAGGCAGTTCTGGGGCTCTGCAGCCCAAGAGGAGAAACTCATCTCTGCAGGCTCTGTGAATGTTCACCACGGGCTGATGGGGAGGTGTTGCCACAGGCCCCCAGCCAGGGAATAATTAGCATTGACTCCAATGATTGCAGAAGGCTGATCCATTGCTTTATTTTATCATCTTATAGTGTATTCTACTATACTTATATCACACTATATTAAAGTAGCAAGAGCTCTCACTAAACTAGCTAACTCAAAAACCTGTGACTCTCTGGTGTGGATCCAGTTGGTCAGTGAATCCAAACACCATCACCAGAATCCAACCCAGCAATCACCTTGGGTAAACAATCTCCAAACACATTCCACATGGGCACAAACAGGAGCCGCAACAAGTGAGATAAGAATTGGTTTGATTCTCTTCTCTCTGCTTCTCTCACAGTCTTCCCCAGGAAAAATCCTGGGAAATCTGTGCCTGCTCTGTGTGGCCAGAGAGCTGCTGCCACAGGGAGGGAGTTGTGCTGCAAGGAAGAAAGTGGGCTGTGGTTTTGGACCGGTGGGGAGGACAACCTAATGCTGAGGTGGGTAATGTGGGAGAAAGGAGAGACCTGGGTGAAGGCAAGGGCACGCATCCCCCTGAATGTATGGCTTCCTAAAGGCTAAACAAGGACATGGTGAGCTTCTGGCTCATTGAAGATAGTATGGAAACTCCCATCAGCTGCACTGAACTCCAAACCAAACCTCTCCAGGCCAAGCCTGTAATGTTTCCTCACACCCTGCTGCAGGAGGGCTCCCCTCAGAGCATTTTGCAGGCAGTTCTTTCAGGAGACAGGGGTAAGTGTTTCACTCAGGGCAAGGAGATTGTTCTGGTCCTGTCCTGCCTTTGCCTTCCCTTCCCCTCAATACACAACTGGCAAGGTTGAGGTGTCTGATGCTTCTCTCTTCCCTCTCTTGGTGTCCAGACCCTTAGTGCAGACACAAACCCTTAGCAAGGGTGTTTGGTCACGGGATGGGTGAGCTCTTCACCAAAACACAGCAGAGCCAGAGCTTCTCTGGTCAGCAGCCCCCCTCCTGAGCTCAAGGGAGCCTGAGAACTTTTCCTCCTCTTTGCCAGGTGGGAAGGGGATGCCCCGTGGCAAGTCTGAGGATGTGGTGTTGAGCTCCCAGTGCTGTGCCCGGGCAAGTCCCAGCCCAGCTCCTGCTGAGAGTGAGCTGCAGCTCACAGAACCCTCACCTGCTCACCCATGGGGCTGATGGGCTCTGTGGCTCTGCCTCAGGTTCCCAAGTGAATTTCTGGGAGCCCCAGGTGAGCTGGGGGTTACAGCTGAGTGGGGATTACAGAGCCCCCAAAGCCGAGGTTCCTGGAGAAGAAGGGGATCTGATCCTCCTGGATGTCAAACGCAAACATGGAAATAATAGGGTGGGAAATGTTCTTGAACTCATCTCAGAAATTAGTTTTCTGTGGGTCAGCTTAAATTTCTGGCAAAAACTCACAGCTGATTTAATTCCAAACTTGTTTCCCCATCCCCTTTAATCCATGCTAAAAGCCACATAAAAGACACAACTCAAAGGATCAGCCAGTGTCCCTGTGCCCCTGGGGTGTGTGCTGAGCCCTGGGGGCTCCCAAAATTGCCCTAAACCAGGACAGAGGGTCACATCCCCCATGGAGGGGGATGTCACCGTGCCCAGGTGCTGGGGATGACACAAAACTTGGCTGTGTTGCTGCTGCTCTGGCCTGCAGTGGCCACGTTGGTGCAAAACCTCCATCTGACTCTGTATCAACAAGTTCAGTTTCAAAAAGAAGGATAACCTATTTTATTTTACCAAACCTTTGTGAGATAGGGAGGTTTCTGGATGGGATCTGCAATGCTCAGGCTCAGGTATCAGTTGCATAATTTCCTGTGTTGTTTCAACACTCTTGTCTTTTTCCTTTTCTTTTTTTTCTTTTTTTTTTCTTTTTTTAATGAGCTTCTTTGCATACTGGAGAAGTCTTATATAAGCATATGTTGGGCTGGAAATTTTTTTTTTTCTGAGTATTTTTTTTGGCAGGGAGCTCCTGGCACATGATACAGAACTCAGAGCCATCAACTGTAGCTGTGATACAGATGTTCATTGCCTGTATAATCTTTCTCATATCAAGCAATTACCCTGAGCCAATTTCTTTATTTTAAGCACCTTGTTGTGGGAACGGAGCTGTAAATGCATGAATTGCTGAGTTCCTTTATACCTTTTTACAGTAGACAAGCAAAAAAAATCAGCACAGGGCCTCAGTGAAAATCAAACATGAGGGCTGTTTTAGATAAGAAAAGACAGACACTAACTGAGAGTTTAAAAAAAAATATCCCTCTGAAAAGATACTCTGGAGAAGTGCCAATAGCACATAGCTGCATGGAGACTAAATAAAACCAGGTGAGTTTCCTGCCATTGTGGAGTATCAAATGTGATTTCCATTTGTGATGGACGTGCTGTTTCTGCCAAGATCATCTGGAGGTTTTAGTTTTGGACTTATTATTTTTGTTGGCCTAATACAGAGCTACAGCCCAGAGTGCTAAAAGGGAATATTGCAGCAATGACATTCACAGCAGATGAGGAAA
Organism: Ploceus nigricollis; assembly: GCA_013399945.1. NCBI lineage: Eukaryota > Metazoa > Chordata > Aves > Passeriformes > Ploceidae > Ploceus > Ploceus nigricollis. The sequence goes on along the minus strand of VXBC01001346.1, from coordinate 424,206 downwards.
AATGCCATTATCAGACTGAAAGGATCTTCCTGGGAGAAGAGTTTTCTATCTCAAGTGTAGATTTTAGGATTGCTTTGAATGCAGAACAAGAGAGGAAGCATTAGCACTGATCCTCACTGCAGAGGCACCAGGTAACATCCTTTCCAATTAAGAATCTGGCTCACTCCAAAAATATCATTGAAGAACTAGGTGTGAAGCAGAGATGTAGATCAGGCTGTTTTGCACTTCTGAAGTGATTACAGGGAGGCTGGCAAGCTCCCCTACAACAACAACAACAACAACAAAAACCCAACTGTCCCAGAGCAGAGTGCAGGGTGGAGCAGGGCTGGATGGGGGTGTCAGGACATGGGGATCTGCCCTGGCTCCAGAGGAGGCAACAAGGCTGGTGAAGGGCCTCAACACAAGCCCTATGATTGTTTAGCCTGGAAAAAAGGAGGCTCAGGGGAGAACTCAGCACTCCCTACAATTCCCTGGAAGGTGGCTGCAGGCAGGTGGGGGTCAGTCTCTTTTCCCAGAATGAGAGGACACAGCCTTAAGCTGGACCAGGGGAAGTTTAGGTTGGACATCAGGAAAAAATTCTTCACTGAGTGATTGGGCACTGGAATGGGCTGCCCAGGGAGGTGCTGGAGTCACCATCCCTGCAGGTGTGTAAGGAAAGCCTGGATGGGGCACTCAGTGCCATGGTTTGGTAGATGAGGAGGTGTGAGGTCATAGGTTGGACCTGATGATCTCAAAGGTCTTTTCCAACCTCATTCATTGTGTGATTCTGTGGGTCAGCAGAGCTTGGGCCCAGGAAATGGGCTGGAAAAGCTGGAAAAGGGACCAGTAGTGCCAGCTTGTTAATCTGAGGTGAGTTTAAATACAGGGTGGTGAAGGGGGCCTGGCACAGGAGCTGGGGGCTGGGGTAGGGAGCTGCACTCCAGAGCAGGGCAGAGCATGTTCTAGTAGGGCATGGTGGGAAAGAGCCCTTTCCAATGTGCCTGATCTTGACCAGTGAGAAAAAGCACTGGAATTGCAGCAAAGAATTGTTCCTGATGCACCAGAAAAGCCTTTGGACGTGTTTTTTCCATGGAAGGCCAGTTTGTTCCTATTATAACCCCCATTACAGGGTGTAGGGCTTGCTGGCAATGTGCAGGTACATTGCTCCTTTAATAAAGGCAAAGGAACACAAGGAATGCATCTGCTCAATCTTCAGCTTGTACAACCTGCAAAGAGTGAAATGGAACAACGCTCAGCTGATGTTCCAGACATCAGACAACAGAATTCATTGACGTGGATCTGCTGCACACACCCAGCCCTGACATGCTTCCAAGAATCCCTGTCTGAGTCCTGGAAAACAACCCCAACCACTCTGTTGGGAGAGGCCAGTTGAAGGCCCAGGGTGTGCAGCCTGTGCTGCCACAGTTCCAGATTCTGAACAATTTCCTCCATTCACGAGGCCATCTCTCCCCATCTGGGTTTGGGTCTCTCCAGCTCTCTGATCCCTTCCCTTCCTGAGCCACACAGTGCTGCCCTGGCTGTGCTGCTGTGGCTGAGAGGAGTCCTTGGTGGCCAGCCAGCAGAAGCATCCCTGGGTTTGGGAGAAGTTGGCTGCCCTGGCTGGATCCTTGGGCAGGGCTGGTGGAGGGTCTCCAGAGGGCCATCATGCACAAGCCCATTTGGGAGAACAGAGAAACCTCTTCCCCCAGTGCTGGGTTTATCCCAAGGTGACCCCATCCCCCTGACCCTGGGATACCTCTGCCTGCAGCTCCTGGACCCATGAGATGGACACAGCTCTGGGTGCAGAGCCTGGTGGGAGGGAGAGAGGTGGGACAAGGTGGTGGATCCCGCAAGGAGAGCTGAGTGCTGGCCTGGCCCTTGCATAGCTGTAAATGTTCTTGTTGTTGGAATACACACTGCAAGTGACTTGGGCTGGGATTTATCTGCTTCCTTCCAAATCCTTTCCTCTGCTCTCACCCTGGAGAGCTGTGAGGGCAGCACATGAACACATCTTGCAGACCCAAAAATACTCTGGCTGATGCCTGGAGGAAGAACTATTTTTTACAATTGATCAGCTGCCAGAAATCCTCTTCAGCTTCTCTGGCCTCTCCCTCTGTTGTCCAACATACTAGATGTATTTTGGAGCATCTGGGTCTTCATTAGACATAAACAATCAGACATTTGAAAACTGAAGTATCTGTGGAGCCAACCTGTCCTTGGCTGAGAAGAAAATGTTTGCACAAGGGAAAGTGAAAAGAACATGTAAAAAGGTGAAATCACAGCCTTTGGGGACATTTGTCATTAATATCTTTGGGCTGCCTGGCAGTAATTAACAAAGTGGCACAAGCAGAAGGGTGATAGATCTGCTGTGTTAGAGGTGAAAAATAGGCTGGTTGGGAGAAACTGAAATGCACTCATTTCTTCAAGCTGTTGGGTGACCTGTGGAGCAGGAGATGCCCTGGCCCACCTGGCAGGACCTGCCCTGCCAGGCTTTATCTCTGTGAGCAGCCACAGCACCAGCAGTCCCCGGGCCAAGGGCGATTTTGGCTTGGCCAAAACAAATGGCAGCTTCCCCTCTCTTTGTGAGTTTTAAAACATAGGTTGTCATGCAAAGGAAATTGTGCACGACGATGATGAATGGTTGTGAAATACCATTTGCCGGAAATATTTCTGGATTCTGCAATTTAGTTGCAAATTATAGAACATCGAGCGCAGCCTTATGGGGAGGACAAAACCAACCTTCCCTTGCTGTGCTGGGAGAATATTTATGATTATACCCCTCTTTTTTCTTCTCTCAGCTCTCTCCACAAAGACATTTTTAGCTCTGAGGCATTTTCAGAAGACAACATTCAGCCTCCAGCAGCACGGCCAGGTCCTTGCTGGGATGAGCTGTGGCAGAGGAGCTCTGACAGCTCACATCTGCTGGCAGTCTGGCCCCACACCCCTCCTGAGCTATTTCAAGATGAGCAAAATGGAGCGGCTGGAAATTGTGGGTTTGTTCAGCAGTCTTGGCTATCATGCTGGATGGTGCTGAAGTAGGCATAGCAACAGGAAAGGAATGTTCCCTGTAAAAAGATAACCGTGCTCTGCCGAGGACGTGGAACAGTGAAGTTTGTTAAAGCAATCAGTATGTGTCATAATGTTTATTTAACTGAGAGCAGGGCCGATGGAAAAGCGTCGCAGCTGTGGAGAAGCCCAAGAGTGCTGAGAGGGATGGGGAGCATAGATTTAGTAGCTGTCTTCCCTTGGAAAAAAGGAAAACAAGCTGTGCTATCAGGCAATCGATGGGGCAGATAGGGGGAGAGAACACAAGGTAGCTCCTGACTGCTGGCTCCTCTCTAGGGGTGAGGTTAGAGTTTTATTATCTGAAGTTCACTTTCAGGTTAACAGCTCTGAGGATGTGGTTGTAACTCTAAAGGGAACAAATTTTAATTCTTTTCTAAACATAAGCTATTTCTGTTTGAGGCAGATAACCTTCTTGGCTGTGCTATTTGCCAGTGGTAGATAGAAAGATTGGAGCAGCAGAGTGATGCTTGAATTCCTCCAGCAAATAAAAGGGGAGAACTTGACACCACAGAGTCAATGTGGGGCCAAATTCTGTTTTAGCCCATTTCCTGGGGAGCTCTTGTAAAGAGCAGCTCTGGTGTGAGTCCTTCTGCAGAAGGCCAGAGCAAGGAGAAACAGGACACTTGGTAATTGGTGCAGCAATAGATGAAATCAAATACTGGGCCACTGCTCTGGCAGTGGGATCTGTTAAGCTGCAGAGCAGTGCCAGGGGATCTGGCAAACTCACTGGACCTGATGCAAGGGATAGACTTCCCCTGCTCCACCCCACTCTAAAAAAGAAGCAAAAAACATTTTGCTCCTTTTTTTCTAACAAAAGTTAGAATTGTTTTTGGTCAAAATTGGAATTTACATGAGTGTGGGGGTTTTGTTTTTCTTACAAAAATTCATACCTGCTTTGGGAACCACAAACCTTTCCTTCACTCTGAAAACTGAATTTTAATTGAAGGCAACATTTTCTATCAATGAAGGGAAAAGATTGCCTCAGTTGTTCTCAGGCCAGCTAAGCCTCAGTGAGGTGAATACTTGCAATATGCTGAGCAGAAATGACCCCTCATTGGCTGCCCAGGCACGAGCACCCTCTTCCCACCCAGCTCTGCACATTGGTGTGTGAATGGAGCCTTGCAGAGACCCCCGTTCCAGAGGCAGGACAGTGGCCCCTTCCAAACCTTCTCCTTCCTCAAGGAGCCCCTGTGGGAGCCACCACTCAGCTCTGCCCTCATGGAGGAGCTGGCAGGGATGTGTTTCCTCCAGGGCTCTCCTGGAGCAGCTCTGTAACATTCATTGCTTCCCTCCTGCTCCTCTCTGCTGGCTCAACAACCAACTCTGCAACAAACCCCAGGCTTCCTGGGTCCCCAGCAGAAAAAAACCCCATAAAATCCATTTCAGAGACCAAATTGCCCATAATTTACATGCCTCTCCTCACTTTGAAACGCAATAAGGCTGATGATAACATCGGGAGTGACAGAAGTGGTATCTGCTGCTAATTACAAGCTGACATTATGGTCAAGCAGAGCCGTGGGCCCCATCAAAAGCTTATTCAAAGTTGTTTTTTCCCCACTTCAAACACAGGCTGGACACAATGCCCGGCATTTTCCACCTTTGGAAAGAGCAATCCCTCTGGATTGGCCTGGCAGCTGCTTCTTCAGGAGAAAAATTGCTCAGAGAAGGAGAAAAGGTTACAACAACCATCAAGGAAGCTGATCCTCCAGTGGTGAAATCTGTTCATCTTTCACAGAGAAAAACAGTGACCATTGTGATTTGTGAAACATCTTCCCCCCCACAGGTCCTTTCAAGCTGCCCTCAGGGCTCACCTGGCAATGGTCACCACATCCAGGAAGTCACCTGAGGCATGAGAGAGCAGTAGGGACCCGAGGCTGCTCCATGTTGGAGCTGGACACTGAGTCCTGCAGTGATAACCCAGAGAGATGGGCAGGGAGCTCCAGTTTGTTGATTTTCTTGGGTAAAAAGTGACAGAACGAGAGAAATGGCCTTAAGCTGCACCAGAGGAGATTTAGATTTGCTATTAGGAAAAAAATTCTTCATGGAAAGAGCTGTCAAGCCCTGGCAAAGGCTGCCCAGGGAAGTGGTGGAGTCATTATCCCTGGAGGGATTTAAAAGTGGAGCAGAGGTGGCACTTGGGGACAGGGTTTAGTTGTGGGCTGGGCAGTGCTGGGTCAGTGGCTGGACTTGATGATCTTAAGGGTCTTTTCCAGCCTTAATGATTCTGTGATTCTGTGATTCCTCTGCCCTGCAGGACCTGCAGCAAATCCCATTAAAAGTGGTGATTAAACTCTCATTAAATCTCCCCACTGTGCTTTCCGGGCTTTGACACAGTCCAAACTGATTTCCTTCTTTCATCCTAAAAACAAACCCACAATTGTCCCACCAGGCTCAGTGGCACTGGTAAAACCTTCTGTTTTTTCTTGCAGCCACTGGCCATGGCTGGATGCTGCTGTGTAGGCAGCAAAAATTCATCCTGACCATATTTTCAGAGTGCCATTACGAGGTGTTTCATGGAGCTCCCCTTTGGGACTTCTCTGTTACCTACCACAGTAAAAGTGTCTTCACCCCCAGCCTATGAAAAGTGGGTCCAAAAATAAGGTTTAGGAGACACAGCAGTCAATGAGCAAACAGATCCTGCACTGCAAATCTGGTTCTTGTAAAAACTAAAGGACGTTTCCAACCAAAATGTCCCACTGCCCCAACTACACCATGGGGAGCGGGGCAGCACAGAGAGCTCTCTGCACCTTGCCTGCCTGGGGTAAATAAAACTCCTCCTGGAAAGGATGATGAATTTTAATGCATTCATCTGTTTCTTAGATTCCTTGAAAACAGAAGCTGATACAATTTGCAGAGGAGAACTGCTACAGCAGGAGTTTAACTGGAGTAATCAAGTTTACTTGGCTTGAGAGCAGCCAGGCCTGGGCTTAGAGGGTGCTGGTCAAAGATGCAATTTAATCCATGTGAAAGCTTGTAGGGACACAGTTTGTGGGAATTGGCAGTGGGGCTGTGTGTGGCACAGTTTGTGTCACTGGGGCTGTGTGTGGCACAGTTTGGGTCACTGGGGCTGTGTGTGGCACAGTTTG
>VXBC01001346.1:403744-417930 GCA_013399945.1 Ploceus nigricollis | reverse complement strand
AAAAATAAGGTTTAGGAGACACAGCAGTCAATGAGCAAACAGATCCTGCACTGCAAATCTGGTTCTTGTAAAAACTAAAGGAAGTTTCCAACCAAAATGTCCCACTGCCCCAACCACCCCGTGGGGAGCAGGGCAGCACAGAGAGCTCTCTGCACCTTGCCTGCCTGGGGTAAATAAAACTCCTCCTGGAAAGGATGATGAATTTTAATGCATTCATCTGTTTCTTAGATTCCTTGAAAACAGAAGCTGATACAATTTGCAGAGGAGAACTGCTACAGCAGGAGTTTAACTGGAGTAATCAAGTTTACTTGGCTTGAGAGCAGCCAGGCCTGGGCTTAGAGGGTGCTGGTCAAAGATGCAATTTAATCCATGTGAAAGCTTGTAGGGACACAGTTTGTGGGAATTGGCAGTGGGGCTGTGTGTGGCACAGTTTGGGTCACTGGGGCTGTGTGTGGCACAGTTTGGGTCACTGGGGCTGTGTGTGGCACAGTTTGGGTCACTGGGGCTGTGTGTGGCACACAGTTTGGGTCACTGGGGCTGTGTGTGGCACAGTTTGGGTCACTGGGGCTGTGTGTGGCACAGTTTGGGTCATTGGCAGTGGGGCTGTGGCCCAGCCTCATCCCCAATGGGCACAGCTGTGGAAAGCAGGTGAGCAGCACTGACAGCAATGAGCCAGGGAGTGCCCAGGTGTGCTGAGCAACCACCCAGGGAACAGAGGGCACACAGGTGCCATGCATGGACAGCAGGGGTGTAAAAGGTTGGGTAAAGAACAAGAAGGGCAGATGCTTGCAGCCTTCTGAAGTGATCTGGTCTTATTCTGCATGGGCAGATGCCAGAAGCCTTCTGAAAAGGTGTGGTGTTAGTTTGGAGATGCTTAAAGCCTTCTGAAATGGTATGGTGACACTCTGTGTGTTGTGGCTGTCTCAACTGTGACATGCTGTGACACAAGGTGTCTCATGGGGAGGGCCAGAGTGATGCTGGTGGTGAATCTGGCACTGTGGAATAACTTTCCTTGGCCTGTAGGCTTGTTTCCCCTGGAGCTGTGGGATAAAAGGGAGAATTCAGGCAGATAAGGACAAAGTAGCTAAGTGCTTTGTTTTGGTTTTTATGTTTTGCTTACTTGCTGCTTGAACTTGTGACTTGCCAAGTACTGAAAATGCTGAGACTTTCCTAGAATGTGGCCAGTGTGAAGCAATTCTTGCTGTCCTGACTTTCCCTAACCCAGAGCTCTGCTGTGGGTAATGGGAAGAGGCAGGAGCAGCAAATAAGGGTTCATGGTTATCTCTAAGCTGGTTTAGGGCTGAAGGCAGTCAGCTTTGTCAGGGAGCAGCTGCCCTTTGCAGGCTTTGTCCTCGTCCTCAAGTGCTACAGACCCCCACAAGGTACAAAGCAAACCTCAGAGACCTACAGCCACCCTTGGGGGAGAGACAGCAAAAATGATGAGTGTTTGTTCCCTTCTGGGTGATTTCTGGAAGCAAATCCCCTCTTTTTCTGCCTCTGAAGCATTTTTAGCAAGTACCAAGCTTGTGTTCCCTCTATTCCTTTTGGGACACCAATGATGAACTGAGGCACCTTCAGCAGAGTGTCTAACGGAGGGCAATGAAAATGGTGAAGGCTCTGGAGAACAAATCATGTGAGGAGATTCTGAGGCAGCTTTAGCTCCACCTAGTCTCTGTCCTAGGTCAGCCTACACAAGGCATCAGCAGTGTCAGTCCCTTCCTTGCAGGCTGTGGAGCCTCTGCCTCAGGGTGCTGTGAGAAGTGTGGTGATTTCACCGAGCAGGGTGGGTCCCTTCCAGCCCAGGTGATTTGAATGGCTCTGCTTTATGTCCTGAAAGGTATCTCTGGCTGTGGTTTAACCTTTCCCTGCCCTAACCCCATCCAGGCTCTGTGAACATCTCTCTGCTGGATGTTTGAGAAAGCTGAAATGTCAGATTGACCTTTTGAAGTTTTCCTTTTCTCAGGGAAGAAGGCTTCTATACAATTCATGCCATGAATCAATCCAAAGGGCTGCATTTTTCTGCACCAGTTAAATAAAAGATCATTAAACCTAACAAATGTTTCCCAGCCTGCCTGCACTTTCACAGGGTGTTCAGCTATAAATATGACCTGTGCTTATAGCAACATAAACAACATGCTCCTCAAAAGCAGGACAGACTATATACCTCTTCTTTTTATTTTTAAGCTGCCCAAGAAATATATACACACATTCCTAATATGCTTACTTAAGCAGGAAGCAGGCAAATAGTTTAAGATAATGTTTCAGCCTATTGTGAGTTATATGTGTCCCAAAGATTGTTTCCTTTATGTGGTAATTTTTCAAACACAGAGAGAAAAAGCTGAAAAATCTTGTCAATTCCTTAACTGCAGGCAAGATTTGCAGGAATTTTCGCTGTGTTTCCCTCTCAAAGGGATATTTGAGACCACTGATAAGGGGAGAAGGAGATTAAATAGTCCTAATTCTTTTCATGTACTATGGAGACTAATTCCTCTTGCTCTCACCACCATGTCCAGCAGACTGGCTAGCTGCTGATTTCCCCTGCTTGTGGGGAGATCTGAGGGCTGATATGAGTTTGAGGGCCTGGAGAAGGGGGGATCAGTTTAAAGAAGGAAGATGCTTAATTTGTATGCAAAGTTTATTCTGGATTTGATCACACCAGAAGCTTCTGCTGGGCTATTTCCCCCTCCTCTGCTGGAATATCTTTTGGCTGACATCACCAGCAGAACGGGACATCAGAGTGGGTTTAAAATGCTGCAGAACTTGAGTGCTGGCAGCTGATGCAGCCTCATCTCTGGCAGGGTGGTCAGTGCTCTGCAGGCACAGCCCAGGGAGACCCAGGGAACCTTCCTGTGGCACGTGGAGATGGGCTGGTTGAAGCTTCTGTACCTTTGGAAACCACCCCAGACTGGAAAAATGACCAGTTCAGGTCAGCCTGCAGTGGAGAGGTGACAGGAGCTGTCCCATCCATGCTTGTCCTGCCACAGGGATGAGTCTCCACTGCCACGTCCTTCCCATGGTCTAGAGAAATCCTCCTGCCCTGCCTCCTGAGTGCTCTGTTGTGTTTTGTGCTTCCCAGGGCTGGAGGAATTCCCCCATGGGTTTCTGAGGGTCCTGCTGCACCCCAGCCCTGGGCACAAATCCTTGCCCTACCCCTGCCTGCAGCAAGGGCCAAGATGAGACTCCATGCCAAAAACTGCAGCATGAAAAGCAGCCAACAGGCAGCTCACTGGAGCCAAACTCTGCCCTTGGCCACGCTTGAGCACCCGTGCTGAATTTTATTTTTGTCTCCAGGTCAGCCAGGACAATTATTTTGCCTTTTGTGCGCTGTGAGTGCTGCCCTGGCGGGTGGGGGAGCCCCCTGAGCTGGATGGGTGCTGGGAGCATGGGGAAGAAAGACAAACTGTTTAACTTGTGAGATGCTTAGATGGGCTACAAATAGCTTGGCTGGTGTGTATTCTTCCCTCTCATCACCACTGCATGTCTGGCCTGGTGCCATGGGAACCCAGAGGGACAAATTGTCTGCGCCCATGGCAACGCTCCTCGGGTGTCATTTGCCCCCAGCCCCTGGTACTGGGCTGTGCTGGTGGCTGGAGACCACAATGAAGGCAGAGAGGAGAAGCTTGGGACTCCTGGTGTCAGGAGTAAATTAAAGCTGAGTGAAGAATGAGGATCTGATGGTGGTTTCCACAGCCTGGGATCCTGTCCTGAGTCAATGGGGACACTCAAAGCGTGAGGAGCAGCTTTGTGGGGTGTCCTAAATCTGACAGACAGCTCTCTGATAGGCAGATAAAAGGCAAGGATGTATAAGGATATAATTGTGGTGGAGCTGGAGGCTAATTAAAATGGTGGTGGTTGGTCAAAAGTGAAAAGAAAAACACAGCCTGAGAACAGGCACATGTGAGCAAACAGACAGGAGGAACCCTGATCCTCCAGCTGAGAGGGAAAAGGGGGTGATGGCCATCTCTGCCCCCCCTTCCAGCACCCTGGGGTTGGGGGGGTCCTGGAGGCAGGGCCATGCAACCTCCAGCAACCCCTTGGGAGCAGGGTCTGCCTTGGGGTCTGCCCTCAGCAGCCTGTGGAGATGCCTGCTCAGGCCTGTCTCTGGCAAGCAGGGAAAGAGATGCTTTGTAAAGTGCCCCAGAGCCCAGCGTGGCCCGTGGGATGCAGGTGCCATGGCTGAGGTCAGTGGGACCAGTGAGGCTCCAAATGACTGCAGAGCTTGCTTGCCCAGCTCTGTGGATGGAGTTTTTTGGCTGCTACTCCTACACCTTCCTTAGGACAGCTGATCCCTCGGTGTGGGGACATCTGAACCCAGCCTGAGGCACTTCATGGAATGCCCCAGGCTTGTCCTCCCATCCAAACACCATCTAAAGCTGGAAAACAGCTTTCTCTGTGTCCCTGGCACTGCACCACTCTGGATGCAGAGTCAGGCAGCATCAATTCTCCACTCTTTGATGTGGTGTAAGCACAGCAGAGGGTGCAGTGACCCCAGCTCCACTGGAGTCCCAGCAGGTTTGGCACAAGCTCTGGGGGGACAAGGGGTGTGGGACATGTCCTGCTCCCCATTTCCTTGGCACTGACCCTGCTGAGGAGCTGACACAGGGAGCAGCAACTGCACAGCCACTCTCATTAGGGCTGTTTGCTTTCACAGTGAACTGTGTGTCATGCTGAAAACTGATACTGCAGAGGGAAAACAGTGTCCTCTCTTCCCCCACCCCCTGACGAAGGGACAGCTTATATTTACTTGTAAAGAGATAGGGGTGATTTGGTGAAATAATAAAGGAGTGGTTAAAGAAGCAAAAATTCCCAAGTAGGGAGAAAAAGTAGAGGTTTTACTCTGTCTTTCATGACATTTTGTTTTCACAGAGCACAGATATAAGCCCAGCAGTAAGGGACTTGTGACTGAGAGAGGAGGTGGCACAGGCAGCACAGAGCTGAGCCTGGCATGGTGGTGTGGGGAGAAGTGCCCACACTGAGGAACAGCTCAGCTGCAATCCCACTGGAACTGCCAGTGAGTGGACAGAGAAACCTTGAGGTGTGGTTAGCATAAGCATCCAAGCTTCCTGATCCTTACAGAGACATTAGAGCTGGTGAGAAGAAGTTCAGCAAGGAATGGGCCACCTCTGAAGGTTTCTGCTGCCTCTTGTGATGCCTTCTGGTGCTACTCCTCTGACTGCTAGGAAAGGGCAGGGGCTGTGACACTGGAGCCACTGGCAGCTCTGTTTGCCTTTCATTCTTCACTTGTAAATGCACTCCACAGAGCTTTGTTTGGAATCCTCCTAGATTCAAGCCAAATTTTGTACAACAAAGGTAGGAGAACAAATTGAGATTAAGTCAAACACAGGAGTGACCTACAGCAAGCTGAAATGACTTTGCTGAGCTGCACTTTCCCTAAAGGATAGGTGTGCCCAGCAGCCTGGCACAGTGAGACAGGGCAGTGTGTGTGTCTTTATGCATCTGAGTCTTTTATTTGCACTCATGTTATCCCAGCGCTTGTCTGTGCCAACATCCTTTGGGTTAAGTGTCTGCAGTCAGCAACAAAGCTCAATGGGAGCTCTAAGCCCTCTGTCCTTGTTTTGGTTTAGTCTAATTCACTCTGATTTTGGTTGAATTTCCCTCTCCACGCCCTGCCTACCCTCCCCTCTGCTGCTTCTGTCTGCTGTGCTCAGAGGTGCCGCCAGTGCTATCTCGGGAAGGAGATGGAGTCAGTGCTCTGGTGAATTATCTCGTGTTTGTTCAGTGTGAAGCACTGCACTGTTTCCAGCTGTGTTGTTGTTCTTGGCTTGAAAGTTTCTTGCTGTTTTCTAATTTGAACCCCAGCCCTGGTTCCCTGATGGCTGGAGTGGTCTCCTGGCACAGCCCAGCGTGTGCCAGCCCCGTGGGCACCTTGGTCCTGGCCAGAGGCTGCAGAGGGGTCTCTGGGCTTTGCTTGGAGTCAGGAGGACCCATGGGTTGGCTCAGATGGCTGGCAAGGGGCTGATGGATGAGATTTTGTCATGCGGTCTTGGCTCTGCAATGCACATCCTGCATGTGCTGCAAGGCAGGATGAGGATCAGCTGATCTGTGTGCAAGAACCATGCAGTGCTGAGGGATTATTTCTCAGCAGTGCCAGAAACTTTTAATTTTACATTTTAATTTTTAATTTTACATTTTAATTTTACATTTTACATTTTATTTTTGCTTTCCCCCAAATCTTCTACACAGGTGTACAAGCACAGAGATCACATTTAAATATTGAGCTCCACAGCTCTCTAAACAAACCATAAATCCACACCTGGAATCATAAGTTAGTCATGTCAGATGGATTTTAAACATATTTTGAAACTTATTAAAGGAAAAATTTGTAGGACAAATGGTGCTGCCAGCCCGTGGGATGGACACAGCAGTGTCCAGCAGAGCTCTGCATATGGAGGGGCTCAGGGAAGGAAAAATACTTGGTTTCTCACATCCAGCATCTAAATAAAATGCACTTGGCATGAGTTTCCTACTGGGCTTTACAGGTCCAGGAGTGAGAGCCCAGATGAGAAAAACACCAGGCTGGGGAGGTGATGGGGAATGCTTGGCTTGGGTTTAGTGAGGGAGAACTCTGGAGTAAGAAAGGACTGTGCCCCTGCAGCAGCTGATCCAGCCTGGTATCCAGCCTGGAAGAGGACTGCAGGTTGATTCCAGCACCTGGTTGTTAAAATTACGGATTTTTCCATGGAAATCGTTGCTCCTGACTGTCCCATTCACATTTTATTTTACCCTGATTTATTAATCAGTTAACTGATTTATTAATCAGTTCCAGGTGAATCCAGTAGTTCACCCAGTAGGTGAACCCAGTTTTTCCATAGTGTGTGGTTGGAATGGATTTTCTCAAGACTGGTCAAGATGATTTGGTGTGAAAAAAACCTGGATTTGACCCCAACTGAAAGCAAGTGGTATTGTATGTTGATGGAGAAAACCAGCAAAAATACAGGTATCTACAGTCACAGATTCATTAAATCTTCTCAACTTGGATAAACACACCAAACCATTGGGATTTCAGAGGTTCTTGAATTCATGTTAGATGCAAAGCAATGCTCTGGAAAGTAAATTTATCTTTGTCTGTGGAGTAGAGTAATCATAGGGTCCAGGTTAGGCATGAGTGTTAATATTTTAAAAAATATTTCATTTTTTAGGAGCTCTTTTTTTCTGTTCTGGCTACAGGACTGCCCTGGGGTGAACCTGCACCCCCTGACACCTGTTTATCCTGTGTGATCTGTGTGTTAAAACCAACCCTAGGCTTTTGTACAGGTTCCCAAAGTTCACTCTAGATCCATGCCAGAAAGATCCTTTGATTTCACTGGGGTTTCTAGTCAAGGCAGTGTTGAATTCAGGCATGTAGAACTAATCTTTATGCACTGGGGTGTCATCCCTGACTAAAAATAATGAAACTACAACGAAGGTATATCTGGTTTTATATGACATAAAAAGATTTTTTAAACCTTAGTGTTAAATGGCACGGGGGTGGGGGTGAAATTTATGTGGTATTTTTTATAAATCACCATTTGGCTTTCTCAGGCCTCTGCACCCAGTGCTTGTGAGCAGCCACAGCTCCCACAGCCACGCTGATGTCACTGGTGTTGCATGCACAAGGACACAAGCAAAAAGCCAATTCATGCTGAATTCCACCCGAGGACACAGAGAGCAGTGCCTGCCAACCAGAGGATGAGGTCATTGCGGGAATTCTTTACATTCTGCCTTCTGCACGGGGTGCCCGAGCAACCAGAGTAAAACTATAACAATAACCAACACATGGGAACTCTAAATGGTGCTGGGGCGGTTTTTGCTCCCCCTGCTCTGCTCCCCAGAAGAAAATGGAGAGAATAAACTGTTAAATTAGGTCCTGTCTTGATGGAGGCTATATAAACCCTGCAGAAAGCTCTGCTGCTCATTAGGAGTGAGCACCCAGGGGGCTGCAGGGGCTCTGGCCCCAGCCCATCCACACTCCCAGTGGTATCCACACTGCAGGCTGTGTGATGGAGGGCCTTGGGAACTGCTTTGAAGCTCTGCCATGCGTGCTGTGGCTTATTAACCATAAATAAAAGTAATTCTGTGAGTTCTGAAACTCCTAGAGCTCAGTTTACCGTTGATTGGTGTCTAGTGGCTCGTTCAAGTTTTATTAATTGTATTAAAGCTGCAGCATGAGCTCTGTTGTCCTCAGAAGTCAGAGAATCCAGACCAATAACAAATGTTGCTGGAGTAGGTTCCTCAGGGTATGACAATCCTGACCAGAGGTTTTCCCGCCCCAGGGTGGGGGGCCTAACCCCTTCCCCTGCTCCAGGAGGTTTTTCCTGGTGTGCAAAGGGTTGATTTTTATGCTACTGCCTTTCTTTCACTGGGGATATCAATCCAGCTCTCTTTCCTTCTACCCACTAACTTTGTTTTGCCAAAAGTGAAGTAAGTTAATATCCCAGACCTGCATGCCTTGTTGGACGTGGATGATAGGCTCAAACACTGGATAGGACAGTAAGTGTGCAGTGTGACTCCATAAATCCTGTTTCATTTGGAAAGTGGGAAAAAAGACCTCAGTAATGAATTTGAATCCTTGTGATTAATGAACAGAACCAAAGAGGCTTCATTTTGCTCACGGCTGTTCTGTGGGTGAGGGCTGTCTGTATCTGACAATTTTATTATTTGCTGCTGTTATTCTTTTATTTCTAGTGCAGGAGGCTTTGTAGCTCTTTCCATAGATTTTGGAACCAAAAGAGACTTTAAATCATCCAGGCTGTGACCTCCTGTGTAGCACAGGCCAGAGCATTTCAACCCTTATTGAACCCAATAACTTGCATTTGACAAAAGCACGTCTTCCAAAAACCCATCCAGCCTTGATTTAAAGGGAAGACATGGTAGCAGCTTTGGGGATTTCCTAGAAAAATATGGCTCCTGCAGCTGCCTTGGTGTTTAATGTTATTCTCAGGAGAGGAGGGGAGTGGGGGGAATAACAACCCTTGCTTGTTTTGATGCCTTGGCAGCTCTAGTTTATGACCTCGTGCTGCTGGTATTATTCTCCTTCTTTTAGCAGTGTTTCCCTGACCAGCCTTTGCTCTGGGTGTTTGTTATTCTGGGCACTGGCATGTTTTGGGAGATGCCAGGAAGGTGAGAGGGTGGTGGGTCTGGAGAGGTTCAGTGAAGGTCTGACTTTTCTTTTAGTCCAGAACGGGCACTGTAAGAGCTGTGTGAGCACCTTCCCACTGGGACACTCAAACCTACAGAAAATCCATAGTTTCTCTTGTTCTCCAGGAAAAATTAAGGCATTGTCCTGCACCCTGTCCTTGCAGGACTCTTATCTGCTTGCATCTGAGCTGAGGCCATGACTTCTTTTAGGGAGGTTCCTCCAATAACTGCCAGATAAAAATTACTTCAGTTCCTTCAATCAGGCTGGTTTGGAACCACTGACAACCACTGACTGCATATTCCTATTCTTCCACCCAGCCAAATCCTGAGCTGGGCTTTCTTCCTTCCTTGTCCAAATGTTTGAGTAAGTGAAGCCAAGTTTTCTTTTTGTTTTCCTTTTTTTTTTTCATGAAATAATATTGCCTTGATTCATGTAGATGTTAAATAAACATGCAAAATAAAGGGACTGGATGTAAAGCTGAATTCCCATGGTCCTTGGCTTCAAGGATCTGCTCTCCTGACCTTTATGGCAGGACAGGATGCCTTTGGTGCTCTGTGTATTTCAAATGGTCAGCCTGTTCTCTTTCTTTCCTTCTTCCATGATTTTACTGGGAGGGGGTTCAGGACAAGCAAGACCAAAAAAGAATTCCAGTGACTGGAGAGGTCCTGCAGCCAAATGGTCCCATGTCATTCATGTTTTTGGACCTTTGCTTTTCAACACTGTGGAGGTAGAAATGCCTTTTTCAACATCCCTCTTCTGTCACCCTTGCAGTCACCCCTGTAGCCTTTGTCCCTTTTGGAATAAGTCCTTTGTTGCTTGTCACAGCTCTCTTATGACCAAGCACTTCCATGTTTCCCCTTGCTCTCTTCTCCCTTAAAACCAGGGAATCCAGGAAACAGTAATTTTTGGGGAAGTGCAGCTGATAAATAGACAAGCTTGGAAAAACCTCTCTCACCTCTACCCCAGACCTGCCATGGTGACCCTGGGCAGGTTCTTCCATCTGGATTTGGCTCCTTCATTTTTGTCCACTGATCTGTGGTCATGGTCTCTGTGATTCCTTCTCCCTGTGCTGGACTTTGCTTTCCAAGTGGGACATTTCTTATTCAAATATGTAATTTTATTTTCTTTTTACGTTTTTTGGCTACACTCCCTTCTTCTCTCTGAACTCATAAACAAACCCTGCAAAGATTAAAGAGCCTGAGCTGACAGTGAAATAAGGAGCTGCATCACTTTTCCATGCAGGCCTGTTGCTCACTCCTCCTTCCTGCACCTCTGCCTACCCTCAGTCGGGGTTCCATGGAGTGCTCTGCTCTCTTTCCTCTTTGGAAAAACATTTGTGTCTCCATGTGCTTCCCAAAGCCCCAGGCTGTGAGGGTGCTTTGAAATAAATCATTCTCTCACCCAATTGCTGTAGTGTTTAATTACCCCTTGCCTGATGGAGATGTCTGGAAACATAAAGAGAAGGGATTCCAGCAGCTCTCCTGGTGTCTGGATGTTGGAACCACATTGTGTGCTTCCCTCTGTGCTTTGCCTCCTCTCCAACATCTGCTTGTCTCACTTCCAGCACAGGATTGCTCAGTTCTGCTGGACCCTGGCTCTGTTAAGAATCCCAGGAAGGTGGCAAAGCACAAGGGGACTGTGTGATCCCTGCACTGCTGGAGAAGGATGGGATTGGAAAGCTCTGTGTCACCTCCAGGGGTAAGGGAGTTTGAAACTCTTGGATATTTAGCTCTTCACACACTTAAATTTATTGACATATCCTATCCCTGATTAATGGGTTGCATGATACCTGAGTCTTTTCACCCTCACCTGTGCTGTGCAAGGATTGTGCTCTCCTGCAGCTGACTGTGCTTCAGGGGATGGGCAGGAACAGGCATGCTTCATTTCATGACCTCACACAAACCAATTACCCCATTTACAAGCAGCATTATGCTGTGCTGAGTCAAAAGCCAGTTTTACAGCATTTTAACACCAGAGTTAATGTTTCTTTTCTTTCCCTTTTAAGAAAGGAGCTGTCATTCATCCTTTCCCTTTTTTAAACCTGATAGATAAATCTGTTTTGACTTTTCTGGCTTGCCTTGGTGAACTCCCCTGCAGGTTTAGGCTGGTATATAATGAGAGAACTGGGGATGCCTTTCTTTCCCATAAGTTTAGTAACAATGTGTGTGGGGTTTTTTTTCTTTCTCCATCTTTTTTTTTTCAAATTTCAATAAAAGTCATGGGCGTGCAGTGGTTATTGTATCTCTAATACTTGTGCTGATCCAGGAGCACTGAACCCTGAAGCACATTTCCAAGTCCCAGATAGTATATTTGATTCTGTTCCTGAGATATTTGAGAGTTCAGAGGATTATCCAGAGTTTATCCAAACTCATTAGAAACTCTTGGTCCAGACTGAGCTCTGGAAACTTCACAAAATTAGAAGCAAACTCGTATGAGGTTTCCACTGCTCCTTGGTTCTGCTGGAATGGAGCATGAAGGGATCAGCTTCTCTTGTACCTGCCAAAGCCAACAGAGTGCAGAGATGTGCAAAAATGCTGAAATAAAGCACGACAAAAAAAGGATGCTAGCTTGGTGTTTTCTAACCTCACTAGAGGGTTGGCTTGAGTCTGGCTGGTTCATCTTTGGGCTGGTTGCTTCCTCTGCTGAATCCAGAACCTAACCCTGGCCGTTGTGTGTCTGCTGGCTGTGTTGAGGATCTTCTCCTCCTGTGAGGCAGGAACAGGAGACAGCTTTGTCCAACTCATAAGGTCAGACCCAAAGTTGGAGTTTGTTTAGTTTGGATGTTTCTGCTTCCACCCTTCCATCAGAAGAAGGGAAGTGGGGCTGGGCTCCTCTTGCAGCACACGGGCAGGGGTTGTGTTGGCTCTCTGGGGAACTTCAGCCCACCAGATCACCTCTGGGGCAGCACTGAACCCTCACACCAGCCTCAGCCAAATGGGAGGACTCCCAGCGTGGCCTCTGAAAGCCCCAGCTGTTCCTGCAGCCTGAGGAATGTGTGCTGAGGAACACTTGATCAAATGATTGTCCTTTGGCCAGGGGCTGTTGTTGCGGTGCCTCTGCTCGCTCCATTCACCGCGCTCTTGGCGCGATGGCAGCGGAGGTTGGAGGAGGAAGGAAAAGCAGCAGTGAATCTCCTGGGATGTGTGGCAGGCCAAGGAAAACTTTGCTTTTTTTCCATGTGTAATATTAAAGGTGGATCCTTAACCCATTAGCCCTTAGCTGGCAGCTGTGGAGCTTTTTTTTTCCTTTTTTTTTTTCCTTCCCTCCTCTTCCAGATGAGAAGCTCATGTGCAATGAGCATGTGTGGCTGAGAGGGTTCCTGCTGGAGGCTGGACTGGGCTGTCCTCTTGCCCAAGTGGGAAGTTATTTTTGACTCTGTCCTGCAATTTGATTTTTCTTTTTCATGTGGTGGTGGTAGGGTTTATGTAGCTCTTCTTGTTTCATTGCATTTTGGGTGATGGCCAATAGTTCCCAGTTGGGAACAAACCAAGAGTTTTTCTAAGCAAGCAGGAGAAGGACCATCAACTTAGACCTGCCACCTTGTACAGTGCACTCTGTTTTCCTCTTGCTCTCCATCTGGAGATTCCAAAAGTCTTCTCCCACCTCTGTAAGCTGTGTCTGAGGGAAGCTCAAAAAGGAGAATTGATCTGCATAAAAAGTTGAAGCTGCTCCAGATGCAAGGCCCAGTGTCCACGCAGTGGAGAAGACAACCCCACTCCACAGTGTGGACTGGCATGGTGGTAAGGGGGTTCTACCAAAAGGAAGGCAAAACACCCATGAAAGCCAGTGGAAAATGTAATGGGGTGTGGGATTGCTGAGTTTGGCCCCATAAATATTCACACTGCTGGCTTTGTGGTTTGATCCATGGTCCTTTAAAAATCAGAACTTTCTTAAACAAGAACTCCCTCTGTCCCTGCCCTGTTTGGTCTCTTCAGCTCCAGGGAATAACTCTTGGCTTGCCTGAGCCTTCCTCCCCACTGTGGCATGGCACAACTCCCCTGTCAGCAGCACAGTTCTCATTGACTTTTATTATTCCATGGGCTAAATACTGTGTGCTTTGATCTCCTGTTGGACTTGCTGCTTGGGAAGGGGGGAAAGGTGGATTTAAAAATTTTCTTTTTCACTCATGCAGAAAGGTCAGGCTGCTGAAAGGGATAAAATGCCAGGGAGAGACTGTTTGGTTTTGGCAGTCTTTTGGTAGAGAAAATGCTATAGATATGTGAGTCTCAAGGAGGGACTAACTACTAAATTTTATCTGAGCCCATGTCACAGTACCACACATGGTATGGATGTAGATGCTGACATGGGTGCTGTCAGTGCTGAGCAGAGGAGACAAATAAGATTTGGAAAGAGTTAAGGCTGTTTGTGGATGGTAGGGGATGGACACCATNCAGCGGAGGTTGGAGGAGGAAGGAAAAGCAGCAGTGAATCTCCTGGGATGTGTGGCAGGCCAAGGAAAACTTTGCTTTTTTTCCATGTGTAATATTAAAGGTGGATCCTTAACCCATTAGCCCTTAGCTGGCAGCTGTGGAGCTTTTTTTTTCCTTTTTTTTTTTCCTTCCCTCCTCTTCCAGATGAGAAGCTCATGTGCAATGAGCATGTGTGGCTGAGAGGGTTCCTGCTGGAGGCTGGACTGGGCTGTCCTCTTGCCCAAGTGGGAAGTTATTTTTGACTCTGTCCTGCAATTTGATTTTTCTTTTTCATGTGGTGGTGGTAGGGTTTATGTAGCTCTTCTTGTTTCATTGCATTTTGGGTGATGGCCAGTTGTTCCCAGTTGGGAACAAACCAAGAGTTTTTCTAAGCAAACAGGAGAAGGACCATCAACTTAGACCTGCCACCTTCTACAGTGCACTCTGTTTTCCTCTTGCTCTCCATCTGGAGATTCCAAAAGTCTTCTCCCACCTCTATAAGCTGTGTCTGAGGGAAGCTCAAAAAGGAGAATTGATGTGCATAGAAACTTGAAGCTGCTCCAGATGCAAGGCCCAGTGTCCATGCAGTGGAGAAGACAACCACTCTCCACAGTGTGGACTGGCATGGTGGTAAGGGG
>VXBC01001346.1:368426-403329 GCA_013399945.1 Ploceus nigricollis | reverse complement strand
CACAGCTTCTCTGGGCACCCTGTGCCAGGGCCTGCCCATCCTCATATTAAATAATTTTTTCCTGATATCCTACCTAAACCTACTCTCTGTCAGTTTGAAGCCTTTCCCCTTGTCCTGTCCCTCCAGGCCCTTGCAGAGTCTCTCTCCATCTTTCCTTAGGCTCCCTTCAGGTATTGGGAAGTTGCAGTTTGGTCACCCCGAAGCCTTCCCTTCTCCAGGCTGCACAATCCCAGCTCTCCCAGCAGAGCTGCTCCATCCCTCTGCTCATCCTGGTGCCTCTCTGGGCTCTCTCCTGCAGCTCCAGGTCCTGCCTGTGCTGGGCCCAGGGCTGGGGCAGTTTTGCAGGTGGGGTCTCACCTGAGTGGGGCAGAGGGGCAGAATTGACCCTGCCCTTAGACTGAAACTTGTCCTCTGGGTTGTGCTGAGCTGCTGGTGGGGATATTCTGGCAGAAAGTCTGGCTTTGCTCTGGCAGGTCCTTTTGAGCTCTGTTTTGTTTTTCTCCCACCCCTACACCTGATTGTAGTGGCTGCTCACAGCTTTTCCTTCCTGAGGTTCTCAAGAGGCAGGTGCCACCCCTTCCCCCTGCCATGCCTGGTGGCACTGGTGGTGGCACAGCTGCCGTGGCTGTTGTGCCAGTGCAAGAGTGTAGTTGGGAAAGACTTCACTGAGGTGACCCTTGGCAAAAGCAGTGCTGGGGATGGATGCTGCTGTCTCCAGCACAGGGACCATCCCTGAGCCTGGGAGCCATTCCCTGGCCAGCTGAGATAGTTTTTCACTGGAAGGACTGGCCAGGGGAGAATTGGTGCAGGAGAAGAGTTGGGAAAAGCACCTCACTTCCACACTGCCCTGAGGTTCAAGGTGTAACATCCACACTGCCCTTGGGTGTTACCTTCAGTGAAACAACTGAGCTGCTGAGGTTGTGTAAAGCTGACAGTGCTTTTGGGGGAAGTTGTCTGAGCATGTGAAAGGAGGTGGTGTGTGCATGAATAACGAGCTCTGCTCCTGGGACTGGTGAAATTCACACGTGGTACACATTGCCAAGGGCTCTGCCAGGAGAGCTCCCCAAATGCAGTCCTTGCTCTGCTGCTGCACTCCCAAAGCACTCCTGATGGTGGGCAGTGTTGCTCAGGAGGTTGGAAAAATGGCTTTGGGCTTGGCCAAGAGCTGTAATGTGTCTTGGAGAAAGGAGAGGAAGGATAGACCCCAAAGGATGTGTTTCTGTGACCACAGCAACTTCCTCTGACCCCTGCCTGCTCATCAGCAGGCTGGGATGGTTTGAGCCAGTGCAAACCACTCCAGTCCTGCACGTGATGTTAATGACCCCTCCAGAGGCTCAGCACCACTCAACACCCTTTTAATCTCCTGGCATCAGTACAGGAACAGAAAAGCTTGAAGAAAGCTTGTACATTATCACATTTTAGAGCTGCTCCTCAAAAGCTGAGGTCCTAAAAACAGCTCAGCCTTCCCAGGCTGCTCCAAAGGAGGAGACATTTTTAAGCCTCAATTAAACTAAAGGGTCAGCATGGTAAGGTGTCCCTCAGTGAACCTGTGGTGTCCTGGTGCTGCTCTTTTGGAAGAGTGCACATGCTGTTCTTACTTCAGAGATCCCACCACCCTCATCAGGCATGTCAAGCCTAGCCTGACAGAGAAGTGGCAGTAACAGAAAAGGAGATGGCACCTCTCACCTGAGGTGGATTCCCTTATTTTAGGTCAAATTCAGAGACTATGACCAAACCCCACAACAGAACTCCATGAAGTGTTTTGAAAACAAGCCAGCTCAAGAGTAGAAGCTAAGACAATCTCTGGACAATGCAGGTGCTGCTTGCAGATCTGATCCCTGGAAGAACTGAATTTTCTTTATAAAACCTGGATTTGTGCACCACACAAATGCATTGTCCTGTTCACTCTGCAGCCCTCCAAGCAGGACCTGGGGCCATGTTCTCCAGAGTTGTCTCCACGCAAAGTTCCACCTCACCAGCAAGGAGAGATCCTGCATGTAGAGACGTGAGCTGCTGTATGAGATCACTCCTGAGTGAAGCCAATTAGAGAACTGAATGAGGTTGCTCTTTTCATCCATCTCTGAGGGAATGGACAAGTACTGGAGATGGAAGAGGGGTTCTTGCACCTGGAGTCCAAGAAGACAATGAATTCCCATTGTGTGGAAAAACCTCTTTTCAGAGAATCCCTCAGTCTCGTGACATCTCAACCACCAGCTGACATCTTGGATTTCTTTTCACGTAGTTTGTTGTCTTTGTGCAGTTACTCAGCAGATTTTACTTCTTCAAACTCCCCTGAGCAGTTTTCTACATGTTCAAGCACCTTTTTAATGTAAGAGAACTGATCACAGCCTCAAGCATGGGATTTACCCTACCATGGTACCTTCCCACGCTCGAGCCCTTGCAGAGGGTTTAGTGGAGAACTGCTCCTCTTCACTCTTGACTTTTTATGCTTTTATTCTCTTCTTGTGTTAGTGTCTGGTTGCTGTTCTCAGTGCTGCATTGCTGAAGTGTCTGACAAAGGAAATTACACTGATGTTCTTGTTAACTCTCTGACAGTGTAAAAATAGATGGGTTAAAATTATGCCCCTGAGAGCACCTCCTGGCCCAGTTTAGTGCACCCTTATTCTGGGGAGAAAAAACAGGTAATCATTACAAAGAGAAAGAGAATGTTGTTTCCTGGACGTTGAAAGCTTTTGACCTTTGAGGAGAATGATCTATTTATAACAGCAGGACTGTGTATTTTTAAAACCCTTGAGACACACGTGTGCTAAGGAGTCAGAGATGTTCTTTGGCTCCAACTTGTTTTTTGACCTCTGCTAGATTAGTGAAGATATAATTTGCAACATGACCCCAAGAATCAAAAGTCTCTTTTTATTAAAAACTTCAGAAATAACCTCACTAGGGAGTTTGAACTGATGAATGCATAGATAAGAAATCCTCTACTGGAGCTCCTTTTGAGAATTAATCCACAGAACAGATCAGGATGTGAATGTATTTGGGACAAAACTCATTCATTAGGCTGAACAGCTAGAGAACTAAAAATAAATGAGTTCTAACTCATTTCTAAAAGATGTTTAAATAGTGTTAGCCCTGTATCTAAGTTAGACCTATTGAGCAAAGTGTTTCAGCACATGTGTAAATGAAAACCTGAGCATTTTCATAGTTTTGTGCAATTTAGATCCAGAATTGCCTATTCCAGTCACCTAATTATATTTGCTCCCAACATTGGCCAAAGAAATTTACCTCCTGGTTTTGGCATCTCCTACTGAAGCTTCAGCACATATTTGGAGACACCAGCCTCCCTCCCTGCTGGAGATGGTGGTGCTGATCCTGTTTTGGGCAGTTGGGGTCCTACCACCTAAAAAAATCATTACTAAAAATAATTGTTTTGTTTTGTTTTGTTTTTTTTTTCTCTTGCCTCCCACACTTGTTGCTCTGTGCTGGGAAATTGTTTGGTGGCAAAGGGGAGTTGCTGATTCATTGCTTTTACTCCTGCAGCTGTACCTGACTTAATTAAGGCTCTAGTGCAGACAACTAAGTGCACAAACCTCATGGTGGAGGAGGAGGGACAATATTTTGCTTGCTCCCACGGGTCTGTTACCACTGATGGGCTTAGCTGGTCCCTCCTGAGCATGTGGCACTGTGGTTTGCTGCAAGAAACCTCCAAGTGCCAAAGCAAAAGGGCAGAGTGATGCTTGCAAGAGTCCAGAGAGCATCTGCAAAACGTCACAAGTTTGTGACCATTTACTGGAATGGTGAAAATAGTGAGTCACTGTGGTAAGTCAGCAAATGCTTATTTTAGAGTCAAGGGCTGTTCCTTTGGAGCTTCTGAAGTTTTATAGAAGCCAGGACTGAGACTTGCTGTACAAAGAACTCTACAATGCTGTGCATGCCACATCTGTGGAAGTGCTCCAGGCCAGGCTGGGCAGGGCTTGGAGCAACCCAGTCTAGTTGAAGATGTCCCTGCCCGTGGCTGGGGGATGATCTTTAAGGTTCCTTCCATCTCAAACCCTTCTGTGAAAGAAATGAAATGCAGCATTTGGAGCTCACCTGAGTAATTTGTGAAACTTTGGCCACCTTGTCTTCATGTGAACAGGGAAACGTTAAAAAAAATTTGAATGGGTCATACTTTTACTTTTCTATTAAACAACACTGTCAAATTAAGAATTTCTTAGTGCCAGCCACTTTGAACTAGAAACAGTCTTCACTGGACCTCCAGGCCCTTTAAACAAGGGTGTGGGGTGGCCAAGACCCCGTCCTAAATGAATATTTTGCACGGTTAGAGGCAGCACAGCTACCTGATGGTGATGGCTCCTGCTGAGCCCTTTTGCATGTCTGCCATGCAGCTGTTTGCCTTAAAAAAAAAAAAAAAAAAAAGGAGAAAAAAACCTGGTGCTGGGAGGATGCTATTCAAGATGAGAACTTGGCAGCTGGGCATGCCACCCACGTGGAGTGCTGGATGTGCAGCACTTGGAGCCCTCGGAATTGATCTGCATAAAAAGTTGAAGCTGCTCCAGATGCAAGGCCCAGTGTCCACGCAGTGGAGAAGACAACCCCACTCCACAGTGTGGACTGGCATGGTGGTAAGGGGGTTCTACCAAAAGGAAGGCAAAGCACCCATGAAAGCCAGTGGAAAATGTCATGGGGTGTGGGATTGCTGAGTTTGGCCCCATAAATATTTGTACTGCTGGCTTTGTGGTTTGATCCATGGTCCTTTAAAAATCAGAACTTTCTTAAACAAGAACTCCCTCTGTCCCTGCCCTGTTTGGTCTCTTCAGCTCCAGGGAATAACTCCTGGCTTGCCTGAGCCTTCCTCGGGAGCTGTGAAGGGCTGGGACTGAGGTGTCTGACTGGCTGATGCTCTCCTGAAGATGAGAGTTTCGATGAAACCGAAAGGGGAGAGAGAGCACGAGGAGCCTTGGCCACAGCAGCTTTTCCTGGCGGGATTGCTTTTAGACTAAACCACCCGAGGCACTACGGAGCACTAATCCTGGTGGGGGAACCTGAGCTTTACAAAGCCAGGGCACAGCACAGAGCTGCTGCCAGCCCTGTAATCTCTCCTTATTATCTCCCTAATATGCATCATCTGATTCACTGCCAGCTCTTACTTCCGCCCCTCCGTCTCGCTGTGCCCCCCCTTCCTGCTGGTGCAGAGATAAAATGTGTTGTTATAACTGTGAGCTAACCCCTGGGACTGCTCCTGAAACCTTGGCAGTAAATCACCCTTCATCTCTGCAGATTGCCTTTGACATCCTCGGAGTTTAAAATGTAAAATAAATAAATTCTGTTTATCTTGTGTGTATATATACATGCACATAAAATGTATAAAAATAATATAAATGTCACGTTGCAAATCCAAACAAAAGTATTGAATGTTTTATGTTGACCATATGGCTTAGTGACACCACGTCAGGGTTTCCTGTGTGTGCTTTTTACTATTTCCTCTCCACACTTTCTGTAATCTCTCCAAGACCTCTGGAAGCTCACATAAATGGAGATTTATCTCCTGGGACAATGTCAGTTGGTCCAAATTTTTGTTTCTGTTGTGGGTCATAGTGGCAGAAATACTGAGTGGGTTTTTTGGGTGTTTTTTAAAAATTTACCTATTTTTCTGCAGACAGGTCTACAAGGATGGGGCTGTGTGTGCACAGCCTTTCCCTGCTTCCATAATCCTGGGGAAGTGCTTGAAGTTGTGACTTTTGGATCCAGGAGGGAGGTACCCAAGAGCAGCAGTGCTCATGAAATGCTGCAGGAATCCTGCCTGCTCCCTGGACATTGAGGGTGGAGCTGGAAATGAGCATCATTGCTGAGTGTAAAACTGCTGTCATCCTTCTGAACCAGAGAGGGGAAAGCACTGCTGTGGTCGTGGACAAAGCTGAAATGCTCTGACCAGGGGAGAAATTCTGTAACTCACACCCTGGTGAGAGGAGCAGCTTCACCTCCCTGGGTGGCTCCTGGAGCATTCAGCACCACCACAGAGAGAGGCCAAACCACGAGAGGACCAAAGCCATGGCGAGGTGTCCCTGCCCTGTCCTTCACTCCACAGTGTCTGCTATGAGCCCCTAGAAACCACAGAAAGCTGCAGAAACAGAAAATACAGAAGTATTGCTGAAAGCTTCACCCCTGGTCCTGCTAGGTGGTGGCTGCTCTGCATTTCTACGTGGGGCAGAGCAGCTCTGAGTGGTCCCTCTTGCCTTTGGTTTGCAGCTCTGAGAACACCTCACAGCATGCACTGCAGGGCCTGTCTCTACTCGATAATGGGGGCCTGTGAAAGAGCCATAAATCAAACCTGAAATCTGGCAGGTTTAATAATAAATCCCAAACTTGTGCCAGGTCTGTGAACTTTGCAGTGTTACTGAGGTGCTCTGAGAGTGAACCTGAGAAGTGTGATGGTTGCAAGAGGAAAACAGGCAGAACTTGTCAGTTTTGACCCCAAATCAAGGAAAATGTTGTGGTTTTGGCTAAGTGGGGCTTTGTGGTTTTTGTTAACCTGAGGCTCAAAGCAAATGTGTGTTTGGGAGAGGGAGAGGGGGAAAAAGAGCATGAATTTAAATGGGAATGCTTTTTTGTCATGTTTCTCACTGCTCTCACTTGGAAGAGGGTAATGCAAGGAAGTGGGGGTTTATCTTTGCATCAGGAGTGTAAATAATGCTATGGAAAACTTATTTTCTTTTTTGTTGTACTGTGAAGTTCACGTACAGATTCCAAATCCCACACAGCCCAACAGCTGATCCTTTCTGATCACTCTGCTTCCCTCTCCCAGAGTCCCTTTGCACCATCTCTGCTAAAGGAAACAACTGATTCCATGGTGTGAGTTCAGGGAAGGGCTAGTGAGGAGCAGGAGGGCACCTTGATAGTTCTGGACTGATTTTGGGAGAAAGGCCACGATTCCTGCTTGGACAACACAAGTGTTTTGGGTGCAAAGTTCCCAAATGCTGCCCCCGTGCTTTTTCCCTACAAGCAGACCCCACTGACACCCCAGACTCATCCCGTGGGCCTAGCAGAAGCCCCACAGGTTAAAAGTTGAGGGAAAAATTGTTCCTTTGTTGTCTGATTTTTGATCTCTCAAAGCACAGCAACCGAGCCATGGAGTGGGATGTGGATTTTGCTGTCATGTCCATGGCAAGAGAGGGCTTTAAGATAAAAAGCTTCTCCTTTGGAGACCCCAATGTTAACTATTGATCTTTAGCAAAGAACTAGAGCTGTTTTTGTCTCATTTAGCTGTTCTGGTCCCTGAGTTTCCCAGTTCTTACCCACAGGCTCTAGCTGGGGAATCACATGGACAGTGACTGGTGTCTTGCCTTAGAGACAGATTCAGCATCTGATACTGCATAAGTCTTACTGGGAGTCAGCTTTTTTTTTGAAGATGTGGGTTCCTGAGTGAGATTTCCATTCAGGCAGGTGCTTAGTGGTAGTTTCAAAATGCCAAAATGCTTTGTTCAACACCCTGCTTGGAGGAAACCTCAGCAAGTTCTAAGTTGCTTCTAATGAAAGTCTCACCAGGCATCTCTGCCTGTATCTATTAGATCTTGCATGACTTTAAGAGTTACTAACTTTATTGTTTATTAGCTTTTTTTTATTGCTCTTGCTCACAGGACATGGCTGCTTGTGTAGGTAAATGCAAAATACAGAGGAGAATGTGCAGGGAAGTCCTTGGAAAATGGGTCAGGGCAGAGGTGGCTGAAGGCTAAGGAGGAAACTTCCTGCTCCAGGGACAATGGTGTGATTGATGCACCCAAAGAGCTGATTTAATCCAGTTGAATTATTTCATCATGAGGCATAGAGCTGCGATAAAGAGGCTTCCTCCTCTCTGGGTTGCTGCAGGGAGGCAGCAGATAACAGGATTAATGATCTGAGCCCACGGTTCAGGTTTCATTCCCAGTCTCACTATGAATCAGATGTGACCCTGCTGCCTTGGTTGCAGTTATTCCAGAAGGGCAGGGGTTTAATGAAATGTGGAATTGAGCCTCCTGATCTCAAGGAGACTGGCTTTCTGGGCATGATTAATTTTTCCAAGGCAAACAGATCTTTTGGGCCAGTGAACAAGTCTTTGTTCCACACTGCCAGGGACGTGTTAGGAGGAGGAGACTTCCCTGCTCCCAGCTAGACCCCTTGGGGCCTGCTGGTCTCAAATTAGGGTGTTGTTGTAGGTGATGAGAGGTTCATTTTGGCTGTGAGTTATATCCAATCTGCTGATGTTGGGCTGGGAGTGCATATTAGGGTTGGAGCTGCACAATCTGGGCTGCATCCTTCATATCTGGGGGTTTGTTTTCTGCTCCGCTCATTTTTTTTCAAACTTGCAAGAAACACATGAAGCAGGGGCAAGAAAGAGGGGGGAAAATAATCTTCTGTTTCAGCCTAATCAGTTTTCTGACCCAGTGGGCTGTAGGGCTGCATGAAGAGAGGTGTGGAGCAGGGGTCTGGAGCAGGGACATGGGGTGATGCAGGAACTGCTCCTTTTTGGCAGTGATGTGTCAAGGCAGAACTGCAATGTCTGCACAGCTGTACCCAGTGAAGTCCTGCTGCACAGAGATGCTCCAGAGGGCTCCTTCAAGCACACCTGAGTTCCCTTTACCCTCATCTCTTGGAGGTTTCTCCATCAGGAGGGACCCAAGGGGTGCAAATGAGCTGTTCCCAGGGCCTGGAAGGGAGCCATGGCTGGCAGGCTCAAGCCTGAGGTATTTATGTGAATGTAAGTACTGAACACCTCTGACATGCTGGGCTGTTTGCATCCCTGGCTCTGGCCTTGGCCTCCCTTCACAATCATCAGAAATTGGTGGAAAATATTTATACTAACAGATTGTGAGCAGCTGTTTTAATGAAGCATTTATGTACTAGGCAAACTTTAAATTGCCCCAAAATGGGACACATGTGTTCTATAAATACACTATTATGAAGAAGTGGGGAGTAAGAGATTCTGCATCCAGAAGGCTAATCCTCCTACACTTATTTATTTTGATGAAGAGTTTATATGCTGGAAAGAAATGGTGGAGAAAGTAAGAGTGGAGCTTTCCAGAATGCAACCACGCTTCAAAACTGCAGCAGAGGAGAGTTAACCTCTCCAGATCCAGCACATTGCCTCTAGACTCTGCACAGCAGCCTGTTTAAAAGGGATTCCACCCCACTGAGCAATAAAACACCAATCAGGTATGGACCCCTTTCTGGAGGAAGATATAATTTAGAAGATGGATTTGGTTTTGCTTTGGATCCAAACTTGAGCTTTGAAATACATTCAGTTCTCTGCTTTCCTAGCAGATGATTAAAATGGGGAGCCTGACCCCTGAAATCCTGTCATGTATCAAATCCCAAAGTGCATTTCTCAGGAAAAATGGTCAATGATGCTGGTGCAAGTCTGCTAGAAAACAAACTGAAAAAAGATTTTGGGGGTAATATCCTCTTTATTTGCACATCAGCCCTGTAGCAGGTAGGAATGCAAAATGCCACTTTGGAAAGATTTCCTGTTACCACTATCTTCTCCACATCTCAGGAGTCTTTAGTTCATAAAAATGCTGGGGGGAGCACACGTGTGTGCAGAAGTGACATGTGCTCACTCTGCCAATTAAAACTGCAGGTCCTGCCTAGAAAGTTGTTGAGAGTGAAACTTTCTTATTCAAATAGCATGTGGCCCTGCTGGTCTGGGGAGGTTGTCATGGTTATCCCACATCAGCTGATGTCATCTCCTTTTCTGTAGAAATAAGTGCTTTTCAGCTGACCAGTTCAGGGTAAAGCTGTTTAAAATGCTAAGGCAGCCAGAGGAGCTCACTGGGGTCTCTGCTATCAGGGGGACATAAAAAAAAAGCTGTGAATCAGATGGCACTGCTAAATTGTGGGGGAATTGATGGGGAAACTGGTATGGACATGCTTGGATGGGGCAGCCCCAAAGGTATTGTGGGTGCACAATGGTGGCACTGAGGAGAACGGCCGAGATTGGGATGGCTTGGGGGGCTCATTGAAGCAGCTGAATAGGAAGGAGAAAGGCAGTCAGAAACGTACAAAAGCACAGAAAAATGTTGTTTGCCTTGTGACTTGGGGATTTTCAACCAGGATGCTGAGTGATAAATGGCTTTGGGATGTGAAATGTCAGCTCTGAGAGGCTGGCATGTGTATGTGCAGCGTTTGAGCCTTGCATGAGTGGCACTGGGGAGGAAGAGCCCTCTGCAGTGCCCAGAACCTGCCACGCACTTTCTGTCTAGCAGCTCCCAGTGCAGCAAGTGGTGCTCACTGATGTGGAGCCCAAAGTTCATGGCAAAATTCAGGAAAAGACACAAGCAAGGAGTTTTAATATCTTGCCTTTGAAGAGAGGGTGAAAGTGGTTAAGCAGGGGCTGCTAAAGGGGTGTTTTGGTGTAACTTCATGTGATAAGGGCTTTTTCCAGCCCTGGATGTGGTTCCTCATGAGTTGAGAGCTCATCTTCCACCTGGGAATGGCAGGTCTGTTCTTGTTGTACAGCTTCATGGAAGGAGCAGGTCTCATTGTTTCAGATTTAAGGTTGGACTTGATGCCTTAGGGGTCTTTTCCAACCTATGTCTCTATTAATTAGTTGAAGATGCTACACCAGAGAAACACGTGTTTTTGCATTTCTGTGCACCTGCTTCAGAGGCAGGAGAAGCATTTCTGTGAACAAACCATGGCAGAAAGCAGAGCTGATGGTTTCTAGGTTTTTTCTGGTACCCATATGTAAGTATGGAAATGTGCTCAGAGCTGGAGCAGTGCAGCTGGGAGCTCTCTGGGGTGCAGGGAGGGTTGAGGAGGCTTAAATGATATTTGGGGTGTCTGGAAACTACAGAGCTGGTGGAATCTGAATATCCTCCTGATGCCCATTCCTCTATCAAACATGACTGAAAAGTGCTGTGAGGTTCAAGAGTTCCAGGGTAGGAGTAATGAGAGGAAGGCACAAAGAAAAGGGCAGTGCTGCTGCAGATGACTCATTTTCTTTGGAATCTTGGCTGTAGAAATAACAGTCCTACTCATCGTTTTACAAATGCTTTTACAAACACTTAAACATGGGATGTTACTGCTAAGTGTTGACCAAAATGCTCTGAGCATGAAAGCTTCATTAATCTGGATGAAAACATGTAAAATGATAAGATAATCTGTGCTTCCAGTCACAGCACTGCAAACCAATCTCTTGGTTTCACACCAGTGTGAAAGGGAGAAGAATATGCTTTTATCTTGTTTTTTCTNTTTAATTCTTATTATGGCTGAAGATCTATGTCCAAACTCACTCTTCAGGGCTGGAAGATATTTTTGCTGTTAAGTCAAAAAAAATGGAGATCCAGTCCCTGGAGGAAACCTGATCAGAGACACGCTGGCTTCCACACACACTCCAGGCCTATTGATCTCCCCTGTCCCCTCTGCCCTCTCTGTCTGTAGGTTATGGAAACAATGTCTGTCAGCAGCAGCTCTGCTTTCTGTGCTGGTTATTAACTTTTTGGCAGGAGGGAGTCTGCTCTCCCTTTATGGGGTCCCGAGACCCACAACGAACTTAACAACCCAAAGGGAATATCTCCAGGAGCTACCCATTTTACACAAATGTAAAAAAGAACGTATTTTTAATGTTTTGTTAAAAAAGAATAAAGTCTCAGGACTCTTTAGCTGTGCAAGGGTTGAACAAATGCAATGAGAGATGCACAAAATGTCTATTTAAACCTCATGTTTGGGCAGGCATCTAATGTGTTTTCTTGCTCAGAGTGCAACCTGTTGTCACCCTTTGTTTCATGACTTTGCACAAGAGAAAAGAATCATAACTTCATCTGCTGGGCAGGAAAATATTGAGAAAATTTTAACCTACTGGGACAAATTCTGTGAGAAACAAACAAATGTTGAGAAACAAATTCCAGTGACTTTCTTTGCCCCCAAAGTTAAAGTTTGCTTCAGTGCCACTTCAAGGCACTTTCACCAAAATCTGAGCCCTGTGCCAGTGGAGTGAGTAGGAAATCACAGCAGCTCACTCTGTAGTTCTTCACATTTCTCTAGGGGAGATGGGGACATTGTCTGGGGGATTTTAGACCAAACTTGCAGTCTCTGTGCCACAAATATAAACTGTTGGTTGTCTTTGCTCTGACTTCTGGCACTGAACTGGGCTGTGTCCAAAGCTCTGACAGGGCCCCTCCAGCACTTCAGTCCACTCACACTTGTGCCCCAAAATAGAACATTATAGTTTTGTTTATTTGTGGGCAGCTCATCCTGCCCCTTCAATTCACACGCTTCTGCTCTGTATTAATAACTTGCTCTTGATCTTAGAATAGTCACAGTGCTGGTGCTGCTTCAGAGATCTTATTTTGGGAAGGCAGTTGTGAGTCCTATAAAGCAATATATCATAAAACTGAGCTGAACCTAGGGCAGCCCTTGGAGAAATTCAGCAGAGCTTTTGAGTAGTGTAAAATTGACACTGTCAAATTCCACTCTCTACATCACCAAGATGTCTCAGAAAAACGCTCACTCATTGTTTCCAGAGTCTTTGCTTCATCTGAATCCCTTGTCTTGTGGACACAGAGCTGATGTCCCATGGCATTTATTTGCCTTGTCAGTGCAGCAGTTGCTGGGGTTGAGCTGGTCCCTGCTGCCATCCTGGCTCTCCAGTTCCTTCCCCACTTGTTTTCATCTCAGGCATGCCAAGGAGAAATCCCAAGGTGCTTAAAGGGAGCTTGTGAAAAGGGGGAGAGGGATTTATTACATGGACAGAGAGTGAAATGGGGAAATGGTTTTAAATGAAAAAGGAGAGATTTGGCTTAGATGTTAGGAGGAAATCCTTCCCTGTGAGGGTGGGCAGGCCCTGGCACAGGTGCCCAGAGCAGCTGTGGCTGCCCCTGGATCCCTGGCAGTGTCCAAGGCCAGGCTGGACAGGGCTTGGAGCAACCTGGGATAGTGGAAGGTGTCCCTGCCGTGGCAGGGTGTGGAACAAGGTGATTTTCAGTGTACCCTCCAACCCAAACCATTTCATGGTTCGATGAAGTCAGCAGAAAGAGCCCCACATTATGTGGGTCTGTGGTACCATCTGAGCTTCCTGGCAGCAAAAGCACCTGGATGGGAATGAAGTGAGGGTGAAGAAGGCTGATGATGCTTTGCTGAAAGCTGTGAGCCATGATTCCATTGCCATACTTGGGTTCAAGTTTGAATTTCCTACAGATTCCCTGAGGATGCCTCAAAGGCTGCAAGTCCTCAGAGCAAACCTGGGAGCAGTTTGGTGCAGGCCATTTGGTTTCAAGTAGAAACCAGGTATAACTGTAAGCTGTTGACCAAACTTTTCTGGTTTTCGATCCCACCCAAACAAGCAGAAACTGAGAGAATGTCAATGTGAAGCTCTGTGAGCCTAAACCTGAGCACAGCCTGTGTCTTCCTTGCTTTTGACTTCTGACAGCAATGCTGGCTTCCCTCCTTGGTACATCATGTGGTGTCTTCATGTTGTAACTGGGGATTCAGCTGGATCACCACATTTTAGACAGCATAAATGGAGACTGGACTGGGGGTTTTGGAAAGGTGAAAGATTCCCTGTGCCTGTACTGAGACCCTTACAGTCTGGCTCCTCCTGCCAAAAAATGGATCTAATATATTATTTTATCTGGTTCTCCATTTCAAAAACTGCTCTTGGCTACCTTTGCTTTGCTACCCCTTCAGATGGAATATATGATATTCTCCCCATATACACATAGAAATTCCTGCTAGCATTCCTGCTTTCACTTGTCTGAAATATTCCAATTACACAGCATCAGTGACTTGGCAAAGCATGGCTTTTGGAAACTCTATTCCCTCTGCCCAGGCTCCTCTTTACAGTGGTTCCTAACAGGTGTGAAATCTCCCTCCTGGCCCTGCAGCCTGTGTTAAAGCTGCTTTTCTGTAAATTGCTGGACCTCCTTAGGCCACAAAGGCTGGGCTGTGCTCAGCCCTTGGGAGCTCCCTGGGGCTTGCAAAGCATCTCCTGTTCCAGCAGCTGCCCCTCCTGCAGGGGCTCACGTGGATGCTCTCCTGACCTGCAGCCTGGTGTAGCTGAGGATTCATTAGCTGTAGTCAGTGGTTTTGGTGTCTGGTGCTCCTTCTTGGTTTTTGTACCTGCTGAAGAAATTAAGGCTGCTCTATCTGTTAATCTGTCCCATCCCTCCTGATTGCAAGTAAATTCAGGTAGTTCTGCCCTTTGCTGTGTTCTTGAACTCTTTTCTCTTCCTGAGTTTCTTTCTGGGATTTTTTTTTAAATTTCCTATTCACACTCTTTGCTAGACCTGTAGAGTAAATGATCTATTCATGGTGAAACTGACTTTGTTTTCAATTTTTTCTTTTAATGGATGTGAGCCAAGATCCCATGCATGGTTTAGCTGCCTAATTTCACTGATTTCACCACGATGGCATGGTCATTCATGCCTCTGCAGCTGGAATCAGAAAGGGGGAGCTGACAGGTCACCCCAGGACTGCCCCTTGCAGAGGTGTGCTGTCCCTGCTCTGCCACTGCCCTGCTCTGTGACCCTGGAAAAGTCACAGGGCTGGATGGGGAATACTGGAAGTCATTCTTTTCCTCCAGAAAATTTTGCCCACAAAGTTTCAGACAACAAAGATGAGGCCTTGAGGCATGACTGTAATCTCAGTAAATAAACAACCACAAATAATTGGTTGAAATAATTTGGGTGCAGTGTGCTGTTGTGGAGCAGTTGCAGTGTGTTTATGCTGTCAATGAAGGCAAAAATAAATGAAAGTGGGATTTTTTTTTTCTAGGTTTTTTTTTTCCTTTCTGTTTTGTTGTTATTTAAATGGTTGGCTCCCCCAAGCCTCAGAGTAAGGCAGTGCACAGTCCCACAGCCACCCTGCTCCTACAGTGCCTGGCTGGACATTGGTGAGGAAGAGGAAAGGAATATTTGTCAGCAAGTGAGGAGTAACCTATACTCAGGGGAAAGTTTTTTCCTTAATCCCTAAAAGGTTGGTTTATGGCTTGAAGGCTGCAGGCTCTGTGACCCTGACAAACCTCAGCCTGCCTGGTGTAACATTAGGTGCTGTTGCCTTGACAAACACAAAAAAATCCTTCTTTGATTTCTGACAAGCAGAGAAACTTGAGCAAAGCGTGTGCCAGGGAGTGATCCAGCCTGCCTGGGTGTTGTGCAAGGGCTGTGTGGGGAGAGCTGTGGCAGCCAGCAGGGCTGTGGGATGCTCAGTGCTGTTTAGGACTTGTTTGCTGACAGAAGAGAAGGGCTGATGAGATAGGCAGGGATTGCAACAGCAAGTGGCATAAGAGCTGTTGGTCCACACAAACAACACTCCTACAGAGGGTGTTTTGGAGAGATGTGGGGATTTTGAGAGCTGCTGCATGTGTTTTGTGAAAATGGCTTTAGAGAAGCAGGGTTGTTTTCGTCCTGGAGGCTGAATGTGTTTGCAGAGCATCCAGGCCAGGGCAGGCTGGGCAAGAAAAGCAGTAATTGAATCCTGATGGAGTTGGGGCAGAGGTTGGTGCTGCAAGTTAAGCATGACTCATCAGCAATAAGTACACTGGAGATCAGACAAAGCTCACAGGATAGGTGCTCTGTAATTAATATTCCTCCAAGTCTCTCCTGTTATCAAGGCAGACGGTGCCTTTGCCAGACTGCCACCTCAGGCAGGTGCTCTGCTGTGTGCCACCCCTGATGAGCACCCCTGGCATCTGATTCTTGGGCAGTGCTGGGCCCTTGGTGCCTGGCACCTGCAGCTGACCTGGTGTTTGTGTAAAGAGAGGAGCAAGGGACAGCCAGGGCCTCCTCCCTTCCTGCAGAAACAAGTCCAGCACCACTTCCTGCCACCACCTTCCAGGTGAGCCGGTGCCAGCCCTGTCTCACCAGCCTCCAGTGGTCACAAAGGAGCTCCTTGGAGGAGCAAATGCAGTGGTGAGCAGGAGGTGTTTGCTTGACAACACCCTACATAAAACCCAGACAAGAATTCTGCTCTTGTCTTCTGCTGTGGAGAAGCAGCTGCTTTTTCAGTCTCAAATATTTAAGGGAGAATCCTTGCTGTTCTCCCCTGTTTTGGCCAAGACTGAGCTCAACTGCAAGTAGAAAAAGCTCAATTAAAAAAAAAGGCAGTTTTGGGCTGAATCTGGAGTTTGACATATATGCTTGACATATTCATTCTTTTATTTATAGTGTGCATCCTTTGAGCAGCAGGAGAATTGAACAGGATCACTGTAGGTATGAGGCTCCAGTGCAGAGGAAGAAGATAATTTTTGGCTTGGAGGAGTTGGTTGCACGGCTGGTTTAACAGCCTTCTGTAACCTGCAGAGCAAATGTATTTGCTTTGGCTCCTGAACAACCCAAACACTTGGAGAGCTTCAGCTGTGCTGCTCACAGTGGGTTTTTATCTGCATTTGTGTCAGAGCTGTGTCAGACTCACAGCCAGTGGCTCCTCCAGCATCACCTCATCCCCATCTGGAGGAGAGGGGGTCAGGGGATCATCTTGGAGCAGGCAGGCAAATGCACCTGGGTGCAGAGGGCTCTGAGGATGCTGCACATCCCTGCAGCTCCACAGCCACGATTCAGCCTGCAAGACACACCCCTCACCCACTCTCTCTGCTGTAATTCTCTTGGATACACCTGCAAAGGGATTGTAGGACTGGGATGCTCTGGTCCAAAACTCCTAAAGCCCCTGGAGACTCTGCTGGAGTGTTGGTACTCAGTAACCAGCTCTGGAGCCCCTCTGAAGCTGAGGTTTGGCAGCTGCTGTGCCCAGCAGCTCCTGCTCTGTGCACTGCTGACCTGGCCTGGGTAAATCAGGAGCTCCATCCTGCCTGCACTGGGGGGCTGGGGCTGGCCAGAGCTCCCCTGCCATGCCCACTGGGAACACCAACCCATGGCATGCTGGTAGAGCTACCCTGCTCTGTGGTGAGCGTTGTTTCTCTGCTCTTTTCTTTCCTCTTCAACAAATCCATGTGCCACCACTTCCTTTCCACTTTGTTTTTCTGAACATGCTGGAATATGGGTACCAAAGGCATGAGGCTTTTGGAGCAGCCATCAGCACACTGGGCTCCCTGCCTGCAGCCAGGGATGAAAGCAGAATGAAGAGTGGAGTGTGTGGAGTGATGCTTCACGTTGGGTTTGTGTGCAGCTTTCCAAGACAAACAGCAGCCTGCCTCCCTCCCTGCTAGCCCTTCTCCCTCCAGATTCCCAGAGCATGACTCGCAGAGGGGCAGTGGATACCAAAGGAAAGTGCTAAAATTCATTATTTGACTTTGTCAGCTCTGATGTTGGTAGGAGGTTATGTTTTCATAGAGAAAGCCTTGAAGAAAATAAAACAAAACCAACTCCCCCTCCCATCCCAGGGCCTCCTGTCCCGGGTTTCAGGTTGGAGCCAGGGCTGCTGACTCATCGAATGTGCAGGTGCTGGGGCCTTCCCGTGGGGAGCACCACCTCAGCACCTGCCCTCTGGGACAGTTTTTAAGCTTTTTTAAAAAGCTTTTGCCCTGATTTTCACAGCAGAGCAGATCCTGGACCACTTTATCCTTCTGGGTGCAGGTCCACCAGTTTGCAGAGCGTTGCTTTGCATCAGCTGCACGTGTCTGCTCCAGCACATAATTTGGCCCCATGCCTCTCTCCTTTCCTTTTTCTCTACCACAGGAAGCAGCATTTATAAAATCCCTAATGATCCTGTCAGCTTTTATACATTTCCTGTCTTGCTTTATAAATGAAAGAGGAAAACACAGCACTTCTGACCTGAATTACTTTGGATTGTGTTTGCTGTATGTGGTATTAGTCACCAGTCTGCTTTGCCTCTGTCATCTGTGATGCCAGGATGGCTGTGTCTGCTTCCATGTCCTTATCAAAATCCTGGCAACTTCAACATTTCCATAACAGCCCTTCTGATTCAGGGGGAATCTGAGGGAGGAAATTGCTTTACTTTTTGGAATCTTAGAGAAAACCTGGAAAATGTGCATCTTTTTCACTCTACAGACTAAGTACCAGTAAGCAAATAAATAGAATTTATGTTCTGTCACTAAAGATGAAAGACCCTTCATTTTCAAGCTAAGCTAGATTGGGGTTTTTGTAAATGTCTTATTTGAGACCACAGGGGTGACCTACCCAACACACACACTGAATTACCTCTTTGCAGGAGACTTGACACATGCATTCTTGAGGTCATAAATGGATTTATTGGGGGATGCAAGAAGTCCTGAGAGCATTAACCACACACCTGACAGTAGTTTTGAACCCTACATTAGTGCTATCTCCATTTTCTGCAGTGCAGTTTACAAAGAGCAGCCCTACCTCAGTTTCCCTCTCCAACAGCCAAGGATTTCAGGGGTTTTCACCTCATCCACAAGGTAAATGGAGCTGTAGCTGTGCAAAACTCCTCAAAGCCAAGGCTTGTAGAGCTTTGCCATTCCTGATGGGTGCTGCTGTGTTCCAGCAGTCCATGTGCCATGCCCAGTGCTCACCAGGATGCCTCAGGAGGCTGATTCCTGCAGCACCTTGCAGGGCATGGGGCAGCACAGGGCTTTGCTCTTTGCTGTGTATAAGAGCAGCACATTTTGGATCACTTTATGGCTAAAGATGGGGAAGATTGGCTCTTGTATCCTCGTTATCTTGAACCTTTCTGATGTTATTTCCTGAACTGGTGGAAAATTTAAAACCCCAGACCAGACATTAACTGCTGAGTTGAAAGATATTTTATTCCATTCCCTCTCTTTGCTGCTGTGTTTTTTTCTCTTCAGAAGCTCTCTTGGAATACCATTCCTACCCATAACTTTGTGAAACATGGGGGCCAAGTGCCTGGAAACTGAATCAGGCCAGCTTCTAAGCTGACTTGCATGC
The DNA here is from genome assembly GCA_013399945.1 of Ploceus nigricollis. Classification (NCBI taxonomy): domain Eukaryota; kingdom Metazoa; phylum Chordata; class Aves; order Passeriformes; family Ploceidae; genus Ploceus; species Ploceus nigricollis. The sequence continues at coordinate 384,574 of VXBC01001346.1, read as the reverse complement.
AGCACTGGAAATAAAAATAATTCCTGTAGTCATTGGAGCTTAACCAGACTGAAAACTAGACTAAGTAAGCAGAAAAATCCTGTCCTGACTGCTATAAAGAGAATCTAGTCTACAGCAGTTATGAAGTGGCAATGCTATAACCAGGTGTCTCCAGCAAGGAACAAAGTGCTTGAAGTGATACAGAAAAAATTTCAACTTTGCTTTCTTCTTCTAAAATAGGGAGCAAAGGGCCAAGGACATCACCAGTTAAACAGGCTGTTAAACCAGCTTTGGGGGGAGCTGGATGCAGTTTTGCAAGGGGAAGAAATCAGGAGGACCAGCTGTGAGCTGGACAGTTTGCAGCTGAGATGAGGTAATATGGTCAAATATGTGCCTCTGTGAGTGAGGTTAGTTATTTATTCCCTTCAAAGACTTTCCTGTGTCTACGCAGTCTGAAAATTATTTTTACAGTTCATATCAGCCTGGCCCAGGCCAGAGTTGTTCTGCTGCTGTTGGTGCTGCTGAAGCAGCAGAGGAGCAGCCAGATCTGCAGCCCAGCTCAGGGACCCTTTGATGGGGCTCTGTTGGATCCCCAGTGACCCAGAGGAAGCCCTGAGTGCAGATTGTCCTTATCCTTGAGCTGAGGTCACATGAAGTCACTCAGAAAGCAGCTGAAGTGATCCTGCTGTGTTTGATCAGTGGCCAGGGATGGGAAGGTCTGGGGAGCTGTGCTGAGGTTACCAGGGAAGGGAATCCCCAGTCATGCCATGGATGCACAGGCTGCTCTCTCTGTTGGTGTCCTCAGGTGCAGATTTTTGTCTTCAGGACCAAGTGGAAGTGATGCCTTAAGTTTTAGCTTTTGTATTTCTCAGATCAGTACTGCTTTAGTGTAACTCTAAAGCTCCATAGCCTGTCAGCTGCTGTCCTCCTGTTTTATTCAGACAAAACTGTTTCCCTCTGGGCCTGAAACTCAAGGACACCTTCCTGTCTCAGACCCTGAAAAATGTCAACAACAGTGAACTTGGGGGGCAAGCTTGAAGTGACTTCATTACCTGAAGCTATAATTGGACAATTAACCTCTGACATGCAAATAGACCAAACTTATATTGTATAAAAACTTGTGACCATTGTCCATCTTGGGTGTAGCCTCTGGGAGGTTCTTGCACTGCCCAAGGTGTAACTATTGAAGGCCTTTAATAAATATCCACTTTATTCTTTTAACTCTGTCCAGCCTCTGTTCTAGGCAGCCTCTCCAGGCATCAGAAGAACACCTTGATGCTTGTCCAGCCTGCTCAGCTCCCCTGACCTGGCTCTGGTGTGCCTGGAATCCCTCCCGTGCCCAGCACAGGGAGCTGAGGAGCTCCAGGGGTTGCTGTGGTGTGAGCTGGAACAGGGGATGGCCCTGTCCCAGACCACAGAGAGCAGTGGCTCCTGACTCCTCTAAAACCAGTCTGTGGCCCAGCACAGAGCCCTGAGACCCCAAACCCTGCATGGTGACCCCAACCCCTGCTGTGCTGTCCCCAGTGTGGGTGGGAGGCAGGCTGAGGTGAGCTGAAGCCAGTTTAGTTACCTGGTCTCTGCTGCCAACACAAGCTGTAGTAACCTCTGCTGTGGAAATGAAATCACTTTAAATGCTGCCCAGAAAGGGGTTTGGCACCCGTGGGAGGTGGGGAAAGCACCAGTGCTGTGTTTTTCTGGTGGTTAACAGCTCTGGTGCCACAGTCTGTGCTGTTCCACATGTCCTGGTCTGGCTGTGTCACCCCTTTCAAGGAGTTTCACTGCTCTTGTTGGAGCTGGGCTCCTGCCATCCACTGTGTCTGCCCCAGAAATAAGGAAATAAGGTAGAACAGTGCAGGAGATGGGCCTGCCTGCATCCCCAGGGAAGGGCTAGAGCAAAGATAATGTCTGTGTCATCATGCCATCCTCTGCACCCCGTGGAGATCAGCTAATCTGAGTCTAAGCTTGGGTTTACACTATGCAAAGTGAAAGATGGAAAAGATTGTTCTCCTCCTGTGTGTGCTCTCTGCTGTTGGGAAATGTGCTCAGTACCCTGTAAGGAGCCTTTCAGCAAATTTCAGACTTGGATGAGATGAAAGGAGACTTCTGAGAAGCCTGGCCAAAAAGGGGAGGAGAAAAAAAAAGACAAAAAAAATATTTACTTTGAGGTTCTGCTTTGAGAGATTTGGGGTTATCTGGGTTTGCAACATTTAAATTAAGGGAGGAGTCAAACAAATAAAAGACATCACCAGGAAATTTTGATGCAAGGCGATTTCTTAACACACACAGATCACTGCTGACTTTGGGAGGTTTGCCCACATTGAGCTTAGAGGCTGGGATTGGAAAAAAAATCTGAGTGCTTAGGTCTCTTACCAGTGGGTTGGGTTTGCAACCCCATCTTACACAGCCCAGTCTCTCCAGTGCCTCTGCTGAGCTTTCCATCACAGGCTCCCCTCCTCCTGCTGTGCCTGATGCTTTTGTTACTCAATTTTGAGAACCCAGGGATCTATAATTCAATCTATTTCCAGTTCTTACTGGGTTCTTCAGGACCTTTTCCTTCCAGGGCTCCTTGCATGGGAGTCTCAGACAGGTTGCTGCCTGTTTCTGGCACTGCTGGCTCTGTGTCCCCTGCCAGCCCTGTCCTTGTCACCAGCATGCTGGCATTCAGTTTTGGGCTGCCTGGAACAACACATCAATGCCCTGGAAAGCAGTGGGAAAACAGCAAAGAACATGCTGGAGCTTTATTTTTCTTTCTTGTTTTGACAACCTCTGGCAGGAATCTAGATGAAAACAGAGGGGCTGCAGGAATGATTGAGGAGGGATTTTTCTGTGTGGTGTTTTTTCTAAGCTAAGATTTGCCAGGAAAGCCACCCACCTGTTCAGACAAGGCCTCAATTGTGGTAGATGGTGGTGAACAACTGAGTGCCTGTGTTCCCCTCCAAGAGCCACAGTTCCTGGGTTATTTTTAGCAGATTTGCACACCTCTGTTTATTTGCTCTCCCTGGTGCACATTCCTCAGTCCCTGTGACTTCCTCCATAATGTGGCCAAAGCTGGAGGCAGAGGAGTTCTGTGAGCAAATGCTGTTCTGATGGGAAAGGATGGCTACACTGAGTTTTATCCCAGCACTCATTCAGTAGAAATCACAGTTGTGGCTTTACCTCTGGGGGTCCCTGAGTGCTGTCCTTTCACTGTGCAATTCCCTGCCACTTCTCCTGTGCCTCTCTGGATGTTTTTGGAGCTTACAGAAACTGGATCTTCATCTGCTTTTCATTTCCTTGGATGCTGCTGGGCTATCAGCTTGTTTTGTCCTTAATGGCAAGCTGCTGCTCCACAAAATCTTTCAAGACAAGGGAGGTGTTTATTCTGCTGTGGGCTTTTTTCTGTGCTCATAAAATAAGGGAGACAGTAACTGATGTCTTGGGGGTGGAGGGAAGGGATTTATCAGTGGAGAAAATTGGACTGACCTGGAGGAATGTCATTAGATGTGGATGAGTCCTTAAGTGGTAAAAACAATCAGTTCAGCTGCCTAAAACAAAAAGCTGATGGCCTTGAGTGATGCTGTGAGAGCTCTCGGTGTGGTCTCCTCACCACAGCCCCCAAGAGCCTCGCTGGTGCTGCTGTGCATCTTCTCAATGTGCCAGTGAAACTGGGAAGGAATGTCTTGTCCTTGTCACTGGAAGGAGCTGAGCAGGGGGGGATTGCTGTCTGTCTGCCCTGTGGGACACGTCAGGCTGCCAGGGCCACCCTGATCCAGCAGCTCTGGCTTGGCCTCTGTGAGCTGCCCAAGGTCATGCAGGAAAGTCCATCTCAAAGTGCAGGAATATTAAATTCCTTCTCTTTCCTTCCCTTTGCTGCTGTTATTGTTGCCTTGCTCTTTGGTTGGGTTCCTACTTTTTTTTTTTGGTGCTTATTCATTTATTCATTTGCACAGGTAGGAAGACTGTTGGACAACTCCATTTCATTCTGTATTTTCTCTCAGGCTTTGTGTTAACCCTTGATCTGATACACTTTCAGTGTGAGCCTGAACTCCTTACATCAAGACCTTTGGCTGCTGCAGTGTGGTCACTTGGGAAGGTTTAACAGTTTGAGGATCAGTTTGAAATGTTTGAAATATTCAGACTCATGAACGACAGCAGAAGTGGCTCAGCTCTTCCCTGTTTGCATCAGAGCCAGCTCCACTGGGTTACAGGGACACAGCACCTGGGCTGGGTCAGATATGACCAAATTCAGTGTGGTTTTTGTTAGGAATTTCCTTGCTGGCCTTGGGACACCTGTAACAATCCTGCTGTTACCAGAGCCACTCCTCAGGACGTGTCCATGGGCCTCCCTGCAGCTGATGTTGGCTGATGCAAAGGAGGATTCGGAAACCAAGATCTGGGCACCTCTATGTAATATTCACCTCTGTCACTCTGCACACTTCTGCCTCAACACTCTGAGCTGAAATTTCCCCTCTCATTTGCTGCTGTGCCCTCCAGCTGCCCCCACACCTGGCAGCTGGGTTAGAGTTGTGTAAAAAGGGAGTGTTTTACACATTAACTTTTGGGGTGGATGAGCCCCAAAGTCCTTTGGGATGTAGTTAGGATGTAGGCTGGCTGCTTAGGCCCAGCTTTGTTTGCAGGAAGGTTATAGGATCTCAGTTAGTACAGTTATACTGCCTGTAACATACATCTAGTGTATGGGAATACATGGGGAGGAGAAACAAGTCCTGGTAGAGCACCTCACTTGTTTCCTGTCCTCCTCTCAAGGCAAAAGCACCTTTTTCTGGGCAGGCTGAGTCCTCAGTGGACTTTGCATGTGGATGGGGACATCTGCTTGTGCTGAAATTGGAGACTATTTTCTGTTTTCATTAAGAAGTGATGACCTCTCCCATCCATCCCAGCTGTTGGGGGGTGACTACTTGGTGATTCAAGGCACAGGGTGGGTATCTAAACATGAAATGATGACAGTGATCCTGATGCTGCTGGGATTAGCTGTGTCTCTCCCCTCCTGCCATCCACCACCCCTTCCAGAGGAGCTGGAAACAACAGGAGCAAATTCCCCATCCTGCTTTCATGTGGCTTGGCCATGAAACTGTGCACTCCAACCAGCTTGCTGCACGTTAAACAAACAGGGAGACTCCTCATTGTAGTGAAAGTATAACCATTAATAACATTGTTTATAATGTGCTTTTTTGCTGATTTGGAGGTCAAGCATGTTTGACATTCCCACTGCTGGAGGGGGCTGGCTTAGCAAGGACCTCTGCTTTACGTCGGACTCTTCCTTTTTTTTGCAAACCACATCTACACGTTCCTGAGAAATGTTTATGGTTTGGAGGTCACTGACATAGTTTGAAACATCTGCTCAGCTCAGAAAGGGAGAAATTGTCATTGTTTTTCTATGGCCCTCCTAAGTGTCAGTTTCTTTTAGGCGCAGTGATTCATGTGTCGCTCTCCTGCTTACTCCAAACATGCAAACAGTGAGTGCTCCAGAGCCAGTGAAAGCAAACAGCCCAGCACCTGCCACTTCCACGCTGTCCTGTGGCCTCAGACAAGCCTCTTGAAATTACATTTTCACCTGTGAGGGATGCCAGGTCTTGATGGTGCAGGGCAAGAATTGCAGTGGCAGTCAAGCGAGGAAGGTCTGGACACACACTGCTGAGCTCCACACCTGCTGGTTCTCTGCTTCTTTTTTCCACCTCTGTCAAGGTCAGGATTGAGTTCTGCAGTATTTCACTAACAAGGCACAAAATGGCTAACCATCTTTCTTCACAAGGCCTTTTAAGGCTAAACTATCCAATTAAGAAATGACACCTAAATTATTTTCACTTTTAACCCAATAACTAGTTACTCAAAGTCCACAATGTGGATTTTTTGTCTGTTACCACTCAGACTCATGGAGAAGAAGGTAAAGAAGAAGGAGCAGCCACCACCCTAAAACCTCCATCTTGCTTCATATTTATTACTATATTCTAAAACCCCAAACTCTAAGTTTTCCACCCTGTGATATCACGCACTTCTATTCCAACTCCACCCCCACAATCCCAGTTCTATCATTCCATTCTGGAAGCTTCTCCACGGCCTCAGGTCAGTGCAGTGTTCTCTTGGGGATCAGAGTCTGTCAGCACAGAAAGTCTGAAATTCTCAGCATCCAGGTCCCCAACACATCCCTGCTCTGGAAGAAGCAGCTGGGAGGCTGGGGAGGTCACCTGGCACGTGCTGTTTATGCTGGCTCTTGGTCCTGGGGTGGTCTTTTCCTGCTTTAACAGTACCAGAGACACCTTTGGGTAGCTGAGTGTGGTTATTGGACAGCCTTGGTCTGTGCCCATGGTTTGGCTGCCTGCTCATTTCTGTGTGATTCTCTTGAGGGTGTCTGCACTGGTTGTTCAAAGCTTCAATTTCCAGAAGCTGACAGCAGAAATATCTCCTGAAAACTGTGCCTGACCTAAAAATGTTGGAAAATGTAGGCCACAGTTTGTGGTCATTGGGGTTGGGGCTGTGTGTGGCACACAGTTTGTGTCACTGGGGCTGTGTGTGGCACAGTTTGGGTCACTGGGGCTGTGTGTGGCACAGTTTGGGTCACTGGGGCTGTGTGTGGCACACAGTTTGGGTCACTGGGGCTGTGTGTGGCACAGTTTGGGTCACTGGGGCTGTGTGTGGCACAGTTTGGGTCATTGGCAGTGGGGCTGTGGCCCAGCCTCATCCCCAATGGGCACAGCTGTGAAAAGCAGGTGAGCAGCACTGACAGCAATGAGCCAGGGAGTGCCCAGGTGTGCTGAGCAACCACCCAGGGACCCAGGGCACACAGGGGCCATGCATGGACAGCAGGGGTGTAAAAGGTTGGGTAAAGAACAAGAAGGGCAGATGCTTGCAGCCTTCTGAGGTGGTGTGGTGTTACTCTGTGTGGGTTGAAGCCTTCTGGATTTGTATGGTGACACTCTGTATGTCATGGCTGTCTCAACTGTGACATGTGCTGTGACAGGAAAGACATTCTGATTTTTGTGTGCTGTGCCCTATGTCCTTCTCAGTCAGCTAAATGGAACTGGTCTCATCATTCAAAGCCTGAAATGGATGTGGAGTTTGATGTGATGATGTCTCTGGAAAATGGCTGGTGACAATGGTGTGATGAGTGATTTACAGAAGTAGTTTCTATTTTTTGAAAACACCCTGTTTCTCTGCACACCATCAGACAAACAAAGCAAGGGACGTGGATGCATTATCAAATCTATGAAACAAACTGGGCTGCTTTACAAATGTGAAAAAGATACCTAAGGGCTGCCAAAATGCATTTTGGTGAGGAAAACAAGATGACAAACTGCTTTTGCCATAGAGAGAACAGGCCAAGATTCAGAGTTTTGCATCTACAGCCTCCAGAGAGGAGCACACTGTGTCTCAACATTTCTATAATAAGCAAGAATAGACCCAAATGTAAGTATGGGGTGCTCTGTCCTTAGGATATCTGTCCCTCTTGTGGGTCCTACACTCAGAAATTCCAGCTATGGAGTTTGCCCTTTGAAAAACCTTTGCAGAGGTGGGTGTGGAGCTGTGTGTCAGCCCATACCTGTGTTGTGGCTGGGCAAGAGAAGCTTTTTCTGCCTTTCCTGCATTGTCAGGATTCTTCCTTTTACCCAGGTGCTGGTTTTCCAAAAACATGTGGTGACTCTGCCTGGAAGACTTGCACCCATGTCTTGCTGATCCCAGCCAGCTGAACACAAACCTTTCTGGGGCTGCAGAGAGGCTTGCAGGGTGTGATCACAAAAGAGTTGTTTCTCCACAAAAGTTAACTAAAAATAGGAAATCATGTAGACTGTCATGGGAGATTTTCAAATTCTAAGCAGTATTTTAATTTTATTTAAATCCTAGTTCCCTAGGGAGGAAAGGATGGTGTGCTCATATGGGGCTGTTGTTTATCCATCCTCATTCACTCCTACATGCTGCTTTTTGAACCTCAAATTTCAGCAAAAAAATGACATTTTGATAGTGTCCTTGGAGTTTATGAAATCTAAAATTGTGTGAAATATGCAGCTGAAAAGATAAAAAGCACTTCTATTAATAGTTACAGTGAGGAGATTGACATCTAAGCTCAACCCTTAGATGAATTCTCAACTGCAGAGAATCCACACAGGGGGATGCTATAAATGCTCCAACCACAGAAGGAGTTTCAATCACAGCACATCCTTTATCAGGCACCAGAGAATCCAACCACAATGCAGAAATCCCCAGGAAACTACCCTGTGTTATTTCTGGGGCTAATAGAAAAACTCATCTGGTCTGTTTGTTTATTTGTGTGTTGGGTGTTTTTAAAATTTTATGGAGAAGCCGCAGGGCACGACATTTTAAATTAGGATGAGATTGCTATAGGAAATGGTGAGAAAGGTCACAGAAATATCCCTCTCTTGGCAAAGAAAGGCCTTTAAAACCACGTCCAGGCTTTGCTCTGCTGAGCAGGGTGTTGAAGATGTGCTCAGTGGAGGCGTGGGAACGGGGAGCAGTGTTCTGGGCAGCTTCTCAGGAGGGAATGGGAATCTTTGGGAGGCTCATGTGGCCTGGCAGCACGGTGCTGTGTTCAGTTGCTGTGCTCCTTACCCTGCTCCTTCTGAGGAGAGGGAATAGTGCTTTAGGCTGGAATAATACAGGATCCAAGGAGGCACCAGCCTTTCATGTGATATTGATAGTGGGAGTCATTGCACCAAACCTGCAAGATAGCCAAGGATAAGTTATTTTCTGTGTAATCAGAAAAAATAGGCAAAATGAGAGTGACTTCTTCCTGGGAGGTGCTTCATCCTAAGACAGGTGGGGGCTCATCCTCTGGGGTGACTGCTTGTCATCATGGACTTCACCAGTGCTCAGGGGGACTGGTTTAGATTTCTCATTTGTAGATTTCTCATTTGTAGACACCCTGTTGAAGGCAGATGAACCCCACTCAAGCTGTCCTGGTCCACAGTGATGGCTTCCAAAAAGTGTAGGGCTTTAGTCCAGCTCTACCAACAAGCTCAGCCTGAGGCTGAGGTCAATGTGATGAGCAGATATTGCCACCAGCCAGTTCCTATGAGCTCCCCACACTGCTCTGAAGCATCTGACAGGGTAGGATGCTGCTAGATGGACCTAAAATCTGAGCTGTCTCTGAAAATAAAGTGCAAATAACTTCTTGCAGGGAAATTGTGATTAGGGCAAGCAGCTGGTTATGGGGGTGTGCTCTGAGGATTTTTGTGTCCTTCTGCTCACTAAGGGAGGCTTCCAGGTGTGCTTGGTGCTGCTGACTCTGAGCAGTTTAGCACTCTTCATACTGACAGCAAGGACAGACACTGGAGACAATCAAATTCTACCTGGGAAGGGCTCTTCTGGTTCTGTTGACAATTAACAATGATAATTTTCTCTCTTTTTTTTCTTCTTTGCACTCTGCTGATATTCTCAGCATGATGGGGAAGCAGTTCCACTGCTGCTACTAATTGAGCCCAGCTGACTCTTTCAAAGATTTTCTGCTTGGAATTAGAGCATTTTTCTTGTGATTATATTACAAGAACATGGCAGCCTCTCGTTCTCCTTTTGCCATTTCAATCTGTAGCTGTATATCTAAGTGTGGAGCTGTGTAACCATAAGTACACTCACTCTTTTATGGATATTCTGTCCTGGTCTGTTTTCACTGTTTCTATAAAAGTTATGAAACTTGAAGGAAGAAGCCAGCAACAAGGCCAGTTCTAGGCAGAGATGCATTTTCTACGTGGGGACTGGGGTGTTGGAAAGACTGACACTTGTTTTTGTCATAAAAATGCTTTTGCTAACTCCAATCTGGCTCAGTAATACCTCCACAAGATCCTTAGTGGTTCCAAATACCCTTTTGCTATGCTCTCTTTATGCAATTGTTTATTTTATGGTGTCAACTACTTTGTATTGTTAGGACATTGTTGCAGGCCAATATTTTACTTGGCAAAACTCTTTGAGTCACAAGCTCAGTCCCTCAAAATTTCCTAGTGTGAGTGCTCAGTGAAACCAAAGCATGCTCTGACATCTGTGAGGGGCTTGTGGGTGAAAGAGGGGGATTAGCAAAGAGGTGATCTCAGCTGCTTGTGCTTTGCATGCAGCACATGGGTAATTGAACCACTATAAAGTGCTGCAAGATGATGTTTGTGACTCCTCCCCAGTGTCTAGAGCTGGGAAGTGATAAAGCACTCCACTCTCTGCTTTATTGGAGGCTGGAGACCAAAACCAGTTGGAAATTGAGAATGAAGAATTCTCCCTCATTGAATTGGTCATCCCTGAGGGGTGACTGCACCCCACACACCCAGGGGCTCACAAAGAGCCATCAGTGACAGGGAGGGGTGCAGAGGGATCTGGTGATGATGGGGTTTGGTCTGGTGGAGTTTCTTTTATTAAAAAATACTGAAACTCTCACCTGAATTGTGATGTGTCAGACTCCCTGACAGGCAGAGCTATGTGTGCCACAAGTCTGGAGAGGGTATTTGCTGAATGCTGAGAGGCTCAGTCTGGATGTCTTATCACCATGCCCTTGGCAGAGTTTGATATTGTAGGAATGATCACTCTATTCTTACTGAAGTCTTGTTTTTTGCTGTCAGTCTTGCTTCTGTTTGCTCTGGATGAGCCCTGTACCTACTGCTTTTCAGAGAAATCACCACGTCCTGGTGCCTTGGAGCAGAGCCCTGTTGCAGTGAGTTGCAAGGTGGAGTACACAGCAATCCTGGCAGTCTAAACCCTCTTGTTCCCCAACAGGCTACACTCCTCATGGTGCTCCTGCTTGTGGCAAGCACAACTGGGCAAATCTCCTCCAGCTTCTCTGCTCCACAGGAGCTTCTTATCCAGTAAAGGTTTTTTATTTTCTGCCTTTCCAAACTGGTTCACCACCAGCACTGATACCTGTGGTGGGGCCGGGTGCTGCTTCATCCTGGTTCAGGAGGTCCCCTGACTGGAGGAGATCTCACAGATGTAAAGGAACTTTCCCTGTGCTTAGAGGTTTGAGGGCTGGAGACACCAATCACCAGCAGATGAGTCCTGATGGTAGGAACCAAGCACCAGCGTCACAGTTTTGTTAGTCAGAAGCAGGATCTAAGCCTGGATTGCTCGAGCAGCAGAGAGTGGGCTGTTTCATCCCAGGAGAATTTTGTGGGTTATTTTGGCAGAGCACAATGGAAAAAGCATTGACTGTGGCTGCCATTGCAACTCTTGGCTGTGTGGATGACAAAGTTTGCCTTCTGGCCTGCCAGGCCTTTTTGCCTTCATTAGCACAAACTTATTTTGGAGACTTTATTTTTTTTTTTCAGTTTTTTTTTTTTTAATTTTTATTTTTACTTTCTTTCATTCTCCTCTGGCTGGTTTTTGTCCCTGAAGCCCACACTGATGGGAGCATCCAGGAGATAAGAAAATGGTGAATTATGTTTTGCATCATCTATGTTGGAATTTCAGTGCTGCAGGGTCAGTTTTAAATTATCCCTGGAGGGTTGGTTGTGTTTTATAAGCTGGATGGCTTGGCTTGCAGCCCTTTGATTTTTCCAAATAGTATAAATCTATAGACATTTGCCTTTGGCACAAAAAAGCTCCCCACTTCGAAGTCAAGAATAATTATTTTCCCAGAGACAAGGTCAGCAGCTGGATTCAAATAATGGGGTGGAAAAAGTCACTCTTGTTGCTTTTCACATGATTTTTAAGAAGTAATTTTCAAAAGTAACCTCAGTGCATCAGTGTCTGCCCCTTGCTCCCATGGCAGCCACGAGAGGTTCCTTAACCCAGGTACAGCTCCCAGTGTCCTCCAACAGGGCAGGAATTTCCTCTGAAGCTCCACCTGCAGCAACAAACACACAGAAAACCACAAGAAATGGTACACAGCCACTCTTCCCCTTGCCTAATAGTGGCTGCTTCCTTAAGATTTTCCAAATTTCTCTAAGAACACACCATCTCCTTTTTTAAAAATTTTATAGTTAACTGGAACCAGTGTAGATCACATCAACTGAAATCTTTCATTTACATTTCTACTTTTCCAGAAAGAAATACTCTTTGCAAGTAACTTGCACTGAAAATGCCAATTTGGGAATGGGTCCCTGGACAGCACTTTCCACCTGGCTCTGCAGGGAGGACTTGGGATGCAGGAGGGAAGTGCCTCACCACTGGCCTGATGAGTGGTTTGGAGGAGAAAAATATCCACTGCATCTGTACTGGACATGAGCTGTGTCTAGCCTGATTTTCCTTCTTGAAGCTATTGAGTTCATTAAGGATTATTATTTCAGGCATCCTTTCCCCTGCTACTGAAAGTCCATTAAGATGGAAAACAAATCTTTCTCTCTTTGAGCACGTGGATAGTTTTGGTCTGGACCAACTTGTGACATAACCCAAAAAAACAGTAGGAACCATTTGACTGAAGTTCTGCTGCCAGAAATATTGAAGGTTAAAATAATTCTTGGCAGGGCCTCCATCCCCTGTGGATCCCAGGTGTTGGACACGCAGATTCCAGCTCTGCTTTGGCCTCTTGTGTGTCTGTGAAGCAATTCATGGCAGAGAAAGGACAGGGTGAGGAGCTGTGGCTGAGGGGACAGCCTGGGCTGGGGCTCTGTGGCTCCCTGTATGGATTTAGCTGTGTCCTTGTGGTGTTTTTCCTGGGCTGGAGTGGGAGGCACCTTGGGCTCCTCCATGAGCCAGGCCAGGGTGCAGCTCCTTGCTGTGCAAAATGAGGAAAAGGGGCAAAAACCAGATCAGACAACAGTGGTGAGACACACAAATGTTCTGCACTGAAAACCACAGGTGATGGCTGAGGGGAGGTGTGGGTATTGCTTGGCAGTCACAGGGATATCTTTATTCCATGGAGGTGTGCTCTTTCTTTCCCTTTATATTATTTATGGTGATACTGAAGGTGTTTGTTATCTTTTCTACACAGTTGATCTTTTTCCCCCTTCAGCTTCCTCAGCACCAGTTCTATTTCCTGGGTAAACATTGTTCACAATCTGCTCTCCCCCTGCTAAAAACTGACCTCTGAGGCTGGTGGGGGTATCAGCCAACACAACAGGCTCGAGGTGGCTGATGGCCCTGGAGACCTCAGTAAAATAACCCCAATGTTTATCATGACCTTGAGTAACTCACTACTTGTTTCCTTGTCTCCCTTCCAAATCTGTTAAATAATAGAAAAAAATCCTCCTCCCTTCTAAGCCATATCAAGGGCTGGATGATCAGCCTAACCATGGCTTTTCAAAGAACAGGCCCATTCTATGCAGCAGGCAGATTCCTGTCTGGTGTGAATCAGGACAGGGCTGTCACAGTCACTCAGAGCTGAGCTGGGGATGAGCCCCCTGACATTCACTTTGCAGCTTTACATGTGAGCAGATCTTTGTAAAGTATGAATACACTTCTAAAATGAATTAAATCTCTTTGTGTAGAGACCTTTCATATCAATGGATATATCATCCTCCATTCTAACACTTACTAAACTTTCCATCTTTAAAGGAATCCCTGAAGATTGCCTGATGAAACTTGAATTCCCCCCTGGGCAGCAAGCAAGTTTTTAAAGTCCCATTTTACATAGAGGCAAACCAGCACTGGGGTGAAGGCTGACATTTTGGAAAGGTGCCTCTAATTCTGGGAGCACTCAGGTTTTAGCCCATCCTCCAACGTGCCAAGGGTGCTGTTACCCTGTCACAACAGTGTCTGATCTTCAGCTCATGCTGAGAAGTGGGAGAGTGCTGGCAAAGCTGAGGGAGGAAGCACAATCTGGGTGATGGATACCCATGAGCCATGCAGCTGCCATTGGGATCATCATCCACCCCAAATTCCCAGCTCACCCCAGAGCCACCATCTCCAGTGGGGCAGGAGGACCAGATTTGGGGTTCTCCTAATCTGTTTCTACACTGGCCATTGCCCTTTGGGCTGTTCAGTGTAATTCCTGGTATCAGCTGAGGAACCTTTGCCCATGGGAGTGAGGCTCTCTGTCCATTTCTCCATCTCTCTGCACCTGGTGTTGTCATTCCTGCCTGTCCTGAGTGGGTGTTTAATAGCTCCCACTCACATTTCACAGGCGCCCTGGGTGGATAAACAAGGTGAGGGCTGGTTTGGTCTGGCTCAGAGAGCTGAGATGAACAAACCTTCCTGCACAGCTGACACCGATCCCACAGTCTCTGTGGCACCCAGGGGTCATCCCCTACCCAGACACCCACAGAGTTTCACTATTTGTCTGAGTGCTGCAAAAGAAAAAACTCCAGTAAATACTCAACAAAAGGGCAGCTCTCCCTCACCAGTCCTAAGCCCAGCAGGGCATTGATGGGTTTATTTAAGAGGCTGAGCAGGATATGTATTTTCCACACAGTAACAAGGGTGTTGGCCAGGTTTGTTCACTTCAGGCTGCCCAAGGTGTGCTTGTTTGTGGGAATGAACCCCCCAAACCAAGCAGGGAAAAGCTTTTTTTGCTTTCCACAGTGTATGTACACGTGGTGTGATCTGTCCCTTGCTTTAAGCCTCATACATTGGCAACATTTCTTCTTTTTTGCCTTCCACAGTGTATGTACACGTGGTGTGATCTGTCCCTTGCTTTAAGCCTCATACATTGGCAACATTTCTTGGGAAACCAAAAGTTAGTACCAAGTTTCTCTCTTGTGGATGATCACTTCTGATTTCCCCAGGCTTTTTACCTGTGTTGGACTGACAGAAGTGGAAACAGGAGCAGGTACAGCTCCATAGTGGGCCACAGCTTCAGAGGAGTTTTGAAGAGAAAGAACTGCAAAACCTCAGCCCTGAGGAAGCCACCTTGGCTTCAGGTGGTGCTTGTGGGTTCTGGTGTGTGGGTACAGAGCAGCCCTTCCACAGAGTGCAGCACGTGGGGGAACCGTGGTGGCAGGAGAGGAGGTAGGGCTGGGGAGACCTGGGCTGCAGCAGCAAACCATGGCAGGGCTCCAAACTCTTCAATAAAGTCCAAACTCTTCAATAAAGAAAAAAAAAAAAAACCAAAAAAACCCAANAAAAAAACAAACCAAAAAAAAACCCAAAAAACAAAGCTAATGGTGGGAAGAAGGTGCAGATTAATAGAAAGATATTTTGGCAGACAGAGATTGGCCCAAGAATGGGGTAAATCAGGTGGCTCTCCCATCACTAAAGCCTGGATTAAATACAGTCCCACCATGTGGGACTCGGTGTACAAGGGAGGCTTCTGGTCAGGTCTGAGGCATTTTGGGGTTACCAGACAGAAGAAACCTGTTTCAAGCTATTGATGTCAGTCTGTCATATTCACAGAGATGTCAGGATCCCTTGCATTGATTTATCAGGAACAAACAATTCTTTGAGCAGTAGCTTCATGTAGTGTCAGATATTATATCAGTATCTCTTTGAAAGAGAATTTGATTTTCTTTTTGCTGTTTTTTCTCCTCTGTGCTGTCAGTGCTGAAGCTCGTAGGTCCAATTTATCTGTTCACTGGTGCAAACTTAAGTTTAGATCCTGGTAAATCTTCTCTTCTGCTCATAGAACCACCTTTTCCACCCTCATAAACACTGAAATACATTTTCCTATGACAGAAAAGACCAAAGAGCTGTGGAAGAGGCAAACACTGGACTGGAACACCAGGAAGAAATGGTGCCACTCAGAATTAAGCCCAACTTTGTTTGGCATTTTGGCCCCATGCAAATGAGTGGGAAAATTTGCATTAGCTTGGGCTGAGCTGAGATAAACCCTAATCCATTCTAGATTGTAACTCTTTGCTGCCTGTATTGTGAGTAGTGTGGAAATGGGTTTCTAGGCCTCAGGCAAGTCTGCCTGTGGCTTGGATCACAGCTGCCTCACTGAAGCCAGTTGCAAAAGTCGTGCTGACTTCAGTGTGACCAGGTTTGGGCCCTGTGGCAAGCCTGGCCTTTTAGTCAGCCGAGATCAAGTGTGATATCAATTTAATACCTGATGAATCACCTTGTAGGGTCTAATTTTTCCCATTGCAGGGAAGGGGGTGTATTTGACAACCCAATATGATCCCTCCCTCTTTAACTGCTAATCCAACTAAGTCTTCTGGCAGCAGACATCTGAAAAACACTGGAAACTGCCATCCCACAAACGTGGCGATGTGCTGTAAAAATAGCTTTATGCTGAAATGCTATTTTATTACAGCAGTTGCTATAGTTTCTGGATCTGGCAGAGCTTCCCTCCCCATAAACCCTGACTTTAAAGGGGGGGGGGGGGTTGTAAGTCACCTGTTGTGATTCCTATTAGGCTGAAACTTGGCATC
>VXBC01001346.1:345191-368400 GCA_013399945.1 Ploceus nigricollis | reverse complement strand
CCGTCTCTATGAGGGGGGGGGGGGGGGGGGTGTTGTAAGTCAGCTGTTGTGATTCCCATTAGGCTGAAACTTGGCATCGAGTCCATCTGTAGGTTAAACTCATCCCCTGCAGGTCTTCTGAGCCTTCTCAAAGTGTTTGTGTGACTTGTGCAAAGGAGAGATACCAGCCAAAATTCACTGGCTGCTCTGAAAGGCTCATTTCTGGGTTCCTGAGAGGCAGGAGCAGCCCTAAGAGCAGCCAAGGAGAGACTCAGCATAGGGACAGCCGTGTCAGATGAAATACCATGGTGAAGGTCAGCTTCATTATTGCTGTCTCTCTGCTTTATGTATTATACCTCACTCTTTCCAAGGTGACAAAGGAGAAAATGAGAAAGCCCACATGTGTTCCTGGCTCTCTGCTTCTCTGCACAGCTTCCATCTGTCCTGAGTGTGAGACGTGCAAGCTGCAGGGGAAAGGTGCAGAAGGCCTTTCCCAGCCAGGTCTCAGCTCAGTTTGAGCCCCATAGCAGCAGGAGAGCAGGTGGGTGCAGAGAAATTCCCCACAGACACCCCAGCAATGCCAGGGAGAAGCTCAGAATGAAGCATTTGTGTATCTTCCACCTCCCATGAGCCTGCAGAGGACCAGTGCTGGCCTCTCTGAAGAAGGCAGATGTTCTCTTGGGGCTTATTCAGGAGGACCAGAGGCCAAGGTGTGGACAAGACAGCCAAATTGTTCATCTCCTGTCAGCAGTTTTGCACTTTTAGTTAGCAAGAGCCAAGTAAGGGTTTGTGGAGTTTTCAGTTAGCGGGAAGCAAGAGCCAAGTAAGGGTTTGTGGAGTTTTTAGTTAGCAGGAAGCAAGTCACCACTGGAAATCTTCCACGTGGAGGCCAGTGCTTCTCCTGGAGGTGAAGATATGTCAGTGCACGATGTCAGGTGAACGAAAACCTGGGAGGGAATGATTTGTTTGGAGTCAATGGAGAATGGAGCCAAGCAGAAAATGCAGTTATTTGGGTTATGACCTGTTGCTGTTTGTTTGGGTCCTGAACACAGCCTTGCTCATTGTCATACAGGGGGTGCAGAAAGCTGCTGGTGATGGAGGGGGCTGGGCACCATCCCTTAGGGGATGTGCATCCACACACAGCTTTGGTAATCTCCAGCTTGGAGAGGCTCTGCCATGTCAGAGCTGCAGGGAAGGCAAGGCGCAGGAATATCTTTAAAAACATCAAATAAATAAATAATCCTTTCCATCCCCTGGTGCCTCTGATCCCATGTTGTGTCAATGCTCAGGAGCCACCCACATGGTACGGGCAGTGCTGTGGGCTCCTGTAACCCCACTGCAGGCAGGTCACTCCACAGGCTTCTCTTTGATGTTTAGGCAAGGTCTGGATATTTCTTTTCTCTTTTCTTTACTTCTCCCCTTGGAGGGACAAAGGCAGTGGTGTTGTCTCAGAGCCAGCTGTGCTCTATGCAAACCAGATGCCCATCACAGGCAGCTGTCAGGTGTTGCTGCCCCTGGCTGGCTTGTGCCATGAGGGATCTGTGCTTGAGAGGTCAGTTTGGGAAAGCTGAAGCTCTGCTCCAGCCCAGTGCTCATGCCATGGCAGCACCATGTCCTTGCCAAGGCACAGAGGCTCCACAGGAACCACGTTTCTGCAGCATCTCCCAAAGCTCCTCAGGTGGGACCCACCTGGGCCTGCCATGGCTGTGTTCTGCTGCCTGGAGGAGCAGATGCTTTCAGGAAAAGGGAGTGCAAGGATGAGTTAGTGAGGGAAATGGGAAATGGCCTATGGAAATCACTTGCTCCTGCAGAGCCCTGAGCAGGCAGGGGACAGGAGGTGCCTTCCTCTCCCTCCTAAGCCAGGGTTTGCTTATGAAAAATGAACCACATGCCCTGGTCCTTGCCACCAACGCCTTTCCTTGTGGCTTTCTGTGTGCTGCAGTTGCATTTTGCAGACATCTGGATTCAATAACCCTGCTGATACAGCCCATAAAATTAGAAACCGAACACTGGGGAAGGCAGAGGTCAGGGAGTGATTCATCCTGATACAATGTGCTGGGGCTGGAGCGCTCCATGACTCAGGATGGGGCTCTGCAGGACCCTGGGGTGCAGCGGGGCAGCCCCCTGCCCACGGCTCCCTGTGCTCTGTGAGGAGAGGTGGGAAAGCAGGGGGAGGCTTTGGTTGCCTCCAGCATTTCCCTGACCTCAGAGGGAGAGACCTGGCACCTCCCGCCTCCAGAATCTCTGTGGCTTCCAGAGGAAGTGCTGTGCATCCCCTTATTGGGGGGATAATCAAGGACTTGGAAAAATTGGGCTTGTTTCCTCTCCACAGACTTCTTGTGTAACTACAGACAAACCCCTGCTTTCCTTTCTGGCTGTAAACCCAGACTGGATCCTGCTGAAAGTCCCATTTTGTGTGGAGAAGCTCCATGTGGGCCTTAGCTTATCCCTGCAGAATGCTGGGCAGCAAGGCTGAGCTGCAGCCCGTGGCTGCTCTTCCCTGTCCTTGCAATGCTCTCCAAGCATCTGAGCCCCATCTCTGAGGAGGAGGAGGTGGCTGCAGTGTCCCCAGGCTGGACAAGGCCCTGGCTGGAGCCAGGTTCTGCCTGACAGGTCTCCTGCCTGAGCTGGCTCTGGTGCTCAGTGCCCTGAGCTTTGGGTGGAAGGTTTCACCACCCCAAACTCCTTCCTGCCCCAGTGGCTCTGCATCTCCACAGTCTCTGGCCATGTCTGGGGAGGTGGAAAGTCTGATTCCCTCTTTGCAGCACCCTGTGATTCCTGTCTCTGTGGTGAGCAGAGCTGGAGTTGATGTTTTGCTCTGCAGTGTGCCAGCCCCAGGCTTGAGCAGGGACCAAGAGGTGTGTGTGGCTTAGAATGCACATGGAGGGAGGTTAAAGCTCATGCTTTAATATATTTAAATAGATAATATATTAAAATGGAGAATTTTAGCAGAGAGAAGGGGATGGGAAAGGGAAAAGGTCAGAGTGCAGAGCATAGATCTGATGCTGTACTGCTGTGCAGAAATTCAGAAAGCCCATGGATACCCTCCTGCTGCAAGCACAGCTGTGCCTGCTGGATGGTGTGTGCTCCTCACCTGGGATTCACCTCCTGATTTCTGAGCCTCAGTGGTGTTTGTCCACTTTGGTTCTCTCTGCAGCCAAGAGAGAGAGAAACTGTCATATTTTCGTGGTGACAGCATGCAACCCGCTGTCTCCAGAGAGCAAAGGCACAGCCAGAGGGATGAAGGATTGTTTTCATCATCCTGCATGCAGGCAGTGACTCACACAGGGACGCTGGATGATGAGGGAGGGATTTCAAAGTCAGGAGGAGAGCCAAAGGCTGAGTCCTGCTGGCAGCCCTTACTTGCAGGGCTGCACAGACTTTAGGATGGTGTTTGCTACAGCAAGATGTCCCCTGTGACCTGGGATGGAAGTGGGTTGTGACCCACGTGTGACTGGGCTCTTGTAGGATGTATGGGAAAGAGCAAGGGCTGGAGCTTGGGCTGGTGGCAGCAGCAAGAGGGTGGTGATGTCACACCAGCTCAGACTGGAGGTGTGCACTGGCCAAACTGGGAAGCTGGGCCTGGCTTGGTAGCACTGCTTTGGTTCTCATAGAACTCTGCAGGACCCAGTCTAGGCACGAGGCTTTTTAAAACATTGGTTTTATCATAATGATTCTCAGAATTTTCACTCCCATCTCTTGACCTCAACACATTGAGACCACTGGTCCTGTTGGCCTGAAACCATATTTTCCTGGTACTCTGTAGCAAAGATGATAATCTCTGGAGCCACTTCCTGGGCAATTTTGGGGTAATAATATCTGTGGTTTCCCTTGTGTTTGCACAAGTATTTATATCTGTAATCACAGAGACAAACTCTCAGCCCCTGGTACTGCAGAGAAGCATCTTATACTTCCAAGAGCTGACATGTCAAAGACTTTTCCTTCCCCCAAACCTTCACCTGGGGTGAAGCTGTTAATCTCCTATCCTGAGACACATCCCTTGTGCTAAATCCCTCGCCTTGCTAGGAGGGAGCTTGCCTACAACCTGCAGGGTTTTGAGCTACCCAGGGGCTCTGGAACGGGGGTTCTGCACCTCGTGTCACTCCTCCGGGCTCTCAGGGGAGGAGGCTCGAGGCACATTGCCTGGGGGCTGCTTTCCCCAGCGTGTTTTTTGTGGAAATGGAGCCTTGTGGCACTGCATGAGCACGGCTGGAGCAGCAGCAGGGGATGTGATCCAGGAGGTGGTCACCTCCAGCCTGCAGGATCCATCTGGTGTGAAGTCCTGGCCATGCTCCTCACCATCATTTTCACTGTTGGTGGTGGGAGGGGGATTCACAGAATTCACAGAATCACTAGGTTGGAAGAGACCTTCAAGATCATCGAGTCCAGCCCAGCCCCAACACCTCAGCTAAACCCTGGCACCCAGTGCCACATCCAGGCTTTGTTAAACACATCCAGGGATGGTGAGTCCACCACCTCCCCAGGCAGAACTTTATCACCCTTTCTGTGAAAAACTTTAAACTTTTTCCCAATATCCAGCCTATATTTCCCTTGGTGCAGCTTGAGGCTGTGTCCTCTGGTTCTGTCAGTGCTGCCTGGAGAAAGAGACCAACCCCAGCTGAGCACAGCCACCTTTCAGGGAGTTGTAGAGAGTGATGAGGTCACCCCTGAGTCTCCTTTTGTCCAGGCTGAGCACCCCCAGCTCCCTCTTTAAGGTTAAGGTTGTCTGCAGAAGTGTCATTGTCCAGTGCTGGATAAATGAGTTACCAAGAGAAAGTTTTGCCATGAGGCTCTAGGCTGGACTCAGTAGATTGAGCCGGGCCCTGGAGGCAGAGAGACTCCTTCTGCTTCAGCTGATGATGGAATTTAATGCTGGATTGGCAGGTGCTGCACTAGCCCAGAGCTCAGCCAGAGAGTGTGAACTTCAGCAGGGGGAAGTGCTGCTAATGTGTGCCCAGAGTGTGCCCAGGAGCTTCCCTGTGGTGCCAGCTCAACACCTCTCAGCTTCAAGGGACAGCTCTCCATCACTTCCCCACCCTGTGCAGATCTTGCTCCTTTTGAGGTGACTTAATCCCATCTAACTTTGCTGAAGGAAAACTGATATTCCCTGAGGAGGCACAGGCAGGATCAAAGACGAGCAAGATCTTTATTCTGGAAAGTTTGGCTGGATTAGGCTCAGCTTTTATAAATATGCAGATCAAGTACCATGACCTACATTTCACTTCAAGGATATTTTATTAACTTTATTTTTTTGACTTGTCATGGCTTGAGTGTGGCTTGGCTGAATGGCTTCAGACTGTTAACAGCCTTGGCCTAGACATCAGCTTGTGCTGTTAAGTAATTTGCAATGTGATTCTTTAATTACAAATGCTCTTATTTTTCATATTGTCACAGTCTGCATGGCAGATACAGATTTTTAACAACCACGTGCCTCAGCCATGAGGGATTTGTAGAAGCTGTGGCTCAGCTGGGAGGGCAGGCATGGGCCACACAGCCATCAGGACATGTACAGGCAAAGGACCAGCTACTCACTGGGAGCACCAAAGAGAAAAGTGGGGTGCAGAGCTCTCAGCAAGAGGATGGAAGCCCAGTACTGCTGAAAAATCACACCCAAGGAGTCCCAAATGATGCAGCCACAGTTGTGAGCTACAGATGATCAAACTCCATGTTTATCTCTCCTCAGCAGAGTTTCTGCTCTGCAATGACAGCTGTGAATGTTTTGGAACCTGCAGAACCATGTGGAGGCTGAGGCATCTTTGCAGGATGATGTCTGGGGAGGAAACGCCCAGCCAAGGAGGAAAAACAAATTAAATAAAAGCTCTTGCTGTTTTCCTAATTGTTGCTGTTTCAAGTCAAAACACAAACAAAGAAACCTCAGAGGAGTTCACGGTGGGCCAGGAGCTCAGTGTGCTGTGCTGTAGCCCTGGCTGGTTCCAGTAATGCTGCTCTCAGCACTGGGGCTGCTGGTGCTGCTTTTGGGGAGAACAGGAGCAAATGGGGCTGTTGGGAGAGGCAAGCACTGAAATAAAAGACTGTGCTGGCAGCTCAGTGGAGCCCTGGCCCTGAAAAACTCAGCCGCAGAGGGAAGGAGAAGTTAATTAGATGGAATAAATCATGGAATTGGGGCTCAGGAAAGCTGTGGTGGGTGAGGGGCAGCTGTGCATGAGGGCAACACGGCAAGCAGGGCATCCTTGTCTGGCCACTCTGTCCCAGAATTGGGACTGAGGGTGGTCTGACTCACTGGCACCAGGGACATGTTCATCAGAGCCACTGGGAGGCTTTGGGCAGTGCAGGTTTAGCCTCAAGGTAAGAGGAAAATGTTGGGATGTTTGGCATTTGGCAGGTCCAGCTGCCCTTCTCCTGCTGCACTTTTTTGCCTCAGCACCAACCCCCAGCAGGGGCTGTGTGTCAGGGTGGTGGCCCAGGCATGACACGGGGGACTGGAGCACCTCTGGTCTGGAGACAGGGCTGGGAGGGCTGGGGTTATTCAGCCTGGAGAAGAGAAGGCTTCAGGGAGATCTAAGGTGCTAAAGGAGCTCCAGGAGAGCTGGAGAAGGACTTTGGACAAGGGATGGAGTGACAGGACAAAGGGGAATGACGTCAAACTGACAGAGGGCAGGGTTAGATGGGGTATTGGGAAGAAATTCTTCCCCATGAGGGTGGGGAGGCCCTGGCACAGGTTGCCCAGAGAAGCTGTGGCTGCCCCATCCCTGGAAGTGTTCAAGACCAGGCTGGATGGGGCTTGGAGCAACCTGGGCTAGTGGAAGGGGTCCCTGCCCATGGCAGGGGGCGGGAAGAAGATGGGCTTTAAGATTCCTTCCAACCCAAACCATTCTGTGATCCTGTGCCATGTGGGCACTGTGTGGCTGAGCCCAAGGGCTGCCTGCCCTCCATGGGCACTGGGCATTTTGCTTTTGCATCCTGGCCCAGTCCCATGGAGCAGCCTGGGTGTGGAGCACAGCAGGAGCTCCTTTATCCTGCTCTGGCTCTGCCTGGCCAAACCACACATGCTCCAAAGCAGTGCAGCTCCAATCTGAATAAATAAAAAGCTCTTCCAATTCCCCCCGTTCCTCTCTTGCCTTACTCCTAGCTCTGAAAGAAAAAGGAGAGTTCAGGAGTTTCACACAGCATCCAGTTTCAGGCAAATGTTTTCTGTAAAGCTAATTGAAAATGTTCCTCTGTGCTGTTCCCACTCACATGAGGCTGTTGGGGAGGTCAGGCTGTGGTGATGTTCCTGTGCACCCCTGGTCTGGGACTCAGTGGCCACAGTCCAGCACACAGTGCTGAGGAAGGTCCTGAGTGATTACAGCAGGAGCTGGCAGGTTTTGTCAGACCCTCATAAACTCCTGGAGCTTTACAGCAACTGCCCAGCCCCAGAGAGAGAACCACCATCCCAAAGAATTTATGATGCAAATCTATGTCCCAGACTTGTCAGAGGCCAGCACGAAAAGGCTCAAATCATCGGGATTTGCATTGCATGAGCTGATAGGGACGTGTGGCTCCCTGTGAAAACGTTTTCAGCAAAGCCTCTCTCCCTTATCTCTCTCATCTTTGATGCTCCCCTGGCTCAGCAAGGCCCTGAGAGTGCCCAGGCTGGGAGCCACCCCCAGGGACCCACACTGAAGACAGCACAGAAGGCAGTGGCTGATGTCTGCATGTCCCCAAGGGCTGTTTGGATGGGCTGGATGTGTCCACAGGCAGCTGATGGGCCCCCCTGCCTGGGTGCAGCCCCATGCCCTGCCTCCCTTGGTGCCAGGTTTGGGCACACACAGAGGTTGTGGCAGGAGCGAGGCTCCATGCGAAGGGCTCAGGTTTAGGAGCTGGGCATTGACTTTTGGTGAATTACCTTCATATTCTTAGTTCTCCACTTGCTCATGAGTGTCACAACAAGAGAGCCTGGAAAGGCGCCCAAACACACCAGAAAGGAATCTAATTTCTTTTCGAGGGAGTTGCTGCAGAAAAACATTTGAGTTATTTGCTAAGCTCTAATAATGATACTTTACATTTGCATTGCAGCTTCCACCTAAGGGCATCTTGGCACAGCCAGTAATTAAACCTCCGAGTCCTTGTGAGGGAGACAAAGCTCTTTTCTAACATTTGACAGACAGCTAAACTTTGGGCCAGGGTCAGATTAAGTGGCTTGCTCGGAGATGTACATTGAGTGTGCAGCAAATCCAAAATCAAACAAGAGCCTTGCTCAGCCCAGGGAGACGTTTGGGATTCTGCTCCCTCTGCTCTGCTCCAGTTGGCTTTTGTAAGCCTCTGTGGTTTGATGGCAGTTCAGAGACATCCCTTCTTGGTAGTAAATGCAGGAAGGTCTTTTGTTGGATTTAGGCAACAAGGCGAGCTAATTGCAAATTCAATTTTGGTTTAGAAATTGAAGCTCAGTCTCCATCACCTTAGCAGCCACAGAGTTATCTCTCAGAACTTTGCTCCAGCACTAGCTTCATTTCAGGTCTGTTTTCTTTAGAGCTTTATGGTCAGTAATTAATGGTATAATTACACATTGACATAATGATGGCTCCTGACACCAAAGCTCAGGGGCAGGGCACTGAGTGTGGCTCATTGTTTGCTCCTGTTTCTTTATTTTGGAGGGTGAAAGCAGGCAGCTCTGGGCTCTGACAGCCCAACTCCAGTGGGGGAAGCCCTTCTGCACCAATGCTGTGTCCAGAGGCACCAGCAGCCCACAGAAACCCACACGTTCCTTTGCTGTGCTGGCGAGTGTCCTGTCACTGGACACTCACTGGCCATCATCATCCACTGGGACAATCCTGAACGGGGGAATCCAGCACACCTGGCCACCCATTGAGGGCAGAGCCGGATGGGGCAGAGCTGCTTGAGCTGAAGGAGTTTTCTCTGTGCCTCTGGGCTCTTCCTGGGGTTTCCAAGTTTTCCCTCCATGCAGTGTCTTGGCTGAACACAGATCTGGGTGCTGGGTGTTGAGAGCTCTCAGGAGGTTACAGTGTGCAGATACAGACAAGCAGGGGCATGTGATGGACTCTCAGGGCTCTCTTTCCTGCCAGGAGCTGCACTTGGTCATAGTTTCACTGTAGTGGTGCTGCAGGCACCTGGTCTTGGATCTGCTCTCTGGTGCTCTTTAATTTCCCCATCAGGCAATGGGGACATCTAGGGTGAGGACAGATCTCTCCACCCTGGATTAACAGGGACAGGCAGACCCCAGGGACATCTGGTGGAGTTATTTTTGGATTTATCCCTACTCTGGCTTCCCTAGGGGTGACACTTAAACTCTAGGGTGTTTCATCTGCTTCCAAGTCATGCCATCCCTGTCTGGCCCTGCACTTGGCCAGTGCAGCCACCAGTGCCTCCTGAGCCCTGACAACCATCAGGACACAGCCAGGCTGGAGGAACACGGTTGCCCGTGGATCAGACCTTGGCTGCTCTTCCATCCCCATCTACTGGCCAGCCTGGAAAAGAGCTTCCTGGGGAAATTCCACGTGGCTGCTCAGCTTGTGTCTGGGCATGCTGGGCACGGCAACGGGCTCGGTGATCCTGGTGCCATCCCTGCTTGGCCCCGGTCAGGATGTGGGACCAGTGGTGGATTTGGCTATGAGGAGAAGGCAGTTCACTCTGATTTTGGTGGGATCTTGCAAGACCCTGTGAAGTCTGTAGGCAGAGAGGGAAACTGCTTTGTGCTCAGCTCTGATCAATGTTGAGTCTCCAACTCTCTCTGGGAGTTTCCTGTCCTCTCCTGTGCTGATTTTTAGAAGAGAAAGTAATGCTAGAGGGCCAGGAGTGGGACATCCAGCAGCATCTCCACTGCCCTGGCTCACTGTGAGCTCTACACATCCTTGGTCAAGTTCTCTGCTTTCTCTGAAATTTTTTAAAAAAACAGAGTAGCAAAACCTTCCTGCCTCACTGAGACCCTGCTGGGAACATGTGAGTGAGGCTGGTTCAGTCTTATTTTCTGGTCTCCTGATTTGTCCCAGCTGGAATCAAAGTTATGCTGATGGCAGCAATGTTGTGATGGTGTTTTCCCAGTGGAGCTTGTTCCCAGAGGTGGGGATGGGACAGGGATGCAGTGGGCACTGGGCAGGCAGCTGCAGATTGGCAGTGTGTGGTGGATGGTGTCTCCTTTGCAGGCAGAGAAGTTGAGTCAGGGTGATGAAAGAGGGACAGCAGCTGCATAGGTGCTTCCTGAAGAGAAATCATCTTGGAGATGTCCTGGGGAAATGCCACCATCAGGCTCTGCAGGGTCCTGACTTCAGAGGCTGAACCAGCCCTCCCTTGAAGGACTTGGCTCTCCAGAGCACAGCACTGACCTCTGGTTTTAACTGCTTTTTCAATTTGATTGATGTCTCCATCTCAGAACTTAGGGAGAGAAAACTTCTGGTTTTTGCAGACATAGATATGAAAGGCAGAGAAGAAAGAAAATGGATAGGTTGCTGCAGCTAGTGCCAACCAGCAGATGCCCTGAGTAATTTTGAGATCAAGATGCCACTGACTGCATTTGCAGTGAGGTCAGCTTATCCCCATGCTGATTACCAGGAAACAAGAGCTGTAGTGAGAGGAGCCATCCCAAACCCCAAACCAGCCACAGCCTCCCCTGTGCTCCAAGACAGAGCCACAGCCCAGGCTGGTTTGTTCAGAGACACATCTGTGCTGTCAGGGCCTGCTTGGCCTCAGTCAGTTCCAATGATTGCACAGCTAAAACACAACCTCTGTGATCTCAGATCCAAGTTCAGCTTTTCATGTTTCAGAGAAAAAAGGAAAGTCCTCTGAAAGACCCAGCCAAAGCAGCAGTGGTGCAGGACCCGGGGTGGGCTGTGTGGTTGTGGATGCTGGCTGCAAAGCTTGCATGGATTATCCTGAAAGGATGATGTGCAGTTGCAGATGGGTTACCAAGCATCTACTTCATATATCTGCTCTTAGAAGAAGTGATCAGAGATGGTTTCTGCTCCTTTGAGGGCTGATTCTCATATTCTGCTCCTGTTCATGATGCAAATGCTGCATCACCTGCAGTCTGCCCTATTTCAAGGACAGTTTCTTCCATTTCTAAGACTGTGCTGCTCTCAACAGGTGGTCAAACAGCCCAAGTCTTCAGTGGCCACCTTCAGAGCACCTACCTGGCATCAACTTGGAAAGCTGGAAGCCTTGCTGTGCTATCACAGCCCTTGGATTTTTTCCAAGCTCCCTCAGATTGGTTTGAAGCAGATGCTGAAGGCTTAAGGAAAGGTGCTAACCAAAACAACTTTGAGGTATTTTCAGGACTATTTAGGTACTGGGAGAAATCATCTTAATCAGAACCATCTGTAGAGGCCTGTGATGTGGGACTTGGATGGCAGAGAAAGTTGTGGCTGCTGATTTGCTCCCAAAGAAAGTTGGCTGCAGCAGTGCAGGGCTGTGGCTGCATTTTTATAGAATATGTATGAAGTTATGGAAGTGCCTGGATTCATCTGTGGAAAGAGACAAGTGATGCTCCCAGAGGCCATACGAAGGTGCTTCCATCTGCTGAGTGAGGAGACCCTTGGGGTCTCTGCAAGAGGGACTGGACCAGGGGGGACCATTCCTGTAGGAGGTCGGTACCTGAATAACTCTCTCTCTGTCTGGTCATTCACCTTGTTGGGACCAGGCATGGGCCAGAGCTAAAAGCTTTCAGAAATGCCTTTCCCCTCCCCAGGATGTGCCCATGTCCCCACAGTCCCCCATGGTAGCTGCCCAAACTGAGCTGGGCCTGCCTGCCACCCCAGAAGGATGGGGAGCCCTGCATGCCAAACCCGGGGTGAGGATGTGTTTGTGTGAGCTCCAGCAGGGGTGGGGAGTCACCTCTGAGGCTGTGCTGAATCCCAAGGTACAGGCTGGCTGTCTGTCCCTGATCTCTAAATGCACACTGAGACTGTCTGCCAGTTCTGTAACACAGCCTATCTTTACAATTATCTGCGATCCCCAGTGATATGAGACATTTAATCCGTGTCTCCTGACTTCTTGTCAGATTAATTACCATCAGCAGGAGTGTTTTCTGCTGTTTTCAGGGGAATCCAGTCATGGGAAAGTGAAGAAACAGCTTTGCTTATTTCAGCAGGGCTGGAAGGAGGAGGGAGGGCACTGAGGGCCCCGTGGTGCTGCAATGGGGCTTCTGCAGGCCCTGGGCTGATGACCTTAGAGGTCTTTTCCAACCTCACTGACTGTATGGCAAATGTTGCAGGCAATGTGAGGGCATGTCTGGCTTGCAGACACACCTCCTTGTCTGCAGGGCTCCTGCCGTGCCCGTGCGAGCGGCCGGAGCAGCGCTGCGAGCCCTCAGCCCCGGGCTGGGCCTTGGGCAGGCCCCGGGCTGGGCCAGCAGGGATGGCGTGTGGGAAGAGAGGGGAAAGGGAATGGGAAAAAGTGTTTGGGCTCCTGGAGAACGGCACGAGGCTCTTCCCTCGTCACTCTGTGGGCAGTGATAAATCTGGCAGCTGCTGCAGGGACTGCGTGGGCTGTTTTCGTGTGTGTGCGACTCTTGCTGGTTTCTCAGGCTGAGGCCCCCTCTGAATGTGAGCTGAGGGTGGAAACCTAATCCTGTGTGTGGGTGGAGAGCCCACCCGAGCGCTTTTGGGATGGCTGCTGGCCGGTTTTGCCCTCAGTAAATCCAAACGGATGCTCAGCAGTGGGGGATGCTCGTGGTACCCATCAGGGATGCGGGCTGTGCAGAAAGCAGAGAAAGCAGGGAGATGCTGAGGCTGTGGAGAGCAGCAAGCAGAGCTGCCAAGCCCTGCTTCTCCCAGCTCTCCTGAGCAGGAACCCGACGTGCTCTGACCAAACAGCAGCAGGGGCTCATTTGCACAGGTGTCACCCTATGCCTGGCAAATGACACTTTCCCTGCTGTGGGTTGGGAGGGTGGTGTGATGATGTGCTGGGGTTCACCACCTCCTCCTCCCCAGTGGCTGCAGCCAAGGGATAGCCTGGAGAAAAGGAGACTCAGGGATGACCTTATCACTCTCTACAACTCCCTGAAAGGTGACTGTAGACAGGTGGGGTTGGTCTCTTTCTCCAGGCAGCACTGACAGAACCAGAGGACACAGCCTCAAGCTGCGCCAAGGGAAATACAGGTTGGATATTAGGAAGAAGTCTTCTGCAGAAAGGGTGATAAAGTTCTGGAATGGCTGCCTGGGGAGGTGGTGGAGTCACCATCCCTGGATGTGTTTAAACAAAGCCTGGATGTGGCACTGGGTGCCAGGGTTTAGCTGAGGTGTTGGGGCTGGGTTGGAGTCGATGATCTTGAAGGTCTCTTCCAACCTGGTGATTCTGTGAATTCTGTAAATTCTGTGAATTCTGTTTATTCTGGATGCAATGCCTCCAGCCAGCAGCATCACTTGGGATAGAAAACCCTCTTGTGGGCTCATCCTTGTGGTGTGCGTAGCAGACCATGGCTGCAGGCAGGTCTGGGTGGATGTGTTGGAGAGGATAAACTGCAGCTCACAGAAGATAACCCTAAATTCACTCTTTTCTGAAGGTAGAGTCTCCCTTGAACAAATCCATGAAGATGCTGAGTGGGGAACAGCTAGCTCTGCATGGATTGCAGGAATGCCTGGCTGGGAAGCTCATGAGTTCAGTGGTGTGGTTGGAGCCACTTTGTTCTTTTCCAAAAATTAGATAAAATCTAAGGTATTTTCCCAGAAAAATCTCTGTGTCTTCGCCCTCTTCCTGACAGAGGCTGCAGAGCAGAAGTGCATTTGGAGCCCCTTGGGCTTTTCCCATGGAGCACTTGGCTTGTTAAAATATTTGACATGAGAGTTCTTTATTACCTGCAATAAAAACCCTCTGCTAATCTTTAACATGCAGTGTGTCAGAGAAAATGGATTGCATTAAAAACCTGTTTATGGGAGTGTTAATAAAACTTGTAAAAAGGAGTAAAAGTGAATGATGACTGAAAAACTTCACTTTGTAACAGCAAAGGTGCTGCCCAGCCAGGTGCTGTCCAGACCTGAACCCAAGGCTCAGTGCAAGGAGGAACCAGCACCTCTCCCCCTCTCCACCTTTGGTTTGCAGAGATTCCCAAGCCTGCTGCTTTGCTCCCCAGCAGTCTTAATTCAAAACTTCTTCAGCAAACCACCCCAGACACATGTCTGTGTTGAAGAGCACAGCCTGTCTGGGGACATGACTGGAGCTCCAGCACTGCCCTGTCCCTCTGGCACTTGGGTTCAGCACTTTATGACATCTTTCCCTCTTTTATGTAGTTTGGAGAGCTTTGAATGTTACAAAATTAGGCTTTCCTGCAGCATTTAGGTTTTTTTAAAGCTGCCTTTTAATGCCTTAATGCCTTGTGGGTTTTGATATTTTCATCTGTTCTCCCCACTACAGGAGGGTGGAACAGAGCCGTGGGCTGTGGTCCCAGGGTGAGATGGCAGAGCCATAGCTGCTGCTTCAATAACCTCATAAAAACATTTCAGTCCTCTAGAAGGATAATTTCATCCCAGTTTCTGTTCAAGACAAGGTCTGGGAGTGTCTGAGCTGTAATTGCATGGGCATGCCTGTTCCCAGAGCCCAGCTATTGGATTTCAGACAGGGGAGAAGAGCAACATCAGGTGTCAATTTTTTTTTTCTGCTCTTTCTACTCCACAGACTATTTTTAATATTATTTTTATTGCATTGTAGATAAACAGCAAGTGGATGGGTTCCCATGAGAATCAGGGTCTATCCACCATTCACATCAATTTAGCCAAAGGGAAAGTACAGTTGCATGAGAGACTTCAGTTCTTTTGTGCTGAAATTTCCCCTCTTTTTATGATTTCATTATATTTACCAAAGCTGGTTCACATTAAGCCATGAAGCCAGTGCTGCATCACCCCGTGGTTGGGGGGAGGAATGGGAAAGGGTTGTTTCAACAACATTGTCACCCCAACTGCTGCTGACAGCACTCTCAGCAGGCCAGGGGTTTGAAGGAGCTGCAGGACCCTCTTCTGACTTCCCCTGAATGATTCTGTAGTGGGATCAATGTGTCCTTGCTTTCCCCAATGCTTTGATCTGCAAGAGGCTGTTTGAAGTTGTCCAAAGCAGGATATTTATGGCAGCATTGCTCTGACTTAGCCTTGGTTGGGAGATGCACCATGGCTCTGTGTGCCATCAGCCCTGGAGAAAAAGCTCCAGTGCATGTGTTGTGCTGCCTCTTCCCCCCTGGGAGGGAAATGCCAGCTGCCTCAGATGCTTGTACAGGACAGGGATGTTGTTTACCTTGTTAACCTGGGTGTGACTTGGGCACTTTTAGTCTGGTCATGAATTCAACAGATCAGCTAACCTGTGGATGTGCTGGCCTTGTCAGTGTGTGGTGAATTCCAGGAGGTCCCAGGTGGATACACTCTGGGAAAGTGGTTTTTGAAGGACAGATGCTGTTGAGTGCTGGGACTGAGTGTGCTGGGGCAGGGAGACTGAGCATGAGGTCAACAATAGGATGTGTGTGACCCACAGGAAATCTCCATCCATGTGTGATGCTGATGAATTTGGTGACAGACCCAGCAAACAGCAGGGTAAGGAGCGGGAAGAAGATGTTGGAAAGAGCTGATGGATGCAAAAGGCATCGGGGAGCTGGAGCATCTTCTGCAACTGCAGTCAGGATAATGCCTGGAGGTGGGACTGGTGCCATGTGGGGAGATGAGTGATGTCAGACAGACCCAGAGGGGACCCTACTCTGTGCTACATCTAACCCTGGCAGTTACAGCATTAGATCTGGAAGAATTTCTTGCTTTTGTGCTGGAAGTTGAGACCTCAGAGCAAGGACCCTGCCAGATGAGGCCTGGAGAGAAAAATTCTTTTCTGTGGTTGCATTTTTGAGAAGCCAAAAGTCAGAGGGTGGTTCTTCAAAGGCAGGCCCTGCTCTGCAGATGGGCTGCCTCCCCGTCCCAAACATCTCCCTCTGGTGAGCACAGCCCAGGCTGGAGCTGCTCAGATCTGAGCTGCTTCCTGCAGTCATGTGTGAAACAGCTGCAGGAAATCTGTAGGTGAAGGGTTGGAAGTGGAGCTGGCATCTCCATGAGGGTGTTCATATGGCATTGAGAGCAGGCTGTGGAGGATGAGGCTTTGGTTTGGGGAGCCCCACAGGGTTCTGGACAGTGTTGCTCATCCCCTGTGTCCCTGGTGGGGCTGGCACAGCCCCTGATCTCCAAGGGATCAGTGGTTTATCACTGGGGCACCTTTTAATGGGATGGCAGCACTGGAGTCACAGAGTTGTGTGAGCCCAGGCTCACAGGGGTGCTCAGACCTGTGTCCTCTGGGCCTGCTTCCAGCTCCTGACTTGGCCAGTGTGTCACCCTTCCACGTGACCCAGGGGTGACACACAGGCTGTGTCCCTTCCCTGGGCATTGCCCTGCCCCGAGCTGTGTGCAGGAGCTAAAACCCCGTGGATGAGCAGAGCCATGAACCTGCTCAGCAGGAAATGCAGCCTCCTTATGTCACTGAGATCTGCTCCCCACCTCTTGGCCTGAGGCTAGGGCTGGGCAGGGGGGGATAAATAGTGGGTAAGTGCTGCCACTGGGGAAGTCAGGAGGTGAGATGGGAGCAGTCTTGGTGCTCTGGAGGGTGACAAACCTCTCACAGGAGGAGTTTCTGAATGTCTCCCTAAGTGCAGCACGGTACCTTGCATGCTGCATGGAACAGAGGGAAGGATCCTGCATTTGAGCTCCTCCTTAGCCCTCCCCAAAGCCAGGAGCTGGTGGCACTGGGACTGTGCCCTCCACGTGTGTGCCCAAGCACCTGTGCTCCCCTTTCTGCCATGACCCCATCAACACAGCAGGGCTGGAGGCCAGCCTGCCACTGGAGACTCTTGAGTGTTTCCCAGTTATCCGTGCCCTGTGCGGGCTGAGTCGCCACCTCCTGGCTGCAAACCCAGCAGAAGGTTTCCTCTCACACCCTGCAGCCTCTCCGTGGTTCCTCCCTCCAGCTGGGAGATGCTTAAAGGCTCCAGTGCCTCGCTGATCTGTCACAGAGGGGAGCAGAGATTTCCCCCTTCGTGCCTCAATTAAACATGGAATTTGCCTCCTGGAGCAGGGCAGAGGGTTGGTGCCGCCAAACCTTCTCTGGCAGGAATTTATGGCACCTGTTGGGAGCTCCCCACCATGGTGTCCTCCCTCGGGGGCCTCCTGGTATCTGCTGAGAGGGACAAGCAGCACATGGGGCCCTCGGGCCGAGGTGGAGCTGAATGCCTCCTTTGACACCAAGAACCAGACCGAAACTATGTCAACGGAGAGAGCCAGGGAGGATTTTCCTGTTTTTCCTGTTGGAGGCTTTGAACTGTGTCCTGCAGGGTCAGCGCACGGGGAGACACCTTGGGCTGGGATGGGGAGGGTCTGAAATCCTAGACCCTGGGAAAGGGGACACCAATTTGCCTGGGAGAGCCCTGAGAGCCCATCCATCTCCAGGGCATAGCCAGAAAGAAGAATTTGGGGGCAAGTAGTGACCCATGATGTATTCCAAAAGCTGCATCTACCTACATGCAATGCCATTTTGGCTGGTTCAGCTGCTAGAGGTTAGAGTGTGGTTTGGAAGGAAAACTTTGAATGCCCCAAAGCCTTGGGCATCTCCACACACTGGTGTAATTTGAAGGTGGGGGGACCCCTGGGCTGCAACCCAGCTCTGGGTTTGGGAATCCCACATGGATGTTCTGGGATGTGCTCTAAGGTGCTCTCTGCCCACACCAGGCAGGTGGCCCCAAGTCAAGAGTGCAGTGAAGGTACAGCTGAGTCTGTAGGGGCAAATTTTTGGGGTAGGGTGGTTTCCCAAGGCTCAGTGATCCATTCTCCTGCTCTTGTTCAAAGAGGCCAGCACAGGACCTCAAATCTCCCAGCTCTCAGTCCTGTCCAAAAGTGGGTAAAAGCTGCTGGGAGAGGGTGACAGCCCAGCTCAGGACAAGCAGGTACAGCCATGGGCTGGCTTGTTACCCTGATTCAGTCCCCTCTGCTGCAAGGGCTGCACTCTGAGTTTATTGCTGCATAAACCATAAAGATACAAAAGCTGATAGCACAGGACTGTTTCTCCTGGTGTAGAAAGGTGTTTTATACTGTGCTTGTTGTTCTGCCAGTGGAGCAAGGGGCAGGTCATACCTGCAGGGCTCCTTGATAATCCCCAGCTTCAAAGGTGTCTGCAGGAGAAGCTGGGGAGCAGTGCTGGTGGTTAAATCATCTCTGCCAGAAATGCTGGGCCCTGGGCTAGCAGCAGATCCCCCACCACTGAAATTATGTGTGCAAAAGAAATGCTCTTTTGGTGTCCCTGAGTGTCTCAGGATTCTGCTGAGGCACACGAGTCAGTCCAGGGTTGTGGCTTTCTCCATCCAGGACTTACAGAGACACCAAGTCTCCCCTGGGTGGGTTTTCCCTGCCACCTTTTGCCCAGTCTGGTTATTGCTGCAGCAAATGGATTTATTGGTGCCAAGTTGTGAGTTTTAGTGGCCCAATGGAAATCCCTGCCAGGTTTAAGCTGGAGCACCACAGTGATTTTTACTCTTCTGCTGACATCTAGTGTGTGAATACCTGTAGCACAGCATACTCAGTGAATTGGGAAATCTGGATATGGGGAAAACGGGGCTGTTTCTTGCCATATTCAGATACCAGCATCTTCCTCCAGTTCCTCTGTGGGAGCCTCAGTGACCCACCAGCAAGGGGGGATCCTGCAGGCTGCTGCTGGCTGGTATTTCCAGGTAGAGCTGCTGAAAATTAATCCTAACCAGAGCAGGAGGATGAATTAGAGGTGGATTGTCATCCAAGCCTCTTGCTTGAGGCACTGTATTTGCTGGGTGGTGAATGTGACAGTGGAAAGAAGGAGCTGCTGTGTTATCACAGAGTGATAATGTGTCCTCTGCTCAGGGCTGGGATGGCAGCTTATCCAGGAGCCTCAGGGCTGTGCATCCCTGCTGGATGGGGAGAACAGGGGAAAGGAAAGTGGAGCAGGGACTCCTTGAGTTTGGCTTTCTCCCCCTTATTCTGCTTCTGGCCTGGTTTCTGAAAGTTATCTCAGGTCAGCGAGTTCTCCTGTTAAAATAAGGACCTTTTAATGTCTGGTGTGAATGAGGCTTATTAATGTCAGCAAATGGCTTGGCATTCCTGCTATCTGTCTCAATACACAGAATTTTGGGATCTGCAGGTTGCTGGTGGTGCCCTGGAGATGGGGTTGGGAACTGTGGCTCCATCTCCTGAAGCTGCACATGAGGGGCACAGTGCAGCCTGTGGAGGTGACAGGACACTGCCTGCCCTTAGCACTGCCCCATTTCCCTCCCTGGTGCTTTAATTTTTTTCATTTCCTTGTGTTTCTCCTCTGTTGTGACAGGAGCCCAGCTTTCAGCCTGCAGAGCTGTTACCACTTTATCACCCTTATCACCCCTCCAGCATTCAGCTTGCTGCTCTGGAGCACCAGAGTGACCCAAACTCAGGCTTGAGGTGGGAAGCTTTGCACATCCCAAAGAATCATCAGGGGTGGAGTGGACCTGCCCCATGTCCTGACTGGTCTTGTCCCTATGGCAGTGGTCACCCAGTGGGGCTCCTGCCCCATGTGAGAGTGGTGGTCCCTTGTTCCAGCCTGGTAAATCCTGACACTGTTCTGGGACATCTGGTGGCTTCAGGGCTCTGTCATGTCACATCACAGATGGAGCCCAGCAAATGCTGTCCTCGCTTGTAAGATGTGCTTTAATGTACAAAGTGCTGTGGGAAATCTCATGCTGAAGCATTTACACTGCTGTTCACATGACTTTATTTTGTACAAAACCTCTCAAATCTTGCCAGAAGTCAAGGTTTATTTCCCCATCCTGAGGGTATTTAATCCTCATCTCATTAACTTTGATTTTCGTGTGCAACTGCTGAGGAGAGAAAACAACCAAAACATTTTGTATTAGGGAACAGATCAGACATAAATTTATCCTGCAGCCATCCAAGATGCTTATCAGCGTGTTCTTCTCTCTTCCCTAGCTGCATGAGCTTGCAGAAAAACTGGTTTTGCTTGGCTTTGGCTTTCTGAAAGAAGAAATGATTGCTGGAGAAATTCCTTAGGTAGCACACCCCTGCTTAGGATGGGTTGGTGGTTTGAGATGGGATCAAATTGAGGTACCCTGGGCAATGGAAGGACTTGGATCTTAAAAAGGAGAGAGATTTTTTCCCAGCAGTTTATTCAGAAAATAAACTGAGGTCACTGAAAAGTGGCCTCTGAATGGGGTGTAACTTACTTCTGCAGTTAAAATCATCTGCTTC
Source organism: Ploceus nigricollis (assembly GCA_013399945.1). NCBI lineage: Eukaryota > Metazoa > Chordata > Aves > Passeriformes > Ploceidae > Ploceus > Ploceus nigricollis. Next base: position 348,256 of record VXBC01001346.1, on the reverse strand, counting down.
TTGTTTTCAGCCACAACCAGCCCAGGTTTATAAAATCAAAAATAGGTGTTAAGTGTGATTATGCAGCCAAATCTCACACTCTCCCTCAGATTCTGCTGAGGCTGTAGCCAGGCACAGGCTGTCTGGAGGCAGAGCACATCAGGGCATCCACCAGCCCAACACTCAGCTTTGCTCTGAGCAATGGGTGCAAACCAGCTCTGGTAAAATCACTGTTTTGCAAAGTTGGAATGAACTCTGCTTTAAAACTGCTTGAAAACCAAACTTCAGTCAAAAGGAACTTTTGCCAAACATCATGCCAGCAAAAAATAATAGGAAAGGGCAGTTATTTCTTCCCATTTTGGTACTTTCCATCCACCATTCCCTGGTGATTCCTACCACACATATGAGGTTAGAAAGGAGAAAAATGCCCCCACTGTACACACTCCTCTTCCAGCAGTTTTTAAAGTCATGGATGGCAGGATTTGCATTCGTACAAGGTGCATTGACTGAGTTTGCTTATTAAAAAAAGGTTTTTCCCTGCAGCTGCAGTGTGCCATACCCACCTGCAAGATGCCTCTGACACAAGCATTGTAGCCAAAACCAGGGGGATCTTTCTGTTTATTTCATGGCTAGGAGTGCTGTGAACTCAGGAATTCCTCCAGGTGGATGCTGTTCCCAGCATTTACATTGGGCTGAAGGGTAAACTGTCTCTACCCAGCTGAGCTGTGGAGTCTGATATCTGTTTTTACTTATTTTTTGCAAAGTTGCAGCTGAGGGCTTATCTTGCTTATAAACAGCTCAGTGCTGTCACCAAGTGGAAAAAGCAAATCCCAGAAAATTGCACATGAGCCAGGCTGGAGCTCACCATAGCCCACCAGAACAGCTTTTCCTTTCTGCATGGTAAGGTTTGGATTTGCAACATCACACTGGCTGCTGTGACAGCAAGCACAACAGGCCGGCAAATTAATGGATTTTTTTTCTTTGATTAGCTAAAAGTGGAACTTTCCAGAAGTCCTGATAAAACCTCCCTGGAGAACGTGTTTCAGATCCAGGAGGGGCTTTCTTGTCAGGCCCAGAGAGAATGAGAAACAGCCAGATAAAAAGGGCATGAACCCACAGTGTGAGCAACAAAGACCAAACTCCCGACCCATCTCACTCAAGACAAGATGCATGAACTCAGCATCCTGGTGAGTCCCCCAAGACCAGGGTCAGGCTGGGAGCTAACTCTGCTTTATCTCCTGCTGAATAATTCCAGGTCTCATCTTGACAGGGAATGGGAAAACCGTGGTGATTACAAGATGTTTTCAGAGCTGACAGCGCCGTTCCTTGCCGTGCTTTAGTGACAGGTTGTGATGAGGCGTTAGCAGGTTGTGGGATGATCAAAGGCAGAGGGGAGGAATTCCCTGTACCAAGAGGGATGCTGGGTCTCTCTCCAATGCCACCTTAGAGCAGAGGGCAAGAAAGACTGAGGTTTTGTGCTTCCTCACTTTGACTTTGTCCTGGTCTTTCCTCACAATGATAAACAGCAGCAGTCAGCCGATAGTGATTTAGTATGTGGAAAGCCTGAGCTTTATCGGCGTCCCTATCCCGGCTCCTTTTAAGTCTCCAGTAGAAATCCCAGCAAGATAAAAACTGTCTGAGTTTGTATCCACACAGGGTAATGTGGCTGAGCCTCATAAATCCCAGCAGGGTATAAATATCACCCCATTTTCCTCAGCAAAAGCAAAACTACTGGATACCAGTAATGAAGAGAAGGGCTTGTGCTGCCTGGGATCAGTGTTGGAAAGTGCTTTGCACCCCAAATGTCAGCAGAGATGGGACTCAAGCACTAATCTTGTGGTGTGTTTAGGATGCTGAAGTGGCCTCTCCCAGTTTCAGACAGGAATAATTTCTCATTTAAATGAGAGTTGAGGCAGCCATGCAAAGCAGCCCTAACGCCTGTAGGCGGCACGAGAGCGTGTCTGATCCGAGCTGGACACAGCCCTGGGCTGTGTGAGCTCTGCAGGAGAAAACAGAGGCCACCTGCACATCCTGGCATCAGGAAGACCCCTCTGCTCTCAGTCCCCCATCCCTGTATGTGGTTGTGGGTTGGAGTGATGCCTTGTGAAGGCTGACCTAGAACAGGGACTGGACAGAGCTAAAGAATAAAGCAGGGATTTATTAAAAGATCTCCATGGATCCACCTTGGGCAGCACAAGAGCCCAGCCAGGGCTGCACCCAAGATGAACCAAAATGGTCCCAAAATGCACGGCCGCTCACAGGGGCTCTAACTTTTATAAGTTTTGGTCCATTTGCATCTTGGAGTTAATTGTCTAATTATAGCTTTAGGTTATGAAGTCCCATCTTCTTGTTTTTCTCTCTTCAGCCCACGTTGTTTGTGCTCTTGGGCCTGAGATTTGGATCATTTGTCCTTGGTCCCCAGCTGGAGAAGGAATTGTTTTGTCTCCCTGCTCTGTGCACAGAGCTCACCATCCCCTAATATGAAGCTCAGACCCACACACTAAAGCAGCACAGAATGTGAAAAATATAAAAGCCAAAACCTGAGGCATCAGGAGGATGCAGGGGTGCAGGGCAGAGCACCCCGAGCCCTTGGGCTGTTCCCCAAAGTGCTGTGAGGCTGATGTGGGGTTGCCCAGCATGAAGCTGGAACCAGACCCCACATCTCACCAAATCCTCCCTTTGGATGGAACCTCTGCAGTGCTGGCAATTCTGCCCTGGTAGTGCTGGGGCAGCAATCATTGCTCCCTTTCCTTTTATTCCTGAAGAGACCTGTGAGGTCAAAATGATGGTCTTTGCAACTGGGCCCCCCACCCATCACACCTCTGCCCCCAGGCAAAGACAGGGAGTGATTTCCTCAAGTGTAGGTCTTGGGTTGGGTGGGTTTTTACTGCCCTGCATTTTAGGGGGAGGTTGGTGAGAGATTCCCTGGAGAAGCTGAGTGAAATACTTCTTGACTCTCTTGGGCACACACCTCTGTCAGCAGCATGTTCCAGAGGCATCTGTCTCCTGCCACTGACTGCAGAGACAGCCTCAGGTATTGGCTCATCAGGACACTTAGGAAAGAAAATCAAAATTAAATAAATGTT
>VXBC01001346.1:293877-342248 GCA_013399945.1 Ploceus nigricollis | reverse complement strand
CCCTCTCCTCCCCTCCCCTCCCCTCCCCTCCCACAGTGTTTTGTGCTCCTGTGGGTGCCCCACAGCTGGAACATCCCCAGCTGTGTCCAGGTTTGTGCTTGTCCTGCAGGAAATAAGGTTTCATGTAAGTGAGAAGTGCTCCAGTTCCCCCTGACGTGGACAAAAGGAGGAACAGACACAAAACTTGTGCATTTGAGCTGTTGCAGACACGGAACCATCCACAGACTCAAATCCCACATTCAAAACAAACTCCTGTATCCAGGCTCAGGCTCTTCATGCCCAGCCAGGCCACACCAAATTCCATTTCCCAGCACCTGTGTGTGGGTGCTGCAGGAAGGGATCATGATGGTGACACTGAGTGTGGCTGAAAGCTCCACCCAAGGCTGGCCCTGCTGCTCTGCTCAGCTCTCCCTTGAGCTTGGCAGCCCATGCCTGCAAGTTACATATTTTATCCCCTGCATGCCAGGCTGCTCCATCCCCAGGCTTCGTTCAGGGATTGCCATGCAAATAAACCCACTGCTGCCTCAGCCTGTGATAATTAAAAGTGAAGTTGTAAAACAAGCAGCATCAATTTTTGGTGCACGTCCCCAGCAACACATGGTGATTGCACTGAGTGAGGAGGCATTTCCAGCTACACAGCAAACTCTAAATAGCCTGGAGAGAATACATGGGAATTCAGCTTGTGCAGCGATTTCAGATGTCAAAACAAGTTTCCTTGTTAATATGAAACTATTTGGACTTTGCATTTTTAATTAAAGCTTTTAATTATCCAACAGTATTTTATTAGCTTTTATGAAGACAGCTGCTTTAAACGCTATGAGCCAAATCTGTGCTATTGGTCCGAGGCAGGGTTTCAGATGCAAACAGCCTTGGTTGTGACTAAATGGGGCAGTTTAATTTAAACTCGACTTTACAGTCCCAGCTTGATTGAAACCCTTTTATGGCAGAGACAATAAACAGCCTCGAAGGGAGAGTTTGTGCACCAGCAGCTGGGAAGGGATGCTGTGCCTCTCAGCCCTTCCCAGGTGAGCATCAGCTGCTTCTGGAAGGATTTCTCTGCCCACCTCACTTCCCTTCTTGTGGCATTCACATTCTCTGAACAGAGAGATATAATTCCCTCTCTCAGGGTTTTTCCCAGAGAAGCACAGAGAGAAGAAGAGAAAACAATTTTTATCTCATTCACTGTCTGTGTTTGTCCCCATGTGGAATGTGTTTGGAGATTGTTTACCCAAGGTGATTGCTGGATTGGATTCTGGTGATGGTGTTTGGATTCATGGACCAGTTGGATCCACAGCTGTGTCCAGACTCTGAGCAGAGAGTCACGGGTTTTTGTAGTTAGTTAGTAAGTAAGTATGATGTAGTAAGTAAATCTGTAGTATAGTATCTCTTTAAAATAATATATTAATGTAATATAGTACAGTTTAATAAAGCAAGTGTTCAGCACTTCTGAATCAATGGAGTCAGATGCCAATGATTTTCCCGTCGGGGATCACCATGGATCTGATACCTCCTCACATTGTTTTGTCTTTGAGACTGGAAGGTCCTGGCTGGAAGCCTTTGCACCCCTGTGATGGGTTTTGAGGTGCTGAGGCCCTGGTGCTTCTGGTGGCTCCCCAGCACAGGAACTCAGGGGAGCTGAGCTCACCGGGCTCTGCTCTGCAGGAGGTCAGGCTCCAGAGATGTTCTGTGCTCTCTCTGCAGCACTGTGATCACAGTCTGTCACTGTTTGACACGAAATGAGCACACAGAAATCTGGTGGGGCTTGAAGAGGAAAAGAGAATGTTTTATTTGGACATCTGATATTTATAGAATTCCAAAGGTGACCATGGATTGGAGGATGGAATTACCACCTCTCCAACCACACTGGTCAAGAGATCAATCAATCATTCTCTCTCTACCTATGGAGAGGAATGTAAATTGTTCTATTTATACATGATATTGTGTGGGAATCTGGTTTGAAAATATGTAAACAGATCAGAAGGCTGAAGAAGTTTTATGAGAACTTTAAAACTTTAAAAAAAACTATAAAAGAAAACTTAACACTTTTAAAAATCAGAGCAACAACAGTCTTCATCAAGAAAGAGGTGGCACTTGTGGCCCTGAGTTATTTATTCATTGGGATCTTGTTGTTTACAGCTGCAGTGTGGCCTCCCTTGGTTTACATCATGACTACAGCTGAACAAGCTGTGGAAGCCTTTATCCTGCCTGTGCAGGAGACCAGGCAAAGGACAGAATTCCTGAATCCATTGCAAGGGAAGAGCTGACAGTCAGAGCATGTTTCTGGCTGGAGCACAGCCCCGTGCTGAGCGCAGCGCTCCAGTTTGAGACCTTACTCTTTGTCATTGTCAAAAATCATCAAAATGTTCTAAATCATCTGTGTTTTGCCAAGAAGAAAGGCAAAGCAGGCAGCTTTTGAGCAGTGAGCTGGCAGGATCAGGGGCTGAAGAGATGATAGCTGTGCCTGAAGCTGAAAGGGCAGCTCAAGACCCTCTGTCTTTTGAAAAAAACCCCAATCTTGCATGAAAAAAGTGTATTGTAATGGCTCAGAAGAGTTGGAAGTGATGAACAAATGTGTCCAGTTCCACTTCAGGTGTTACAGCTGAGTCAGAAAAGCCTGAATTTAGGAAAGCCTGAATTCTGAGCACTCAGCAATGAGCCTGCTTCTGTGCAGAAGTCTCAGTCAGGAGGAAGAAGTGAGGACCAAGAATTGGCATGTTTGGTGTAAAGCAGAGCATGTCAGGTTGAGGAGCACAGCTGTGGTCACCCCCTGGATGTCCCTGTGGGATATCTTGGGGAGATAGATCCTTTTCCCTTGCTTCTCTCTGCTCCCAAGGATTAAAACCTTGCACATGGCCAGAGTGTCCTGCAGCACCAGCCATGGTGGCTTCACCCTGCCTGCTTCCAGGGCTGTTGGCAGGGAAAATCCTGCATCAGAGATGCTCTGAGGCAAAGAAAACTTAACACTAACAGCACCAAGGCTGGGAAGGAGACCTCAGGACTTATAATTTATAATTTATAATCCATTCCAGCAAGTAGATGTGTCCCAATACCAAACCACGAGGTTTTATTCACCCCTTTTTTGTTTCTTCTTCCCCCTTGGGCTCTCTAAGGGAAGGTTTCCAGAAAAAGATGCAGTATTCTGTGGCAGTATCCAGCCTTGCTGCAGTCTCTCAAGAGCTGGTAATGATGAAGATTTAATGCAAATCGAATGGACTTTTCATCTTAGCAGAAAAGTATTTACAGCCCATTAAGTAGATGGGAAAACTGGTAATTTTTTTTTTTTTGGAGGGGAGCAGAGGAAAAAAAAAATAGCGCTGTGTAAAAATGTGGCCACAAAAGGCTCTTAGCTCGAGAAATTTAGCCTGAGAAATTTATCAGCTTTGAGGATGGAAAACTCATCATGTATATATAAAAATATATCACTTTTAATTGCACAGCCAACTTCAGCTTTACTCATTAGCTACTCACACTACTCTGCCAAGTTACACAGTGGCGAGCTGGCTGGAATATTTTATTTCAGATTTCATCCTGGACCAGAAAAGTCAGCATATGGCTCCAACAGCCTTTGGTCAGAGGATAGGGAAATGAAAGCAGAGAAATGGAGAAATGCTGAGAAGCAGGACAGGAAGAGGAAGGTGAGTGCCTGGCAATGCCCTAATGCCTCAGTCAGGGATGAGCAGCTCTGGCACCCTCAGGTGTCTTTGGGGTGCAGGGCTCTGTGTCTGCTCCAAGGCCGTGGACCAGGGCTCATGGTGAGGTATCAGACACAGCTTGGTGGGTGAGGGGCCTTTGAACTACCTTTAGGAGGTCTGACCCCTCTCCCTCCCCCAGGTTCCACCTGCATGCCCTCCCAAGGTGTGTTTACACCACCTTAAATACCTCTGATAAGGCCCTGACTCTGCTGGGATGGCCCATTTCTGCACCTAATCACTCTCACTCCTCTGACAGTTTTTCTTAATGCTTTGCCTGAAATATTTCCATTTGTAGCTCCTGGCCCCAGCTCTCCTCGTTTTACTGTTTCCAGATCATTTGAATAATCCCCCTTTCTCCTTTGATGGTATTTCCCTGGAGGTATTTATAGCATCATCACACTCCCCATTTAATCTCCTTTCTTACAAGCCTTATAAAATGAAATTTCCCATCTCCTCTCCTTTGCCTGCTGTGCTCCTTCAGCTTTGTGTGTTTGTGGCAGCTTGGTTTGATCTGTGTCCAGTTTGGGGTGACTCCTCTGGTACCCCCTCAGCCCACCCTGGTGAAGCAGAGCTTTGGGGTTGTTCAGTCCCTTGGAAGGTTTGCAAAACCCCATGGAGTTCATGGCATGTGCCAGCATTTCCCCAGGTCAGGAAATCTTTGCTGGGAAGCCCAGGGTGGTGTCAGTGTTGTTTGGAGTGTGTTTAGGTGACCCTAAAATGAGCCCAGTGTGCCAAGGGCAGCAGGAAGGTGGCAGGAGACTGAGGGGTGTGAGGGTCCTGCAGAGAGACTGAGGGGTGTGAGGGTCCTGCAGACATTGGGGGTGTTGGGGACCTGCAGAGAGATGCCAGCAGTGGGGCGGGGGGGATGTGGAGAGAGTCTTCCTTTGAGATTTGGGCACAAAAACCCCATCTGAGCACAGAAACCCCATCAATGTGAGCTGCTCTGAGCATGAGGGACACTGGCAGGGCACCACAGCACCTCCACTCCTGCTGTGGAACCACACAAACCCAACCCAGGCAAACACCTGCCCTTCTTACCCACGGGAAGGATCAAGCAGAGCACAGAGAATTTCAAAGATGATTTTGGTTTCCTGCTCCATCCCTTCCACGTGGCTGCTGCTCCTGTTCCTGGAGGTGGGAGATTGAATCCACTCACACCGAGTCAGCCCCTGGGGGAAATTTCCCCTGTGGAAAATTCTAAATGGAAGTGGTTTTTTTAGGGGCACACCACATCTCTGGAAACAAATGTCCCATAAGAAATGTCAGCTTTATATTTTGCATTCTGGAAGAAAAGTTAAAAAAAAAATAAAAATCCAGTGAAAATGGGAAATACTTGGGAATTTCAGAGCTTGTCCCAAAGAAGGGAGATCTGCTCTGATTTTCTTTACCCAGTCTCCCAGGCCAAGCTGCACAAAGCTCCTGGAAGTCTGCAGAACCTGGCTTAGAGGGATGTGGCTTTACCTCTGCAATATCCCAGCTCCAGAGGTCTTGTTTCTTCCAGGCCCTGCCATGATTGACATAATATTAATTATTTCATAGTAACTATACTAATAATTGTTCCTTTGCAGCCTGGGGAAGCCTGAAGCTGTGGGCAGCAGTGGGGAATGGGGGCTGCTAAGGGGAAAATGCCTGCACTGAGATGGGTGTGATCCCCCTCAATGGGCAAAACCAATTTAGTGGGGAGAGGGAAAAATAAACCTTTGAAATCCTTGTATCTAATCAATAGCTTTGGAAAGATGAGATAGCAGCAGCCTGATGCTGACAGACAGGAGATTTTGGGTGATATGGATAGATGAATACAGATTTTTGCATTGAATGTGAAATATTGCCTTCGAATTAAAAAAAAATCATTTTCCTTCCCCACTTTCTGGCAAAGAAATTGGAAATGGGAGCCTGTGGACTGGGTCCAGTGTCAATGTGCAAACTGAAGGTTCTTGCTGAAACAAAGAGGGAGTTTGTGGCTCTTGTGGCCGAGCCCTGGCTGGGAGCTGCCTGGTTTTGTAGCTCACATCCCTCTTGCTGTGGCTGTGATTTTCCCCCCCTGGAAGCAGTGGTGTCTGTCTGCAGGCTGAGAGCTCTGCCTCACATTCCCTTCTGGCTCATAGCACCCAACACTTTGTGCCACCCAGCAAACTGGGATTGATGGGAGAAGTTCACAGTAGCATCATTGTTTTGTGGGTGTGGGATGCTGAAGGCAGCCCTCCCTTTCACAGTTAAATAACTGGCAAGAAATCAAGGGACGCTCAGAGCAAAAAGAAAAAAAACCAACCAAAACACAACAAACCTCTAAAAACCTCATGTCTCATGTCAAACCTTAAGTCACAGGACAGAACAGTAAATAATGGACCTGGTGACCTAGACTTGCAAATATTTACATTCCCTTGGCTTGGCTGATAGCAGGGGTTCCTCTTACCATGTCTCACCTAATTAGCAGCAGGCTGCAAGAATCCAGGGGTGGGTTCTGGTTTCTTTTTCACCTCATCTGTGCCTCTCTCTGCTGGGCCATGGAGTTTGCATGTCAGGAATAACATGAGAAAGGTGTGTGTGGTTACACCAGAGACTGGCAGGACTTGGGAGCCAAGGACAAGTTTCCACAGCCACCCAAGGAGTGCAGGCCTTGATCCCCTTCTGTCCTGATGGTAAAACCTGTCTGAGGGCTGCCACAGACACAAAGCTCACAAAGGGTTGTGAGCTCCTTGATTTTAGGGCTCTGTCACCCAGGGGCTCAGCTGGTTCTGTCTGTTCTCCCAATAAAATATTGGCTGTGCCACTGCTTTGAAGCAGGCATGGTTTGGGAGGGTACCGGTTGGCATGTGCCAAAATTTGTGGTCAAGAATGTCATAAACAATCAAACTCTGCAGATTGCAAGTTCATGTTCAGGCAAAGATGAAAAAAATCCCAAATTTAGTAAAAAATTTTTAGAAGCTGTATCATTTCCAACAGTCTGGGTTGGGGAGCTAAGCCCCAAAATGTGAATCTGTACATTGCTAAGCAGCATGAGTGGCTCCCTAAATGGGCACTAAAGGAGGACAGCACTGTGTGAATTGCTCTTGGTCTTTTTATTTGACAAAAGGGCTACATCCAAAATAGTCCTGAAATGCTACAGAAGAGAGGGAAAAGCTGTTTCTCTTTACTCTTTACAGTGTACAAACAACTGGCTCTTGGACGAAATCTGGAATTAACCCATCCTTCCATCTACCTTCAGTGGCCTTTTCTCACTGAGGTGCTTTGTGCCAAGGAAGGAGGTCATGAGGAGTGACCTGGAGCAGCTGAGGACCTGGAGATCCAACCAGAAGGCTGTGGAGATGGACCCAGTGGTGCAGCAGAGCCCAGGCTCTGCGTGGGGCTGTGGAGGTGCACAGTGAGGAGGGGGACACGAGGGGACATGGCAAGGACATCGAAGCACAGGACGTGTCGGTGGCTAGCTGGGGTTTCCAAAAATACTCACCTGTTTTCTCTGAGTATCCATGTTTTCCATGTGGATCACATAACTTCCTTTTGGTTTTCTTCTCCCTAAGTCACACATTGTCTCTCTGGGGCTGATGGGGGGGTCTTTCTCTGGCTTTCAAGGGTGAGTTTGGTAATGACATTTTGTGCAGTCAGAAAACAGCTGATGCCTCAGGTTTTAGCTTTTATATTTTTCACATTCTGTGCTGCTTCGGTGTGTGGGTCTGAGCTTCATATTAGGGGATGCTGAGCTCTCTGCACAGAGCAGGGAGACAAAACAATTCCTTCNGGTCAGCCTTCACAGGGCATCAGAGCCACATTTCCCCAGGGGTAGCCCAAGGACATGCATTGAAATTGTGACCTATTGGGCCTTCAGCTACTGTGTGCTGGACCCCACACAGGCCAGTGAATGGCTCTTTATCTTCCCTTGCTCCATGCTTTCAAGGCTGGGGGCCTTGCATCATTCTTACAACACTCCTCAGGCTGACCTGCAGTGCCCTGAGCTGTGCAAACAGTCACATGAGGGAATGTTATTCATGTCTCACACAGAGCTTGCACTATGTCCTGGGCAGTGTATTACAAACTCCTTAAAAGAAAAAGCCACTGAACAAAATCCAGTCAGCTTTACCCACGGGCCAGCCAGCATCCCCTCTTCTTGTGCTGCAGCCAAGGAGGCTCCACTGGAGCTGTGGTTTGTTGCTCACAAGAGCTCTCTGTGTCAGACAGGGGATGGAGAGAGCTGCCCTTTAGCAGGGATACAGCCACAGTGAGCCTGAGCCTGGGCAGCAGCATCCTGGGGGCTGCAGCAGCATCCTGGGGGCTGCCCAGGGTGTTGGATGCAGAGCCAGTCTGGTCACTCCATCCCAGCTCCCAGGTGGGACATGTGGCATTCACATTCTCTGGACAGAGAGACTTAATTCTGTCTCTCAGGATTTTGCTGGAGAAGCACAGAGAGAGAAGAAGAGAAAACAATCCTTATCTCTGCTCCTGTGTTTTCCCCATGTGGAATGTGTTTGGAGATTGTTTACCCAAGGTGATTGCTTGATTGGATTCTGGTGGTGGTGTTTGGATTCAATGACCAGTGGGATCCAGCTGTGTCTGGACTCAGCAGAGAGTCATGAGTTTGTTAGTTAGATATGGTAAGCTAAGAAGTAAGTATGTAGAATAGTAAGTATCTCTTTAAAATAGTACATTAATGTAATATAGTACAGTTTTAATAAAGCAAGTGTTCAGCATTCCAAAGCCTTGGAGTCAGAATCATCAATCATTCCTTCCACGGGTTCACCCGTGCTATCTATAGGACATGCTTAGGTCTGCACAGCTCCTCACCTTTTGCAATGAGATGTTTAGTGCCAGGGAGCTGAAATCCTGGAGTGACCCACCCCAACTGGCCAAAGGCCCCCTGCACAACCCCAGCAACAGAGAGCTCCAAGCAGAGCTGTCAGCCACGTGAAAATCTGAATTGTCATTGCAACTCCTTTTCCTACATTTGCAAGGCCAGGTTTATGTCTTTCAGTATTGAGTAAATGAAGGCTGATGTTGAGACATGCAGGCTTGGTGATAAATGATGTGTTGAGAGATGCTTTATGGGGCCATCACGGGCCACTTTATCTGCTGCCTCTTGCAAGTTGCTGATTCATTCCTTTTTTATTTTCAGAGTTAATTTTTATTGATTTCTTCCACTTGCTTTCCCCCAGCCACAGAGAAGGAGGGGAGAACAAACAAAAGCGGGTGCAGGAGGATGGGACATCAGTCAGAATCCTCTTGCCAGCCTGGGTCACTGGGTGAGCTGGGGCTGGAGGGGTGCTGGGCATTGGTACCTGGCTCCCTGTGACCTGGGTGACATCAGCTGCTGGCCCTGGCTGTGGCTCCAAGTGCAGCTTCTCCTGTAGAACCCATTCCCCAGGCAGGGATGGCCATCAGTGAGGATGAGGGTTGGATAAACAAGGGAGAGGAATAGGATAAATAGGAAGGAGTTTGGATGTGTGTGATCTGCAGCCCCACAGCTGCCAGCCAGTCCAGCCCCCATTTTAACACAGCCTTTAGAGTGGGGTGTGGAATGCCAGATTAGAGGGAAAACATGGTTTTTAAAGAAGGATAAAAAAGCCCTGGCTGGAGCAGTCATGGGGGCAATGCTGGTGAGCAGCTTTTCCATGCTGACCCAGCCCTGTGTGGGTGCAGGGACCCCCAGCATGTCGTGGGCTGGGGGGACAGGGCTGGGCACCAGGAGGTCAGGGCCCTCACGAGGGGTGAGCCCCTGAAGGGGTCAGTGCTGTGGGGTTTGGGGCTGTGCAGGGAGCCTTGGTACCCCCATGGGAAACACAGGGGGACCCCACCCTGGGGACCCCAGAGGCACAGGGGGGTGGAAGGCAGGAGCTGTGGGGCAGTGGGTTCCTGCAAGGAGCCTGTCCATGGTGGGACCTGAGCAGTCAGGCTGGGCAGTGACCATGCCTGTCACTGGCTGTGGTGCCTCACACTTGCCCAGAAGCCCCATGGTGGCAGCTGCTGTCTTGTCTGAGGACAATCCCCATTCCTGTGGACTGTGTGGTGGGTGCTCCTGACCACGATGCCACCTCCTCCCTGTGCAGCACCACCTGCTCTGCAAAACTGATGGGAGGGCACGGCAGGAATCACTGCAATTAACCTCTGGTGCCCTGACTAATCCACTGGCACAGCATCCAAACACAGCTCCAATGAGCCTGGGGACCAAAAGTGGGGGGAGAGTGGCCACTTGAGAGCACTGAGTGGCCTCTTCTGTCCCCTCCCCATGGACGTGCACTTGCATTAGAGGGCTGAGTGCTTTTATTTTGCTAAACCACTTTGAAGTGGAAACCAAATTGCACCGGCTCCCTCCCGGCTCCCCTGGGCCCTCCTGGTTTTAATTAGTTCCATCTGATGTTCATAGGCTTCCAAGAAATAAATGTGCTTTCAAACTACTTAAAGAAGCCGGTGGTGGCAGAGCACAGGGAGCTGTCTGAGGGACACACAGGCTGACAGGGGACACGTGGGCAGCACAGCAGTGCCTGCAGCCAGGCTTCATCTCCCACTCTGGCCACCGGGATGGCTCTGCTGGGCACGTTTTCCATGTGCACGGGCTGAAGGTTTTGTGCTGAGGAGAAATATCAGAATAAATCACACAGAACTCCATTTTCTTCATGGTGGAAAAAGCCCATGCTTTCTTTATTCACATCATTCCTTTTTATACAGTTTTACAGATCTTGTGGGTGACTCCAATTGTCAGGAGCTTTCTGGCCAATTACTTTATTGGTCAGTAACAAATTGTTAATCTGTATTGATTGGTCACTCAAACTCTTGGTGTGTACATGTAGGAGAAGTTGTTTGTGAGAGATAGTTTTCATTTTTCTATCTAAAGGTGTAAGAACAGTTCCTACGGGTGTAAGTTGTTTTTTACCCAGGAATGGATTGTTATGTTAATGAACTGCTCACACCAGGATTGCTTTCACGTGGGAACTTGCAAAGTGCCAGCTTCACTTAGAAGAAATGACAGTCCAGCCAGAGCAGGCCTGATTTTATAAGGCTTTTCTTTATAATTTTTCTACCTTACAGCAACAGAGAAAGATGCTTTAACCTTTTTGCTGCACAGGCATTAGTGCTGTTCTTCTGCTCCTCCATCCACTCCTGCTTTGCTCTAAGCTTTCTGTCTGGAGTTCAGCTTCTCAGCCCAGGCTGAAAGAAGAATTAATGGGGAAGCAGCTGTCTTGTCTCAGTGCCTACAGACACTTTCTGTACACAAATCTTTGCTGAGAAAGACAACATCACCCCTGTCGGGGTGTGGAGTAACTTGAAGATGAAGTCCTAACTCACTGAGCTAGCAGAAAAAGGCCACAGTCTCACAGGAACTGTGCTAGCCAGAGTCCTCTAGAACAACAGGGACAAAGCCTCCTTTGAGGCTGGCACTCCATTCCTATGCTCCATGAAGCCCTCAGGACAAGCTGCCCAAGGAGGGTTTTATTCCCACAGGTATAAAACTTACCTTGGTTTCCCTCGTTCTGCTGATAAGCAAAGCCAGTAAATCCTAGCAGTGTTTGCTCTTTGGATTTGGGGAACAGTGAGTTGGAGAATATCCCTCTTATCTTGTCCTAATTCATCTGCTGGTTTCTGTTCTGGCTGTCAGGAGCTGGGCTGCAGTGTGATTGTGGATTAGGTGAATGAGCTGATTGCACCCACACCTCCAGCTCCCGCCAGCATCCCAGGAAAATTCCAGGTGGAATTTCTCTTACTGCCACCTGGGCTCATCCAGGAGGGAGCAGCAGCCTCCTTCAGACAGCCCATCCCACGAGCATCCTAACCAGGCACCTCAAACCTGCTGAAAGCAGCCAGACACGGAGGGGTAAGTCTTGTCCTGCCACACAAAATGTGTGGATTTCCTGTCTGCCTTCCCTCCACAGGGTATCCCCAGGTTTCCCTTCTCCAAAGAGCCCTGCTGCTGCTGCAGAGAGCTGCCCCTGCTCTGGGGTGGGGTTCCCTGGGGGAGCTGCTCCCTGTCTCAGTGCCAGAGCTGCAGGCACCAGTTTAGTGCTGCTTTGTGTCCTTGTCACACGCTCTGCTCTGTCCATCTCGTGTTCAGGGACACTGTGACCCTCTGGCTGTGTGTGACACCCCCACAGGTACCTCTTGGGGTGTCCCACACTGACTGGCACCCAGCTGCTCCAGAAGTTACTCTCCATATCTATGGAATGCCATAAACTCCACGGGACTGCCTGGGCCCCCCTGTGCCCTTGGCTCCACATTTTGCACTTTCCTGAACTTTTATTGATGCTGTTAGGCTGGGAGGAATCCTCAGGCATCCTCTCCTTCAAATGCTCCCTCTCCTACATCCAGGCAGGATCACAGGTAACCACAGCCAGCCTCTGCTTTGGGGAGGATGCAGCTCAGCCCCTGCTGTCTCCTCCTCCCTTCCTTGCAGATTTAACACCCCAGAATTCAGGTTATTCCTGCCAGGACCATGCCTCAAAGAGTGCAGACAAGCAGCAACATTATTTTTTTTCTGGACTTGCTGTTTGCCTTTCAGGTTTATATCTGTAGGTATTATGTATTTGTTTTGGCTTTTTTGTTTGTTTTTTAAATTTTTTTGTCAGTTCAGTGTACTTGTCAGGGTATAAGATCTTCTATTTTGTTAACAAAAGCACAGAAATCTTTGGTGGAGTCCTGCTCAATTACAGCCCATCTCCTGCAGTGATTTCCTCCTCCAGAGAGCTCTTCTGCTATCAAGTGTGATTGTGTGGTGTCACATTAGAGAGAACTTTGCAGCTGTGATTCCAGCTGCTCTTTCCTGGACAGTATCCTGTTTATGATTAAAAAAATATATGGAGCAACAAGCAGATTTAATCACTTGGTGTCCACGTTGTATCTACAGCCAACAGACTGGGAGGAGGAGAGGAGGCTTTAAGGGAAGTGTTTTAGAGCATGGCTCAGTGCTCTAAAATATTGTGTATCAGCCAGTTATGCAAAAAAACCCCAACAAAACCCTTGGAAACATTCAGTTCTTAAAACCAGACATTTTCATTTTGTTTTCAGATCTGGTTCAACACCTGGAATTTGCTCTCTGAAGATCTGGGAATCAATGCAAGCTTGGGAAAGAATGGAGGGGACAGTGTTGGTTTTCTCTGAATTTACGTTGGTACTGACAACTTGCAAATTATGGCTCAGTGCAATCAGAGTTAATTAGAGGCAGCCTGAGCTGGTGTTGGAAATGCAGTCACCTAAAAAGGAAATAGGAAACACCATTCTCTGCCAGCCTGTTGGTTACTGGGCTTGTTTCTGGTTTACACCACATTATTATAATTAAGGTAAAACCTTGGTCTTAAGATCTAGTCCAATGAACCAACAAGAGAACTGAACTCTCTGAACACCACTGTCAGCTCTCTGTGTTTGCAGCCATATTTTCTTTTCTTAAAAAGTAGTTTTCCCTTGGAAAAGGTACACTGCCTTCATTGCTTTGGGAAGCTGGAATTGCCTCTTTGGAAAATGTTGTCTAATATGTTTTCAAAGTGTATTTTCACAGTTGTTCCTTACAATTCTGTTCCTTACAATTTGTAGATCTGTAGTGGGTGCTGTCTCTAATCCTAAACAAAGCTCTTAGGTCTGTGGGCTTTGGGGTTTCATGGAAGTTGTTTTTCATCATGTCTTACATAGCTATAATTTAAGAGCAAAACTTTGTGAGTTCATAGTTATAAACTGATGCTCTTGCCTTTAATAAATACTTGATGCTGTGATTTAGGATCTTGAGTTAAGAGCAGAGCAGCTCCTGTGCTCTGGATTACCAAAGTATGGCCTTGGACAGGGCAGCACAGTTTGTGCAGGATCAAAGTGGAGCTCAGTGCATCAGCACAGGTTTGAAATAAAGCACTTGCTGACCTGCTTTGTGTGGTTGGAACATATTAAATTTCCATCAGTCAGAAATGCCCGTGTTCCACCCTTCAGGAACCTGCTCTCAGTCCTTTAACATTCATATTTTGCAGCATCCTCTCATCCAATGAGCTGTCCTGAATGCTTGCAGGGAGTGTCTCACCATCATCTTCAGCAGGGTGTGCAGGAGCTGAAGAAGTTCAGATTTAAATGAGCCATCTCTTGTGCTGCTTCTGCAGGCAGCTGAACGTGAGCCCTGGTCCTGTTAGGAGAGAAAGGAGCTTGTCTGCAAACCTTCCTCTGGGAAGAAATGTTCTCCTGCCTCAAAGCAAGCCTGCCTGCTTTTAAAAGAGTATAACTCTTTAAAAAGCGTTTATTAAAACATCTTTCCCATCTCCCTGCACTGGGAGATGTGAAATCCTTTTCCTTTCATGAAAGGCAGTGGGGTGGGGGGAGCAGGAGGTGACTGCTTTGCTTTGCAGCTCAGCTGGTAGACTGCCTGGAAGGGAGCCAGGGGGCCTGGCTTCACTCCTCTGATAAGTCATCAATTTCTTTCTCACCAAAACCATCTGGTTTTGGATGCTGAGTTATGAGCTAATATTAAATACAAAAGTTTATAGCATCACATATATAATATTGTTGATTAGAAGCATCAAGTAAAGTAATTGACCAGAGGGGATTTGGTGTGAGCAGCTGGTAGAGCATCTGGAGGGGAGCCAAGGGGCCTGGGTTTAATTCTCAGGTCATCTATTTCTTTCTCACCAGAAACATCTGGATTTGGATGATGCAAAGCTACAGACTATTGTCTCATGCAAATGTTGCTGGGATCACACTTTTTTTTTTTTTTTTAAAATGATAATGTGTTTCCAGGAACATTTCCATTAAGTATTTACACCCAGAGAATCCTGTAAGAGCGACAAGGAAAAGGTGCATTCCCAGCCCCTTCAAAAATCAAAAGTGAAGATTATTTTGGTGGAGTTGTGATTTTTAACTGGACTCTGCATTAATGGTGCTATGAGCCTGAAGCAAATCTTTAGTTTGGAACACAGCAGAGTCAGTGGCTTGGCAGCACAATGGTGCTGATGGCTGCCAGGGGTGAGGGGGTGGCACAGGGTGTCCTGGCGTGGCACAGGGAGGGACTGGAGCTGCCTGTCCAGGCTCTGGGCATCCTGGGCACCAGCAGAAGATCACCCTTGTGCTGCATGAGGCTTGGTGGCACTGCCAGGGCTCCTGAGCTCCCACAGCCCAGGGCAGGGGGCCTGTTCTCAGTGCTGTTTGCAGGAGGTGACCCCATCACTCTCCACAGCTCCTGAAAGGTGGCTGTGCTCAGCTGGGGCTGGGCTCTTTCTCCAGGCAGCACTGACAGAACCAGAGGGGACAGACTCAAGCTGCACCAAGGGAAATACAGGTTGGATATTAGGAAAAAGTTTTTTACAGAAAGGGTGATAAAGTTCTGGAATGGCTGCCCGGGGAGGTGGTGGAGTCACCATCCCTGGGTGTGTTTAACAAAGCCTGGATGTGGCACTGGGTGCCAGGGTTCAGTTGAGGTGTTGGGGCTGGGTTGGACTCGATGATCTTTGAAGTCTCTTCCAGCCCAGTGATTCTGTGAGATTCAAATCTCTGCTCTCTGCCAATGCTGTGGTAGAGGCTGGGATGTTGGATGAGGAGAAGGGTGCTGTGGCTGCTCCCTGCTTGTCATGGAGTCACAGAATGGTTTGGGTTGAAGGCATCTTAAAGCTCATCTCATTCCCACCCCCTGCCACGGGCAGGGACACCTGCCGCTATCCCAGCTTGCTCCAAGCCCTGTCCAACCTGGCCTGGAACAATTCCAAATATTATCCTTAGCTCCTTTCCCCCTGGGATTGCTCCATCACAACGAGAGGGTGGAGGCCTCTGGTTTCCCTATGGAAACAAAGGGTGAATCCTCCCAAGGATGGAGGAGGCCCTTTCCTAAAAATAGCATTTTGCCCACACTGCGAAGTCCTGCCTTGATTTCCCAGGCAGTGGTTGCTGTTGGCAGCTGGGGGGCCTGGATCTCACGAGATTAGCTTGTTACCTGTGGTAAGGTGCCCCTGATTAGCATGAGCTGCAGGTCTGGCCTCTGGGAATTAAATAAAGGAGTTATTAATGACTTGACAACGAGTGTGATTTACAGGAGGTCAGTCAGGATGGAGGTATGGCACAGAGCTTGGGAAAACTCTTCTTTTCCATTATTCTGTCAACCTCTGCAGTTACTTTTTACTGGCCCTGTGCCTGTACAACCTGCCAAGGTCTCTCCTGAGCCAGTGGAGGGCTCTGGATTATCTGGATTATCTCTGGATTATCTGAGGCCTGTGGTTGTGAGCCCCTGTCTGGCTCACTTGCATTTCTGGAGTTCATATTCTCTATTATTTAGCTTTTGAGCAATGCCAGTGTGAGAAGACAGTAAGGAGGGGGCCATTCTCCAATCCTTTGGCATTTTTGCCTTTATTTTATTAGGAAGATACACAGCCATATCCTTAATTATTCTGCCAGAATTCTCACAAGAGTCTCATCTCAGTTTTGGTTAAAGAAATAAGAGGCCAAATGGAAATAAAATATCAGTCTACCTGACTTTACCAGCTGAAATGCTTTAGAACATCATTACTAGGTTCATTCCTGTCCCTCCCTCACAATAAAAATACCATCTAAAAAAGAACCAGAATGGGGCATTTCCAGAGGAATATTACATTTCATAAGCATGGATTTTAACAGCCAATCTCAACCAAACAATGCACTACGTGGTGCCAGAAATAATAAATCAGTGCAGCCCTCAGGACTGAAATGGGGAATTGCCTCTCTTGTAGCTCTTTGGAACTTTAATCTGAAATATGCCAGGAATCAAAGGATAACTTACTGGTACACAAGAATTCCCATGCTTAGTCAAATCTGATTTCCACAGAGTCTGGTGCTCTGCTGCTGGTGGTGGCCAGAGCCAGAGAAAGGACCAAAAAGAGTTGTTAGTGCAGGAATGTTGCAGAGAACACTTAATTTTGGTAATTTTAGCATGTAGGAAGGACTTCAATACCCCTGATCTGATGTGGGAGTTGCTGCCTGGTCCTGCAGGCTTCTTTTTCAGCAAAGACACACAGGAGTGTCCAGGGGGTAATTCACCCCAATCTAAGATACATTAAAGCTTGTTGTTGATTTGGTTAGAGAAAACATTAATATTGTCTAACCACAGGTGTCTCAACTAAGGCAGGAGGGATCCCAGTGACATTTTCTGCCCTTGAAGGTGGCACTGCTGTCACAGCATCCTGCAAAGCTCTTGGCTATGGAGGCACCCACTCCAGATAATTTCATCTTACTGGAAGGGCTTTAAGGTTTTGAGGGGACTGTTTCTCACACAACAATTGCCTTCTGTAATTTGGGGCATATCTGATAGCTTCAAGGCAGTTGGGAACTTGTCTCTAATTTATTAGTGCAATGAAAGTGGTCACACAACAGTTCTTTCTCATGGAAGTTTTGCAGAGTGGGAAATGCCCTTTTTGTGTCTGGTCCATCTGCCCTGCCCAGGAGAGGTTTTTAAAGGCATTTCCTTGGTATTTTATTTTTTAAACCCTAATCCAACCCTGGCTGTGCTGCTGGGGTGAGCAGTGGTGAGTTTGGTTTCTCATGGAAGTGTCATGGCTCAGTTCATCTGAAAGATTCATTTTTGTGCACTGAGGAAATGGAATTCACCTTTGCTGTGCATTATTCTGTGTGCTGCTTTTCAGCTGTTTCATAACTGTAGGAATTTCAATGAAAAGGTCATGATTTTTGTGATCACTCCATGTGATTATCTCCAGAATTATTAACCAGAATTAAAATCATTCATGCTCTTGGCTGGGAGGTGAGTGTGAAGCTGCCTGTTCCCTTCCTATCCTGGCTGAAATAGTGCAGACAGGCTACTCCAGGGCAGGGTGTACACAGAGTGCACCTTGTGTTTTAGTGCTGCTCTCACTTGGATTTCACAGCATTTACCTTTAGTTTGCTTATTTTGACCACTGGGCAGTGATTTATTTTTTTTCCATAGCTGCCCACAATGCCTACATTTTTTTTTCAGATATACAGAATTCTTTCAGGACTTGTTTACTTCAGCTGCTTTTCAGTGTGCTGTATTTGCCAGGCTGAAATTTGCTCTGTATGAGAGAGGGAGGTTGTTATTTCCTCCTGACTCACCTTCCTCTATAATTACCCAGCCCTGATGTGCCCAGGGTGTGAGATCTCAATATTATCATTATTAACAGCACTCCCTCACCCCCAGCATGTGCAGCACCTCCCCAGCATAGCCAGGCAAGGCCAACCACGAAGCCAACAGGAGGACTGGATTATTCATGTGCTTAAGTGTTTGCAGGCACTGAAGCTGAGATTTTCACAAGCAATTAGTGCTGTTGTGTGCCTGGGCTTTGATGCCTCCTTCAGCACGTTTCAGACAGGGCTGCTCATGGCAGCTCTGCCCCTTTGGGGTGGCTGGCTGGGCCATCAGAGCTGGAGGGATTTTCTGGTCAGTCAGCTCTTGGATTAAGAGCTCTGGCTGGGAGCTTGTCAAATGGTGTGTGTCTGTAAATGCCTTGGATGGATTGAGGCTAAAGGAATGATCCCTTACTCCTCCCTCTCCTTTCAGCAGAGACACCATTCCCTTCTGTGTCTATATTATAAATTGCNTATAGATATAGATATATATAATATTATTAGAGCAGCTCTTCTTTATGATCCCGTTTGCTTCCATGGGACATAATTATCATTTAGCAGGCACTGTGGTGTGCTGACCTATTTTTGTCCCTCTCTAGACAACATATCTGCAGGTATTTATCCCTATTTCAAGAATTAAATTTATATTTCGAAAGCAGTCATGGAAATAAAGTACTGGATTTATTCTTTTCAGTTACAGTATGAAAGTACCACCTGATCTGTCCTTATAAAACTCTGCTTGTTGGTCTGAAGACAATAACTGTTCAGACAAATTAATAAAATACCTTTTCTCCAAGTATATATCCTGCATCTATGTTTGAACAGAGGATTTTCTGTGACAGCACTGCCAGGCTTGCCCAGGCTGGATGCCTCAACAATTTTGGGGTAGGCACATCCTTGTTCAGTTGAGTTTTACACTCATTTAATTTTTTAAGTGAAGAAATCTTGGGTTAAGCTTAGAATTGTAGAAGGATTAAAAGGCTTTTGAAAGGGAATATTGGCTGTCTGCTGGGAAAGGCAGTGTAAAAGTGAGACCTGGGCTTGGCTTGTGTTTTGATCGAGAGCCAGCTTCAGGTGCTTCTGACTGGGATTTGAAAATGGGATGTGTAGTGCTGACTGTACAGTCTGTGCAGCCTAAGCTAAAATAATAAAACCCAGGATCATGCAAATATTTCTGTGGCGCTTGGAAACCCGAGCTGCATCTGGAGCCAGCTGTGTCCTGAGGAGCTGGGGCTGTCTCGTGGCCCAAACCCATCAGGGGATTGTGTCAGGGGTATAATGAGCTCTGCTTGATTCTGGATTAACTTTGGCTGGCAGTTAATGTGTCAGGCATTTGGGCAATGGTGAATCCTGTTCCTTTTCTCTCTCTTTAGGGCAGATTTCAACAAAAAGTGAGTTCTTTGTATGAGCTGAACTCTCTGGAAGACTTAAGGGCCTGTGGTTCAGATGCAGCTTTCCCAGCAGTGCCCAACAGATGTTCTGAAGTGCTCATGAACTACATAGAAGTGCTGCTGTTTTGAACTCCTGCAAACAGTCAACAGATTCACATGGGAAATTAAATGAGTGCAGTTTTGTGGAGAGATACTGAATGTGGCTGCTAAATGAGCACCGCCAAAATAAAACACAACCAACAAGGGCTGCTTGCTGGAGCAGCTGGGGAGGGACATAAATGACAACTGAAGGATGTGACTGCTTGTAAATTGGCTCCTCTGATTGCTTAAAAACTTCACTTTAGGAAACTTCACTTGGCATTTAGTGGGAGCCTGCAAGGAAAGCTTTGGGGAGCAGGGAGCCTGGAGGAAGGGCTGGGGAGAAGGGATTTGGAAGGCTGGTGGAGGAGCAGCAGGAACCAGGGAGAGCCAGAGAGGGCTGGAGGATCTGAAAGACACTGGGGATCAGGGGGCTGTGAGGATAACTGGGGGTGATATCCAGGGCTATGGCTGTGGCTCCAGGTTGTGGCCTCTGTGAGGGCTCCACCTACTCTGTGCATAGATCCAAGTGTGTCCTTTAATGTTCCTTGCTGTGGA
Source organism: Ploceus nigricollis (assembly GCA_013399945.1). Taxonomy (NCBI): domain Eukaryota; kingdom Metazoa; phylum Chordata; class Aves; order Passeriformes; family Ploceidae; genus Ploceus; species Ploceus nigricollis. The sequence continues at coordinate 322,522 of VXBC01001346.1, read as the reverse complement.
ACAATGCCAAGTGTTTCCCATTGCATGACATTTCCAGGATTTTTGTGGTGTTTTTCTGATGTCCTGGGAAGTGCAGGCTGTCTCCAAGTTTATATAACCCCAGCTTCTGCCTCTGCTCAGTTTTGAATCTTGCCTTCATCTATAATACCTAATTAGTGTTTTGAAGTATGTACAGGGCAAGAAACCAAATAACCTTTCAGGCTGTTGATGAATGGCTTTTTATTTGAATGGAAATCACTGCTTACAAAGGTATTTTCATTTGTAATGCCTGTTAAAAAAAAAAATCAAGTTGTACCTGAACCATCCAAGCAATGCTGAAATTACTCATCACCTGTCATGTAACCTGTAAATCAGGCTTTAATCCTCTAAATATTTTTGGTATTTTTAATGCAAATTTGAAAAAGAACTTCTGGGGAAAAATAAACTTGTGCTGCCTACAATATATTGACATGAAAACAGTTTTGAGGGCAATTTGGATTTCATTTTTGGCTGCTTTTGGTCCAACCCCATTTTCTTGGAAGGAAAAATCAACACCTGAGCTAAAGCAACAAAGCTGGGTCCTATTTCTATAAGCTTCAATATCAATCTACTGCTTCAATATCAACCTACTGCTATTTCTACTGAAGCTTCAATATCAATATTCTATTCCTCTGGTTAACTATTGTAAAACCCACAATACTTTTTGTTCCCAGTATTGCTCCCTGACTTTGGGCAGTGACTGGGAGAGCAGTGATGTGTCTGCATCTCACGGGGTTTTCCCTGGAAACAGGGCAAGGATTGCCTCACCTCTGTGAGCTGGGTTCCTTCCCATTCTCATGTCCTGTGTGAATGGGGGAATTCCTTGCAGGGAATACCCACCTGACCATCTGGATTGTGTGTGGTCCTGCTGCTGAGGAGGAGAAGGTTTTGGGAAGGGTCCTGGTGCTTGTGGAAGCCAAACCCCAGCAGGAACATGCAGGGGGCTGCAGGAGCTTCCTGCTGACCCTGAGTGGCCTCTCCAGTGGAGGAGCTCAGTCTGTGCTGTGCCAGCCTCTGCTCTGGCATGGGCTGGGTCATACCAAGGAGCTCTTTAATGGCATAATGAAAGTTCCTGAGGTTGCATCATCTGTGGGCACAGCTCTGTGGCAGCAGCTCTCTGGCCACAGAGAGCAGGCACAGACTTTCCCAGGATTTTTCCTGAGAGAAGTAGAGAAGAGAATCAAAACAATTCTTATCTCTGCTCGTTGTTGTGCCCATGTGGAATGTGTTTGGAGATTGTTTACCCAAGGTGATTGCTGGGTTGGATTCTGGTGATGGTGTTTGGATTCATTGACCAATTGGATCCACAGCTGTGTCAGGACTCTCAGCAGAGAGTCACAGGTTTGCTGGTTACTAGTTAGTAGCTATTAGTTAGTGAAAGCTCTTGCTACTGTAATATAGTGTAATATAAGTATAATAGAATATACTATGAGATGATAAAATAAAGCAATGGATCAGCCTTCTGAACCATGGAGTCAATGCTAATTATTACCCAGCTGGGGCCCTGTGGCAACACAGCTCTGTAACATCACTTTTCTGGACAGGATACAAATTGGATGCAGGGGCTTTGCCTCTTTGGCAACAGCTTTTTGAGGATTATTATTTTTATTTATAATATGATTTTGGTTGACTGCCTCATCTGAAGCCCTTGTATTTACCTTGGGATTAACCCCTTAAAGCTCTGTGTACCCTGACCCTGCCTGGAAGCTAATGGGAGGCTGAGTCGTGCTTCAGTAGGTTTCACATCTGGGTGGATAATAAAAGCATTTCCAGCTCCAGCAGCTATTAATACCACAAACCCTTGTTCTTCAGAGCATGAAGGAACCACTGGTTGATGAGGATTAGCAAGGAGTGTGTGGTACAGGTGTTTTTACACCCTTTCCAGAATGAAATACCAATGGCCAACCAGCACAGAGTGGAAAGCTGGTCCACCTGCACAGATGGGCAGTGGTGGCTCTGCAGAGGACTTGTTCTGCTGGGAGCAGAGCCACCATTGCCCCCTGCTCATAGGGAGAGCAGAGACACAACACCTTTGTCCAAAGAGCAGCAGCTTTGCCCTTTGTGCTGCCATGGAGTAAAATGGGACAGAAATCTCTTCCTCTCACAGCTGCTGCTCGGGCTCTGGTGTTCTGGTGTTGAATTGTTTGCTGCTCCTTTTTAGGATGAAAGGTTTGATTCTTTCTTTTCCTTCTTTGAACTGACTTTTCTTGCTGGTGTCATCAATCCAAATGGGACAGTACAAACCCAGCCATGAGAGCCACGTCAGCTGAGGGATTTTATAAGCTGCTATGAACTTAAATTAAAAATTGTAACTCGTATTTGAGCAGGGAAGTTGAGAAAGAATGACACTCGACTGCAACAAGAATCAATTTCCCCTACTTGCATTCCTGGCTATTTTTTTTCACTCCCCTGATGATTGCAGGTACTGTATTTTGGGTTTAATTGGGAATTTTCCCACCCAGTACTGAAGCAGACTGAGATGTGCAACCTTCCCACCCTCACATAATCACCACTGGGCTTTCCCAGGGAGGTTTGGCTCACTTCTCATGTCATCATCATCCTGTTTGAAGTGCAACAAAACATTCATTTCTTGAACTGCACTGAAGTCTGCACTTGAACGTTTTATTCCTCAGCTGAAGCTGTGGCTTCACTTGGGCTCTGTAATTTGTAGGCTTGAACAGTTCTTAACTTCACACCTGCAACAGAAGGGCAAGGCTGGAGTTTGCCTTGCCCTGACCGTGATACTTCAGGGCAGATTTTCCTTGGACATCCCAAAACTGAAATGCTGTTGGCTCTATCTCCCAAGTGCTTGGTAGAGGCATAGAGAGGTGATTTCCCTCTCATTTTGTGGCAACAAAGTGATAACATCAGCCTTGAAGAAAACTCAAAGTTTTGAGCTAAAGGTGAAGGGATATCAATAATCTTTATTTTTCAGCTGTTTTCTCAGTTTTGCTAACCTATTTGTCCTCAGACCACTCTTTTCTCCACTTCACTTACAGTAAAAGATGGTTAGGATAGATATTTTGTTGTCTTTTGAAGAGGAAATTCACAGAGTTTTGCAGTCATTTGTTTCTTGGATTTGAGCTGATCTGTGTACATCTCTCTGCACCCAGGCTCCAGCTTGCAGACACACACACATAAAACAGAATCAACAAAGAGCTGTTTAAATAACAACCACAGTAACAGCAGCAACATTAGCAGCACCAACAGGAGCTGTGCTCCCCAGCAAATTCAAGTTATGCAACTGATCTCGAATTCATTCATAAAAAAAATCTGAGTTTTGCAGAGCTAAGTTACCACACGAGGCCAAGAGAGGGCTCCATTGAACTATGTTTCCTCTGCTCTGAATTAAGGGATTTTGGGAAGATCACAACGGAGGGGGAAGAATGAGAGAGGAAACATGTGAAAAGTGCAAAGGCATGCTAGAAAAGGAAAAAATGAGAGAAAGAGAGAGGAAAAAGAAGAAAATCTCTGCTAAATTCTAGTGTTCTGTCTTTATTTTCTATAAGACTGTACAAAACTAAACTGTGCACATAAATAAACTGTGTAAGTGTACATGAACAAGGAGCAAAAATATAGTGGGAGAAGGAAGAACATGTGGCTGGTGCTCTGGGGAAACAATTTTCCTGATGGAAAATACTGAGGAAGTCAGAGAAGACTCTGCACAAGGGCAGGAAATTTGGCAATGCCACCTAACTGGCAAATCAACAGTTTTGCACAGAGCTAAGTCTTTCTGTCAAGCAAAATGTATAATCCACCTTTAATTACAGCCATATTTTCATTTAAATTGGTAGGAAAGTACTGATGTTACTGTGGGTTGAAGAAGAAAATTTAAATGCCTAACTTCCTAACAATTTTTTTTAAAGAATCTCAGCTCAGAGCCTCCTTATTTCCTGAGGCTTAAGGAGTGTGAGGTGCCTGTGTGATGGGACTGTTGGTTGCACTGTGTTCCTTTAGAATTCCTCTCTCTTTGCACAGAACAGTTAAAAACATCTGACACTCTGAGGCAAAACCCAGTTGGACCATGGAGAAAATCCTTCTTTTTTTCTGTCTTTTCCCTTCTCAGAACCACCTTCAAGGTGACAACACTTGATTTTCACAAGAATTTTAAACATGCACAAGAATTTTAACCATTCACTAAGAATTCCAACCATATGACTTCAAAGCATTTCACACAAGTGTTCCAGTGAGTTACAATAATTCAGTATGAAGTGCATTGTTATGTTTTGGGACACTTGTTCAACATGAAGAGCTCGTGGCAGAACGTGTCACAGCAAGGACTGTGGATGCTGGTGGTGAAAAAAAAGGAAAGGTGGAAGGATGTAAAAACACAGCAGGCATTCAAGCTGCTGACTGGCAAGCAAAAATTGCTATGGGGGAATAAAGAATGGAAGACTTAGAGGACAGAAAACCTGAATAGCTTTGATTTAGAAGGTCATACAAATCCAGTGGAGGCATTTCAGGAGAGGTTAAACACCACTGAAACACAGGGTGTGAAAGATTTCCTTGGCAAGAGCACCTCTGCTTTTCTTCTTGCCATTTTAAATTTCTAATCCTGTGACTGAGAGGTGCCATTTAAGGCCTTGATGGCCCTACAAGGTGGCAATTCCAGCTTCACTGAGCCTACTTAGAAGAATAACCTTTATATGCCAGGAAATGAAGGCTGCCTCTAATTGGCCTGTTGAGAATTAATCACTGCAAAAACCAATACAAGTCACAAGTGCAACAAGCTTTCTGAACAGCACTACCCTGCTAACCCAGCCCCAGTCTGGGGAAGGACACTGACCAGGGATTTAAAAAGTCTTTTATAAAACCTTCTTTGACAGTTGCAGTTTCAGGAGCCCTTTGATCCAAGCATCAAAAATAGATGGAGATTCATCCTGCTGAAATGCCAGTCACCAGCACTGAAAGAATTGTCTGCTAAACTTCCACAACTGACACAAAGTTCTTGCTGATTTCTATTTTTTTAGAAAAATTGTTAGAAAAATTTTAGAAAATTGTTAGTTTTAGACCAGGTAACATGAAACTCTGAATTTCTCCTCATCTAGTATGTCCATTGTCAAGGGGGAAGTGTTCTGGAGACCTTTTTTATGCAAATTTTTTATGCATGGGGCAAAAATTTTTTCCAGGTCTTTGAGGTTTGTGCTGCTCAGGTGCAATACAGGACACCTGAGTGTAATATCAGCTTCTGCCCAGCAGCAGTAAACCTCCAAGATAACAGAAGCAGAGCAGCTTGATGGAAGAGGAGTTCATTTTCCCATGTGCTGCCAGCCTTGGCAGCAAAAAAGGCTGACAAGATTCCCAGGCAAAGAAATTTATTAACTAGTGATGTGGGCTTTAGTTTTCATGTATACACACTGGATAATGTGAAGACAGTGTTGTAAAACTTGCTTTATCACACTGACTTCCCTTCTTTCTCTGCCTCTGAAAATGAACTCCCTGCTGTCTCCTGAGCACACTGCTGAGGATTGCCACGTTTGCTCTATGCCAGGCAGTGAAGATGGAGCTGACACCTTCAAGGTCCGTGATCCTGCCATGGAGCAAAATTCATCACGTGTTTCTTCAGGTTCTGAGCTGATCTGTGAAGTGTGGTGGTTGTCCTCTGTTGCAGGGAAAAATGCAGGTGAACCCGAGATGGGAAGAGATGATGTTGACTCCAGTTCAGAAGGCTGAATAGTTTCTTTATTATAACTATATTAAAATACATTAATATATTATTTAAAGAAGAGATACTAAAACTACATCCTAACTTCTATCATATCTAACTACCAACTGTGTCTGTCTCGTGATTCTCTCCCCGAGAGAGTCCAGACCCAGGTGCATCCATTGGCCATCAGGGCCAAACAATGCCCACCAATATCCAATCAACCAATCACCTCCTCAGGTAAACAATTCCCCAATGCATTCTACATGGAAAAACAAGGGACAGAAATAGAAATTGTTTTCTCTTTTCTTCGCTTCTGTCTCTCTCTATAATAGAATCCTGAGAGAGAGAAATATGTGCTTGCCATAGTCCTCCTTTCCTGGAGGAGCTGATCTTTGCAGTGGGTCTGGACTAGCTTGCTGTGACTGGTCTATTAGCAGCAATTTGGTATTTTCAGCTTGTGTGGCCTCTTTTATGTTTCTGAGCAGGTTGTTTCTGCTTCCCTGATTTGGTGGGCCCATTGAAAACTTGCCCTCTTGGCCCAGTGTTTGAATGTGGCCCAGTGATGGTGCTGAAGGTGATGCCTGGTGAAGAACTCAAGTCCATGTGGATCAGCAAACTGTTCCTGAGCAGGTTCCACCAGCTGATGGTTACTGCACCAGCCTGCCCAGTGATGGGACACGAGCTCTGAATCTGGACCATGGGTCAATTTTACCCAGGTAAAAGCTCCTTTTTCCCCAGGAGATCCATTCTGCCTCATTCTCCCAGTGTTTGAAGGTGGTGTCTGGAAGGCCTGGCTGTATAAGGGCTCCCATATCACCCACAGGATTTTTGGTAATGAATGGTCCCTGTGCAGCACATGGTTTTTGAGGTGGTGTAAATAACCCCAGATACTATTTGGAGATCCACACCTTGTCCCTCAGCCCTCGAGGGTATGTACAATCTCAGCCAGAGTTTACTCCTGTGCACCTGAAATAATTCATATTCTTTCTGCCAGGGAGGAGGGGGAGAGAGGAGCCCATTGCAAACACTTGTGAAGAAGGAGGCAGTGTGGATTTATGTTCTAATGGGAGGGATTTGGCTCTGGGACATCTGAATGAATACAATCTGATGAGTTTCATTAAGGCTACACCTCATTCTTTTAATTAGCTTCTTGTTCTTGTCCTTGGTGAAGTAGTAATTATTTTTTAATTAGCCCAACACTGCATTGCAGAGTTAGCCAACCCTAGCCTCATCTTGGAGAGGTGTCATAAGAATTAAGTTAATTAGCTTGTCACCATCCCTGTAAAATATGGCTGTGTTTGGCAAAAAGGAAGAAGAGAAGACCCTTTGCTGTTCCAAGGTTAATTAAAAACCACAGTGCACAGGAGTCAAGGGGGAGAGAGGCAGATCCTGGGGTTTGCTGAGTGCTGTGGGTCACATCCTCTATGGGCTCAGAGGTGGAAACACAACAGCACAAATCCCCAGTTCCTGGTGTTCCTCCTGCATCCTGGGGCTGTGAGGCAGCTCTGGGCTGTGGCACCACAGCTCTGGGGTTGTGGCTGCAGGTGGAGAGGGAAAGTCCAGGAGCTGTGGCCAGCCTGGATCATGGGAGCTGGCCACAGAATCATGGGGTGGGTTGGGCTGGGAGGGATCTCAAAGCTCATCTTGTTCCACCCCTGCCACGGGCAGGGACAGCTTCCACTGTCCCAGGTTCTTCCAACCCCCATCCAGCCTGGCCTTGGACACTTCCAGGGATCCAGGGGCAGCCCCAGCTGCTCTGGGATTCTGGATGCTCTGGGTTCTGGCTGTGATTGTGGGGGTGGGAAGGAGCCACCTGAAAGGTGGCTGTGCTCAGCTGGGGCTGGGCTCTTTCTCCAGGCAGCACTGACAGAACCAGAGGACACAGTCTCAAGCTGCACCAAGGGAAATATAGGTTGGATATTAGGGAAAAGTTTTTTACAGAAGGAGTGATAAAGTTCTGGAATGGCTGCCCAGGGAGGTGGTGGAGTCACCATCCCTGGGTGTGTTTAACAAAGCCNGGCAGCTTCTCTGCCTTTCACAGAGAGTCCAGAGAAATCAAACTTTTTCTTCAAGCCTCATCTCATGCCTTTTTGACACTTCAGCATTAATTGGTTTTTTTAAAGGCAATTTCTATCTCTTCTGATTGAAGAGATGAACTTGAATATATGATTCCTGAGGGATTTAGAGCTGTCTCCTAAATCTCTCCAGATGATAATGGCTCTGCTCTCTTTGCTCCAAGGGAATCCTTTTTCTTTTTCTAGGTGTGTTGCTAATTTCTGCTTCTCCTGGATGGACTCTGAGTGTTCCTGAATCCTTCTCCTTGTGCAGCTTCCCAGGACAAAAAGATGGTCCTGGGCCTCCTCCTGCTTGCCAGGGACAAGGAGAAGCATTAGTGAACAGTCAGAGTCCAGCCTTGTGGGATTTAGGACAAACTTCCATGGAGGAACTTGTACCATAACTTTCTGCCTGACAGTTCACAAGGATTTCTTTAGGTCAGAGCTGAAGATATTTTGTAAAGAAAATTTGCATTACTTTTTGGGGCTATTTTAATGGAAAATACTGATAAAAAATGAATAATAAATACTGATAAATAATGATAAATGAATTCATTATTTATCAGTATTTTCCATTTCATATATTTCATATAACATCTTTTTCCCAGAAAATTCTGACTCTTCACTGACGAGCAGTTATCTTTGGAAATGGAAAACGTTCTGTCCAAATTACAGAATCATTCATATTAGAGAGCTCTGTTATTGTTTTTTTGTTGTTGTGGAATCACAAATTCTGTAGGCAGTAAGCTTCCTTTTTTTGGTGAAAAATGTTATGTATTTAAAAAAAAAAGCATCTATCAGTGAAGCTTTGACATAAAATTTGTACTCTAGAGCAGCTGGCCACCATCAGAGACAGGATACTGGGTAGACAAACCCCTGCTCTGATCCAACAGAGTGATTTTTATATTCCAATGTAAATAATCATTTAAGAAGTAACTGTTTGGGGCTCCCTTAAGCTTTCGGCTGGGGGTCTGCAGGCTCTGTTTTTAACTCAGCAGAGAAGGTTCTTAGTAAAAAACTGAAGGGGAAAAAATAATTCCAACAACCCCAGTGGTCTCCTTCAGAGAATAAGGATATTAACATTGGCTTTAATAAAAACATAATGTTAACTAATCTACTGTGAAGAGCTCCAACCTCAAACTGTAGTGATTTACTGGTGAAAAATTGGAAGGGGACCCAGAGTTGGAGGGAACCTGCAGTCATTAGCTGCAGATTAATGATGAATTAAATTACTTCTGATTGTGTCAATCCATCCATTGCAAGGATTGTACCTTTCCAGCATTTGGCTGCTGAAGGGAAGCAGAGAAAAGGAAAAAGAGGTCTGGATGGATTGGATGGCTCACTGTGCTGGGATGACTCGATGTGGGATGCTTGTGATTGATGCACAGATATTCTGCTGTGTTTGAAGAGGTGATGCTTCCAGGGCTGCTGCTTCTGCCACTGCAGATATCCCTTTTAAAAAGAACATTTCTCCTTTTGGATCACAGAATATACATCGTGGCCATGGGTCTCCAGGATATGAGAGGTGTTTTCAGCAGTAAGGTGGGAAAATGGTGCATCCCCAGGCTGGAGAGCAGAGACACTTGTTTCAGTGAAACTNAAGTTGTAGAGAGCAATAAGGTCACCTCTGAGCCTCCTCTTCTCCAGGCTAAACAACCCCAGCTCCTCCAAACGTTCCTCACAGGGCTTGTGTTCCAAGCCCCTCACCAGCCTTGTTGCCCTTCTTTGGAAGCACTCAAGCATCTCAACAAGTTGCAAGTTTCTCTTATTTATCCTTCTTCCTTTCTTGGTTTCTATGTCAATGACCTTGGTAGAAAATTCTTTCAGGGGTGAACATGGATCCTCTTATCAAACTCCTCTCTGGCTCACAGAAGTCTCTTCCACACTTCTGGATTAAGATGAAGATGAGTTGAGGAGCAGTCTCGGGATCAGGTCCACTCAAGGCTTGTGTATTTGCACGTGATTTCAGGAGTTTCTCACTGGTGTGCAGCAGTCAGTCATGCAGGTGCCTTGGTGGTGTGTCAGGGGATGCTGGCTGTGGATTCCTGAAGTCTCTGCTCAAATAAGAGTCACTGGAACGAACTCCTGAAAAAGACCTGTTCCTCTGACATCCCATCAAATACATGCATTTTATTTGGTACAACTGGTTATGTTTATTAACCACATGGATCCTGTTGCAATACAGGTGAGCACTCAATCCAAAATGATCAGAGAGTCTGAACAGAAAGCCTGTGTCCCATTTTTGAGAGCATCTGGACCCTGGGAATGGCCTTTGTGTGGAACTCTGTTATAGTAATGGATAGCCTAATTCTAAAAATTTCCCTGCTTAAATTGGAGGGAAGTTTGTATTCATTCTACTCAGATTTAAAGCTTTCTTCTCCCCTCTGGGATGTTTACTACTAAATATCCAGTCTTGCCTGAAGATACAGAGAAATGTCAGCAGCCTGCAAACTTCCAAAAGACCATTCCAAATTGCATGAACAATAAGCAGAAATGGAATCCTCACTGCGTGGCACATGGCTTATCCCCACAAACCTTCACACTCCAAGAGCTGGGGGGTAAGAACTGCTCAAACAAAGTGCAGGACATGTTCAGGCAATGCCTGTCTGAGCTATCAAACCTTGCAAGAAACACGTAATCCCTCTTAATCTCATTCCTTGCATTCCCTGTGGCTAGAAGGCTGGGTTCCAGTAAAACTGATTTTCTAGCTGGTGATCAGAATTAGAGAGGAGCTGGGAAGGTGCTCACAGCTCACTGTGGGGCACAGCACATTCACTGCAGTGTTTGCTGCATGGACAGGGACAGGGAAGAGCCCAGGGCCAGCTGCTGGTGGAGCTCCAGGGCTCAGGAACAGCTGTGTCCAGGCCTACCTTGCTAGGAAGTGAACCTCTTGCTGTTTTTTAAACAGAAAGAAACAGCAATAGTGTTTTTTGAGGGGCCACTGGTAGCCCCCTGGGATGTGGCCATGTGAAATTGGTGGTGTCTTCTGTGAGAAATTCCCCACTGGGTTTAGGAATGCTCCCTGTTGTCCCTACAGCCTTTGGGCTGGTCAGCAGGCAGCTGAGGGCAGGTGTTCTGTAGAGGAACAGGACTCTGGCAGGTGATTTTATTTCAGCATGGTGAGGCATAGGGCTTTTTCTCTGTGAAACAAACACAACAAAATCATATTCATCCCTAACCTGAACGTTTCCAGCTCCTGAGGTCTTTGGAATGGGGGGAGCTGGTGTGAGAAATGCTGGCCTTTGGGATGAGAGGGATCAGCATGTGAGTGGCATGGCACAATTTAATAACCCTGGAGAGAGGGGTGTGTTTCCCACTGGGGAAAACAATTCAGGTTGTACCTTTCAGAGTGCTTTCCTCCACACCCAGATTTATGGGAATGAGCAGTGTGGGCTCCAGGGAGGATGCTGTGCTGCTGGATTAGCCTCAGTGACCAGGGAATTGTTAAATCCTGATGTATTTTTGCTCGTGTCCAAGTCGGTTTCCATCTGGGAGCAGGGTGGAGGCTGAGGGACAAGCCTGCCCTGGTGAGCAGAGCCAGCTCTTGGGTGGTGGCTCAGGTGAAACCCCCGTGAGGTTTAGCATGTGGAAATAAACTCTGCTTCTTCTCTCCAGACACTGCAATGGGTGGTGTCATGTGAATGTCTCCAAGATAGTAATTGAAATGAAAAAAATTAATCCACCTCTTGCCATTTCCCTCTGCAGCTCCCCAGGGACCAGTGGGGTTTTTGCTTGGCTTCAATCCTAATCAGTTTTCTACTCTTTAAAAATCCCCTGTTTGACAGCTCCAGACCAAGGATGCTGCTCCTGAAATGGTCAATTGTAGCTGTTTAGTCTCAGTGAAACAAAGAGGTTCTTTGAACAATTCCAAGTTGACCAGAGACATTTCACAATTGGATTGATGTGCAGGACTTAGTCTGAGGTGTTCAGAAGAGCTGGGGAGGGATGAGAAATACTTCTGGCAAGCCACTGTCCTGTGATAGCTCCACCTCAAGCTGTGAGCAGCAGTCTGGGTTTTATTTTGGCTTGCAAGGCAGAATAAAAAATTAAATACGTGGAAATTGTCAATTGTGGAACAAATCGAAGTTCACACGGGGGTTATTTTGTCTTCTTCATTAAAAGTAGATTAGTCTCCAGCTAAAAATACAATTTGGTAAAAGGGGAGTTGAAACATTCATTCTGGGTAATGCTGAGAGTCAACAGCGATCTTCCTTGGCTCTTCTCCAAACTGATTCACTTTTTTAATCTATTGTTTGCTGAAACTACCATTTTAATCTGTCCTAGCCCATCCTTGCTGAGCCCTGCAGGTGGGGTCTGCTGGAGATGCAGTACAAAAGGAAGGGTTTGATAAGGACTGTGTGGGATGAAGCCTCCTCTGCTCCCTGGAGATGTTCTGTGTGTGTGCTCCTCACACCCTGTGAGCCCCACTGGAGTGGAGAGGAGCAGCCTGTGAGGGAAGCTGAGGGCTGGCTGACCATGGCATGTGCAGGGTGCTGCCCCACACAGGAACAGGTTTCCTTCTCCACCTCCATCCCAGCCTGTGTTTAGCTGTGCTGAGGCCTCCAGCTCATAGCACAGCTTTGGTGAAGGATTCTTTTGTTGTTTTTTGCTGGGGAGAAGACTGGAATGAGGAGCCCTGAGCAGAGAGGCAGACAGTGACCTCTGCTCAGGGGGAGCAGCTGAGCCAGGTGAGCAATTTCCTGCTGTAGGAGCAAACAGGGCCAGCTGGCTCTCCAGTGGGGATAATTCCACTGATTTCACCCCAGGAACTGGCTCCATCGTGGCTGTTCTGCCTTTAGATGGAGTGAAGACTGGGGTGTGTAAGTCACAGCCATGAAATATTGCATCACTAAGCCTCCTGTTACATTTCCATGGCTGCGGGGGAAAGAGGGGAGCATCTTCCCCCCATGATAAAAAACTGCAGCAGACACTGATGGGGCTGGGTAGAGACAACAATACAAAGATAAGGACACTTCTCCTCCCCCCTCCAAGCACCTCCCTCACTTTCTTTTTTCTCTTCCCTTTTTTCCTCGTGTTTCTGAGTTAAGAGGATTTTTTAGGCACAGTAATGAGTTTTTGCTTTGAACTTGGAATATGCATGCTGCAAAGAAAGCCCCTGCACTGTCCTTACTTAGTATGCCCAAATATGATTAGTGTCAGACTGTGAAATATCACTCCCTTATCTCTAGGAGCCAGCAGACAGGAACATTTCTAGGGATCATGGTCTTTTTTATTTTTCTGGCAAAATGCCGACTTTGAGAAGGAGATGGTTTCTGTGCACAGCCTCTTCACTGGCATGATTCTCATAAACCTCTGGAGAATCTCTGTGCTTCTTTCTCTCTCTTTCTGCTCTCTTTCACTCATTCATTCCTTACTTCATCCCTCATCATGATTTTCAAACCAGATACTGATTTGGAGTTGAATTTCCTTCTCAGTCATGTCACTGTTTCACCTACAGCTGAGGAGCAGCCCCTTCCCTCTCACTCCCCATCAGAGTTAGATTTGAAGACATGCTTCAAGAAGATTCCTGGTTATAGGAATTAATTATTTGGGCCATCACACAGGCTGCATTGTTGCTGTTTATCTGCTGACCAATGCTGCTTTGGCAAGGGAAAAAAAAAATTGCCCAGCCCAATTTATTTGCATATTAAGGGTCTTGCATATCAACACCTGCAAACCGTGGATAACGGATTTGTATCTCCTGTAATTTCATGGATCTCTTCTGTGGTTGTATTGAGGAAAAATAGGAGAAGAGGGAAGGAAATTAGTAATAAAATGTGTTAAAATGTGTTTCCATCCTCGCTTCTTAACAGGCTGCCAAAATTGCGTCCTTCCCTGCCCCTTCCCCCTCCCCCCAAAAAAATCCCAAGTGTGTGGAATAAGAGGAGAAACTCATTACAAATGTATCACTTCAATGCCTTGGAATGCTTTTGTTTCCAATTCTCTTTGATCTTCAGATGGGCTAAAGATAAGGAGTGAAACTGCTTTTTAATATCTTCATCCAGATCTGGCACTCACGACGTGTGGAGAAGAGTTCTCCTGAAATCAGAGCCTGGTTTTGAGCTCATTCTCTTAAGCATGTTTGAATTGCAGGCTTTGATTGTGATCTATTTCTGCTTGCAACTTGGAAATGTTTAGGATTTAATGTATCTCAACTTAATACTCTTACATGCACCATTGGCTTCTGCTGGGAAGGATTAGGGCACTTCAGTTATAAGTCCTAAACCTTAATACTGCTCTGAAAGAATCTTCCACTTTAGCAACAGCACATACAGCACTGGGCTTTAAACTACAGGAGCACTGATCCTGCTGCCTGATTTTGTGCTGGCCACAAGTTCTGTGGAATCATGTCTAGATTGCATCAGAAATGTCCTTGCTATTTTAGATGTGAAAATTGTGAAACTGCAGGTTCTGCTCTAAACAGACCCTTCTCTGAAACAGGTTGAAGAGTTATGTCTTAGTTGTGATCAAAACTGAAGGACAAAGTTAGGGGGTTGCTGTGAGAATGATTTGGCTCAGATTTGAGCTGAGAGGTTGGGCTGAGCTCTGAAAATCAGGGGAAATAAGGAGTTTCTTGGCTTTGAACACTGGAGGGCTTTTTGAGAAGGGATGGAGTCAAGGATTCAGGAAAGGCTGATCCTCCAGAAGGGTCTGCAGGTGGGTACTTACAGACTTGGGAAAGTGTGACCTATAAAAGAGGAGAAATTCTGGTGTTTTAATTTAGAGTGAGAAGACAGAGGAGACAGGAGAAACAGGCTTTGTGAGTGCAAAAGCTGCTGGAAGGAGAATCAGGAGAACTTGTGGATTGTGTTGCCCCAGGTTTACATCACAGGAGGGGCTGTAGCTGCTAGGTGTTAGGAGAGGAGTGTCCAGCCATGGAGGCAGCAGAGCTCTGGAGGAGTTTGGAAGAAGCATGGAATGAGTGAAATTGGTTTCTAGGTGCTTGGAAAATGTGTAGCAAGAATGATATGGGCAGAACTGGTCCTGTTTGGGGTACAGGCAGGACAGCAAGACAGCCTTACAGCATCCTTTTCACCCTTCTTCTGTAGATATTCAGTGGTACTGCTTTAATTCTTGATTCACTAAACTGGCACAGTGAGCTGCCATAGGCTGCAGGGAGCATGCTACATTATGGCATTATTATTACTATTATTTTTTTTCCTTTTGGGCTCATTTACCAGCCTGCTTTGTTCATAATAAGCCTCTTATTTGACATACTCATTGATAACCAAAGGGCTATTTTCTTACTGGAAAATATTGACTTTGAGGTTTGGGCCTTCAATTGTGTTCAGTGTTTGCTGCCCTTCTCCTGTTGAATCCTGTGGTAGTAATCAATAGGATTATTCCTCACAGGAATAATATATCCTATTTTATATATATATATCCTATAATAATATCCTATTATTATTGATTATACTCGTGGAGTAGAATTCCTGGGAACACAAAATAAAAGGAAGCCTTGGAAATCCTGCTCTGAGCATTTTGTGACTCAGGTGTCAGAGGAAACATGATGTAATCCAGTGTCAAAGGTACTCTGAAAGCTGTCATGAAGAATTTTTAAAAATAAAAGTGACCTTTTAAATAGATTGACATTTTTGAAGCAAAAAAGTCTATTAGCATGAAAATATAGGGAATTGAATCACTTCTCTCAAGGTGTTGGAGCAAACCTCAGGATGTTGTCTTTTCTTGCTGGAGAGAAAGCCTGGCCAAAGTGAATATATTTTGAAATATGGAATCAATTTCCTTGTTAGCTTTATTGCCATCAGCAGGGAAGGAGGCTCTTGGTGGAGAACAGGAGGTGCCTCACCAGAAATTCAAGGATAAGCATCTCCCTGTGGGGCTCAGGCTGGAGGATATGATTATTTCCCAGTCTGTGCTAAGGAGAATCCTCCTTCTAACCATTCCATGCTTCTTCACTCCTCAGGGCTCAGAATTCATCTTCTATGTTCTCCTTCTGTGTTCTATGAAATGACTATTTTCTATGAAAATCATAAAAACCAAAAAGCTGCTCCCATCATTCACATTCAGTCTTTGTCCAAAAAGTTCAACTCTAGCCACGAAATTTGCTCTGTATTTCTTTTTAAAGTCATAATAACATTTTCTCTGAAAATCTTCAAAGATTTTACTTCTCCCTGCTTGATTTATGAACACAAAAAAAGAAAGCTGGTTCTAAGTTCAAATACTTGGCTTTATGGCTGTGATTGATTCTTGTGGGTATACTTTGCTCTTCTCAGATTTTCAGTTCTCAAAATACCAACTGGAATAATACACCCAGTGTGACCCCTGTAATCTGCTCAGGTTTAGGTTCAGCAGAGATTTCTGCCTCCAGTGCTGCCTGTTGAGGCACATTTCCTTTCCCCCCTGTGTCTGTGGAGTTTGGGGAGGTCTGTTCTGTCCATTTCTGCACCAGAGAGGATTAAAGCCCATCTCTCCCACAGCTGGGGCAATTCTGTCACTGCAGTGTTTAGGTTCCTCCATTGGGTCCAAGTTTTTCAGAAAATGTGAAAAGATTTATTTACATGTTCTTAAATTTAGGTTTGTAAGGAGAGAGGGGGAGAGAGGTACCCAAGGATGTGGGTAGGTGTCCTTGCAGTGAAGTACAAATTAGAGTGTGAAGTAGCTGCTCTTATCTTCTGATCAGCATTGTTGTGGCAGTGCAAAGTTTTACAATCTAAAAACAATTTAAAAAGCATGTTTGGGATCTTAAAAATGTTCTTTTTCTGAGGGCAGGTTGGTATGAGGTGGGAACCCCTGACAGGAACAAAGTGGCTGAGTGAAAGCTTTCCCCACAGGCAGGTGGGACAAGACAGAATCGTGTGGATGCTTACTTCCAATCTAACACAGAATTTCAGAAAATCTTTGCTTTGCCAGTGGATGGGTCCCATGCAGGCAATGAATGGGATTTTGTGCAGGAAATAATATGAGCTACTGTGCTCAGTTTGTTTTCTGACAGCAGGAACAATTAAAAGCTGTGACACTCCGCCTGCTTTCCATCTCACTGCACTAACTGCTCCCTTCATACCCTGCTAAATTCCTGCTTTAGCTTGAAGCAAATTTGCCAGTGTGTCCAAGGAGACAAAAGAGTAAACAGAACGGAGAGAATCACTGTTCAAGGCTCAATCCAAATTTGCTTTCACAAAATCCAAATGTCAGGATAAAGGCGATGGCTTGCAGAGAAGCTTCCCCCTTCCTCTAGAAACAGGCAAGCAAATAAAATAATAAGCACACAGCTTCCTGTGCGTGTGTGAGTGTGGTTTAAGTGCAGCATTTTGTAGGGAAATCTCAGGCAGCAACAAATTCTTGCTGTAGCTTCAGGGGATCTGGCTTGTGTGGCACTAATTGATGTCCATTTGTCCCCAACAGTGTGGGGATGTGAGGCCACCTCGAGTCTGCTGCAAAGAATTGTGATGACCTGGTGTAGGCACACAGTTTGTGCTCACTGGGGCTGTGTGTGGCACAGAGTTTGTGCCCATTGGGGTTGGGGCTGTGTGTAGGACACAGTTTGTGGAGTTGGGGCTGTGTGCAGCCTTCCTGGGTTTGGCCACACTACAAACTGGAATGCCAAACTGCAGCAATAAAAATAAGCCCTCTTGTGATACTTCCAAAAAGAACAGGAACTTCCAGAAATCTCCTGAGAAAGGTTTAGCTCATGAGGTTTTCGGCCTAAATTGGGGAGTTTGGAGAAAGTTCAGAGGAAATACCCAAGCTTTTGAGCACTTCATCACACTAAGCTCTTGTAGGCTTTCCCATTACCTCTGTCTGGTTTTACACCGTTCCTCAGCAGAGGTTCAGTGTGTCTCCTCCCCAGAGGAGCACTGGTCAGCCCCCTTTTCCATCCTGTGCTGTCTTCTCTCTGAGTTCTGCTTCCTTTTAGTTGTCTCTAAAGAATACTTACTTGCTGACATAACTTTCTCTTGGAATGATATTACAGCTTCTAAACCAAGCCTGGGTCAGCAGTATCACATGGATAAGAGACTCTTTTCCTCTCATGTGATACCATTTTAGTAGAAGATTAGGCTTTTAACCCTGCAATAAAATCAGCTTTCCTTGTTCTCCCTCTCTGGTTATCACTCCTGCTCTCTTTTTTTTTTTTTTTGTCCCCAGGCCCCATCAGTTAGACACGACATCAATTCTGGCTGCTGGTCTAGTGAGCAATCCATCCTGAGACTTGATCCGGGGACTTAATTAAGTGTGAAATTGAAGGGAGAACTGGCACAAAAAATGGCCGGGGTCCTGTGAGGCAGAAATTTTATAACTCGCTAGAAAGCCAGGTGGAGATGAATTCTCCAAGATGCCAGGAAGTTATTGACTGTGATTGCTTAACACCATGATGATGAGAGGTAGGTATCTAGAAGTTATTGTCAGGGATTAGATATTTGGCTGTGGGCTTCCTGCATTGAAGTGAATGCCACTGCTGTCTTCGTGCCTGAGTGGATTCACAACCTACCTGTGGCTTTGATTTTCTTGCTTCTGTTGTATAAGGCTCTGCAAAGCAAGAATCAGCCTCAGAAATTGCTGCTGGGCTCAGTTTGAGCAAGTGCTTGGTTTCACAGAGCTAGTCCTGTTGTGGTTGGAGGCTGGCTGATTCCTGCTGAAGTCACCTGAGGTGGTTTCTGCTGGGACAGCCCAAGCTGCAAAATCCTCAGGTCTGCTCCACATCATCCTACAGCCTTCTTCTCTGTCCCTAGAGGGATCTAAACCCAGAGTGTTGTGTTCTGGGATGATGTAGTGTCTGTCCTGCTGCTGCAGTGCTGTTCCTCCCTGTCTGCTGGCTGCTCCTCTGGGCTTGGTGTGGTTTGCACCAGCAGTGAGGCACTTGGAGCAGGGCTGTAGCTGACTTGTTCCCATGGGTGTTGAAACCCTAAAGTTACAGGGCTGTCACTAACTTCAGGGGTTTCCCTGGGGGAGATTTGTTACATGAAAATTCTTTGTAGGTGGATGTAGGCCTGACCTGCTTTTGCCTCGCCTTCTAAATCTGCTCACTTTGGCTTGTGTTTGTTGCTGAAAACTTTGTTTGAGGATTTTGTCACAGCAGAAATACAGTTTCTGGGGGCTTTTAAGGACTGGGAAGCTGAGCATGGCTAGAGGATCCTTGGAAACCCCAGGTGTTGATGTGTTCCTGCATGGGGCAAACTGGAGACCTGAAGTGAGCAGGCTGGGGCTGTGCACAGAAGCTGGTGGGAGCCTTGGAAGTGACATTGCTGTGTTGTGTCTGGTGATCTCCACCGGGGCTGCCCTACCAGCACTGCTGCAGGACTCCTGTGGCCCACATTGCCCTGTCTGGGCTGCCCAGGAGCTCTGGGATGGAGCGTCCCAAAGCCCTGTGTGCAGGACCAGCTGGGCCTCTCTGTTCCAGCAATCTCTTCCCTGCCACTAAAACCTGATTTCTGCCACGTGAGCTGGACACTGCTCTCCTCTGTCTTGCAGTTCATTTTGGTCAGCAGTGGGTTTCAGCAGCAGGAGGGTGGCAGATGTTCCCACCTGGCAGGGCAGAGGCTGAACCTGCCCAGCCAGGAGCCAGAACTCCACCATGTCTCAGCAGCTCCCTCCTGCCGGCCCTGTGACCTCTGGGGTTTGCAGGACAAGTGCTAATGCTCCCAGAGAGCCCTCCCAGTACTGAAATCCCACCTAGCACCTGCCTTGGAGAAAGGAAGAGAGGGTGATGTGTAGTAATCCAACCCCTTCTCAGTTAACACACTATTCCAAGGAACTCGCTACCCATGAGACAGACAGGAGAGCATCCATCCTGGGGGGCCTCTGTTTTCTCTCTCACCTCACTTTCCTCCTCCTTTATCCTCTCCCAGTCTCACAAGGTCAGTTCACAGCTTTGGAGGGGGTGCACCAAAGGCATCCAGATGGTTGGGCTGGGGTGGGACAGAGCCTGTGGCCTGCAGGGCCTGGCTGTTGCTGCAGCATGCAGAGCTGGCAGAGCTCCTCCTCAGCTCAAAACACCTTCCTCCCCTCCTTGCCTGTTGGAGGAAACAAACCCAAACAAGGTGAATGTCTGAGCCTACCTGTGCTGGGGTTTAGTTTTGAACATTTTAGTCTTCATATTTTAGTGATGTCCTCAGCACCACGTGGAGAATGAAATGATGGTGGCACTGGATCAGCAGATCCCAGCTGCCTGTGGGGGAACAATCAGCCTTTCTCTTGTTTTCCCTGCACCTGCAGGACCTACAGCTCAAGGAGAACTCACATTGATGCCTTGTGAAGGCTGACTGAACAGAGACTAGATGGAGTTAAAGTAGGGATTTATTAGGAGGTCTTAATAGATCCACCTTGGGCAGTACAGGAGCCCAGCCAGGGCTACACCTTAGGTGAACTTAAAGTGGTCATAAAAAATGGACACCTGGTCACGGGGTCTCTCACTTTTAGACGTTTTGGTCTCTTAGCATATTTTAGCATATTTGAAATAGGAATTGTCTAGTTACAGCTGTAATTGTCTAATTACAGCTCTAGCTTATGAAGTCCTATCTCTCTTGTTTTTTTCTTTTTAGTCTACTGTTATGATCTTGGGCTTGAGATCTGGATTGGTTGTCTTTGGGTCTCTAGTTAGAGAAGGAATTGTTTTGTTTCCCTACTCTGTGAAGAGAGCTCACCATCCCCTAATATGAAGCTCAGACCCACACACTAAAGCAGCACAGAATGTGAAAAATATAGAAGTTAAACATATTATGGGACAGAGTTACAGGCCTGCTGCTGGTCAGGGGCAGGGAGCCTGTGGGGAAAGTGTGGCAAGGGGCTCCTACAAGATGGGTCTCTGGGGTTANCCTGCTGCTGGTCAGGGGCAGGGAAATAGGAAATAGGAATTGTCTAAATACAATTAATTTTCCTGTGGGGAAAGCGTGGCAAGGGGCTCCTACAGGATGGGTCCCTGGGATTGATGCTCAGCATGTGGAAGATGCTGAAGGGTTTTTTTTTAAGGTGAAAATTACCTCAAATGAGCCATCCTGTGGGTGCAGGTTGAGTTAATGAGAGCAGGTCTGAGCCTTACAGCTGTGCCTTGGGCATAATTTCCTTCGTGTTGATTGAAAATTTTCTGGAGAGTAATAAGGACAGCCAGTGAAATTGCTGGTGCTGTAGAGTTTAACATCACCTGAGGATCACCTCAGGCACTGATGAGAATTGCCTGTGGAGATGACACAGCAGTAAATATTAAGCCTCAATTTAACGTTGTATTTGTGTACAACAGAAGCTGACAAAGCTTCATTTCAGCACATTGCTTTTCTTCCAAGCTCTCTAGAAACTGCTGGTCTGTGTACACTCCTCAGCAAAGATTTAGTAACAGATGCTGTAGCCGTGTCTAATGTTAGCAAGATTTCATTAGCTATATATAGCATGCTCCTCATTGCAGTGCCCCATGATGTTCACTCAGAGACTGCTACTTGGGACTGAAAAGGAGAACATTTTGTGATGCATTTATTTGTACTTCTCTTACTCCTTTTAGTCAGAAGAATTCAAAGTGGTTTTCTTGCCTTCAGTGTGAATTAGTGAGGTGCTGTTGTATTAATCTCCTCTGGGGGCAATCCCAGTTTTCTTATTTGCACCAGCTAGGATTTGACTCCAAATGTGGCTTCCACAGGACCATTTATGGATTAACATCCTGTTCTGCATAAGCCTACCATAATCCAGCTTTTATTGTGTTTTAATAGTGACTGTAACAAAAGACTTAGTGGCAGTGAATAACTGTAGACCTTTGGGTTTGACCTGAATAGAAGGAAAAGCTTTGCAATGAACATTGGAGAAAAGATTGTTCAAGACAAAGGAGATTGGAAAGTGGGCTGGCATGCAGGTTCAGTTTAGGAGCATCAGATTGGTCAAATATCACACCTCTGTAAATTACACTACCTTCATCTAGAAAGAGCCAGGGATCTTATTTGTGGTTGTCCAAGTATTTGTTGTTGTGAAATTATTAGTTTAGTCACAGGAAAAAAAAGGATTAAAGCAAGATTTTAAAAGTTAGTCTACAGGGAGCTGCTTAAAGGACATGTGATGGAATTTGTTGATAGCAGTGTTGTCAGGACTAAACCTGTTGTGAGGTGGAGTCTTGTGAAGTGGGTTTTATGGCTGATTTTATGAAATATTTCCATTAGTGAAGCTGTTGCTGATGATGGACTGTAGGGAGGCATCAGCAGAGGGGAGCAATAGAAGTGGTTTGACACAGAAGTGCAAGGTGATGAATTTATGGATTAAGATCAGGAATTTTTGCTGTAAATTCGAGCCTCACTGGCTGTCAGTGATGTGAGGGAACTGTCTGTGTAAATCAATCACAGATGCCTTCAAGACACTGATATAATCAAAAGTGCCATATGCAGGCTCTCAGCAGCAGCCATCAGGAAGCACTAATGTCATGGGACACGGTGATCTGGGAATCCTGGTGTAGTTCTGCCTGCAAGCTTTCAAAGAAGGAAAAAATAACAGTGGAAGCATGTCTAGAGATATCTGGATGCTGTAAAGATTAGGAGCAGGGTTGTTTTATGTTCTACACAAGATCTTGTGTTCTCTCATGCCACAGGTTTCCTTGTGTTTTGGCCTTGGCTTTGTGTAAGGTCTGGTCTGGTAGGTACTGGAAATGTCCAGCTCTGCATTTTCCCTCCTATTTTGGGATGAGGGCTATGTGTATTGCAAATTATAGATGTATTTGATGCTAAAAGGGGAAAGAAATACTGTGACTTGATAACAGAGGAATGGAATAGATATGCTTTTAATTTTATGGCCATCCCCAATGGAATTTCTTGCAACTTCTGAGTGTAGCATCTGGATGTGGTTATAATGGGAGGTAATTGGACAAGGTGTGATGCTGATTTATCCAGTTTCCATTTCTCATGCTCAGTGTATTGACTGATCAGAAAGTGTGGGAAATGCAGAACAGAAATAAGGAGAGGAGGTGCAAACTAGAAAAAAGCAGTGAAGTCCCCTGTGAAATGATAATCCAAGACATGCACAGCAGAGGAAGATGCTTGGGAGTTGGCAGGGCTGAGAAAGCTTTGAGCAGATCAGACAGGGACCTGCAATGCATTAAGCCACTGATGGGTTTTGTGGTTAGTTTATTTCCTATTTCAGGGAAAACCAGTGTATTTTGGCACTGCCTCTGCATGCAGCACACCAGTAAACAAGTAGGTGATGGTTCCTTTTGCTGTAGGAACAAAAGGAAATGTTTTCCCCAATTCCTGCCTTCTAAAGCAGGCAGGTGTTATAGGTACAACAGCAAAGGTGACTTGTAGAAGTCTGGGAGAGCTGGTCCCTGCAGAAAGAGCAGAGGGATGGCTGAAGGAGCTCTCCTGGGTGAGAAGAATGGGATTTGGTTGGGCAACCTGCAGGTGAAAGGGGCAATAAGGCCACAGAGCCATTGAGGGGTTGGGAGAATGGGAGCAGGCGCCCTCAAGGCCATTCTACCTCTTTGACCGTGTTACTAATGGACTAAAACATAGGTGAGGTGTGATGGTAAGACATCCCTGTAGGTCCTGGCTGCCTGTGAGCTTTGCAGCCAGCCCACCAGGGCAGGGCAGTGTCACCTGAGCCCTTCCCACAGGAGACAGAGCTGAGTGGGCCAGCAAGAGCTGCCAGCCATGAAGTGAGCTTCTCTTTGAATGCCATGTTGTTTTCATTAAGTCTGCAGGAGGAAGGACTGAAATGTTTTGTCTTTTCCTACCTGAGGTTTCATCATCTCTGCACTAGACTAACAAATCCCTCAACCTTTGGAAGCTTGACAATATCACACCTCACCCTCCATTTTTCAAGCTTGGATCAGTTCAGTTTGAGCAAACACAGTTGTGCTCCCCACTAGGCCAAAATAAGAAATATGGAGGGAAAACAGAGGGAAAGACTGGTCTGGAAGATACCCAGGGGCTTCACATACTTCCACAGAGCTTCCAGGCTGCTGTGGAGGCTGCCTGGTCCAGAGTTTCAGCATCCCTGGGTTTGTTGATGTGGTTGGTGGCAAATGACTGCAAAAAGGAGGAATTACCCTGTTGGACTCATTGGAGTAGGCTCTGGTTCTTCCATTCCAGAGTGTGCTTGGTGCAGTGTTATTCCTGTGTGAAAAGTGCCAGCTGTTCACTTGGAGGGCAAGGATGTCGCTGGCTGAGCATAAATTGCAGATTTTGGTGCTTCTTCCTCAGAAGGGCTCTCCTTAACTCATTCTGTGTGTCAGTGAGGAGTGAGGCTATTGGGGTTTATACCTGTGTTTGCAGAGGGATGTTCATCACCTCTGCTGGGCATAAATCTGTTTTGCTGCTGGTTAGGAGGGGAAAATCCAGACAAAGGTGATGGCAATCAGTGGAGCTGAGTATGAAAGGGAGGATCTTGTCCTCTTTGTGAAGAATTCTCCCTATGCATTGGAGAGGTTCTCAGCATGTCATCCTTACTTCTTATAAAATCAGTGGGTTTTGATCAAAACCTTTTCACATCTGTCAACATAAGGGATTTCTTTAATTTACCACTCCAAGAAAAGAGGTAAGCCCCACCAAGGTGTGAGACTGAGAACTCTGGCCAAGACAGCAAAAGATTTGCTGTTTAAAGAGCCAAGTTAAACAAGACACAATTAGGAATAACGTGCCCCCCACAGCTCCCAGAGGCTGGTTTATGGCTCCTGAGGGGGCCAAAATTGAGCCTTGCTGTGTCTTGTTTGCCTTGGCTACATAACACTGCAAAGCCATGTGCCTGTTGCTTGGCATCCGAGGCACAAATCACACCTGCAGTGGGCTCAGGCACAGAGGATTTTTTCCTTTCTCCTCCTCTCTGTCTGTGTTTGTTCTGAGAAGATCTTGATGCCACAGTGCTGGCTGTCCTGAGGAAGAGGGTTCACCACCTTCCCTGTGCTGACACAGCTCCCATGTCCCACCAGCAGCTCTTTCCCTCAGGATTTGCCCACAGTCTTGGGGCTGGCAGTTGTCTTTCTCTCTCATCTAGAAATGAGAAATTTAGAAATTGAGAGGTTTCCAGAGTGCTGGCACACAAGAGGCATTTCAGGAACTCTTTTAGGTGCCTTCCATGGGCAGTTCTGCAGGTGGAGCAGTACATTACGTTACCACCAGACTGCTGCTCTGGTGTGGATGGAAATGCAGATCAAACCTGTTGGGTACCACAGACCACACTCTCACCTGAGCTCAGGGGAATTTTGGGGTCCATTACAGCCTTGGGTAGGGAGTTTTAAGCCAGGCTGTTACCTCTGTGTTTAACCTCTGGAAGCTTTCGGTCCCAATCAGGATAATGTCTGTGAAATGTGCTCCT
This sequence comes from Ploceus nigricollis, assembly GCA_013399945.1. Classification (NCBI taxonomy): domain Eukaryota; kingdom Metazoa; phylum Chordata; class Aves; order Passeriformes; family Ploceidae; genus Ploceus; species Ploceus nigricollis. The sequence goes on along the minus strand of VXBC01001346.1, from coordinate 297,571 downwards.
GTAAATACTGCTTTTCCAAAGCTTGTCTGAGCACTTCATACTCAGACTCTTTGGGGTTTTGGCTGGATGTTGTGGGGAAAAATGCAGGTGAACTTGAGATGGGAAGAGATGATGTCTCACTCTAGTTCAGAAGGCTGAATGATTTCTTTATTATAACTATATTACAATACATTAATATATTATTTAAAGAAGAGATACTAAAACTACATCTTAACCTCTAACTACTATATCTAACTACTTGTGACTCCCTCCAAGAGTCTAGACACAAGTAGACATGATTAGCTATCAGAGCTAAACAATTCTCACCAGTATCTAATGAACTAATGACCTCAGGTAAACAATTCTCCAATGCATTCCACATGGGAAAAACAAGAGACAGAAATAGAAATGGTTTTCTTTTTCTTCCCTCTCTGCTCCTCTATGAAAATTTCTTGAGGGAGCAAAGAATGTAAGTGCTACAGCTGGAGGTGAGTCAATTTTTTTATTTCAAACCCTTTCCTTCTGTATGAATGCCACCACACACAAAGATTCTTTTCAGCCACTCAAGGGAGCAGATGGAGAAGAAGGCAGGCTAACTCCAGACTTACTTAGGCCAGGCTCAGGCTGGAGGCACAGCTAATGGTTTATTTGTCCCCCTGACACAGCTGGGAACCACAGACAAGATTTTAATGCCTGCAGACTCTCCTGCAGAGCTATTGCCTGCTGTGGTGTCTTCAGGCCATGTGGCTGCACTGCATTAAGGAAGATATCCATCCCTATAAAGTCATGACACATGACTGCAGAGGTCAATGGGCATCAACTTCATCATGTTCACCAACTTAACAAAGTTGTTTTAGTCCTGGGAAGGACTCAGAGGGGCTGAGGAGCCCTGCTCTCAGTAACTGATAGGCTGGATTTGCAGACACTGTTCAGACTTGCTGGGACCATCCTCATATATATATATCTTAGGGTATATCTCAGCCTGTGACCCCCTTTGCTCTCCATTTCCTTGTTTAGCACCTTTACCATGCCAGCAGGTGTTTGTCTCTGCTCTGGGCCCATCTGAAGGGGTTTTACCTCCCATGGAAGGACCTGTGAGGGAGGGTGTTTGTGTGGAGATGCCAGAGCGAGGGCTGGTGGGGTATTGAGGAGGTGCCTTTGTCCAGGCCTTCTGTGCCCCTAAAACCACCCACAAATTTAAAAAAAACAACAGCAGGAGGTACTTAATGGCTCCCAGAGAGGGTGACTGAGAGGCAGGGGCACTTTCCCAGTTTTTCCTTTGTTTTTTGTGTGTGCTGCTGGCCCAAGGGATGTGCCCTGGGTGCCTGCTCATTGCAGAGGTGCAGGTGGGGACTCTTGGAGGAGCTGCAGTCCCACATCAGGCTCCTTTGGGGGCAGTTTGGTATTTCTCACTCTTCTCTGCCAAGCAGAGACTCAAATTTAGGGATGATGCTGAAATCACAAAAATGTTTTCTGGTGTCACTTTGCTCATACAAGGGCATCCAGGGCTTCACCCTCCTGGCTGTGGAAGGCACTGAGGTGTGATTTGAGTTGTTTTATCCCAGAGAGGCAGCACAGGCTGAGCCGGCTCCTGTGGATGAATGAAGCCATTAAGGTTCACCACCTTGAATCAAAGAAATTGTGAATATTAATTAAAAGTACAGTCATCTGCTTTTGTGGACACGTGGTTTTGGGCTGTTTCTTTAGCTGTTAACAGGTTGTGAAAGATTTTATTAGGATTTTCTTTTTTGGGGGCGGGGCATTACTACTTAGTTAAAAAAAATTAATAAAATAAATTTGAAGGGTGGCTTCGTGGTTAAGGAGGTGAGGACTTGAACAGACTCTGCTGCTGCTTTGCTTGTCTCAGTCCAAAGGGGAGCTTGCTTGCAGGGGCTTTGATCAGATGAGCCTCATGCTATCCTCAGTTTTTCACTGTTGACCATGAGTTTTCTCTGCTTTCTCTCTCTAGGCCCTCACCAAGATATCCCCATCCTCTTTATGCTCTCCAGGGTGTGTCTGTGTCTCTGCTGGCATCACTCTTCTGTTGTGACACCTCTGTGTGGCTAAAATGTACTCTCCAGATTCCTTTCCACGGGAAAAGGGGAAATCCTGCATCACCCAAGGGCTTTGAGAAAAATATTTTTGCAAGGGACACCGAAACTGTTGGGTTGTTATGTGTGAGGAAATTCCACTAAGTTTGCAAGCATTCTCCTTTTTTCATGATTAATATACCAAGCTTCTAATTTTTTTTTAAGACCCCCTCTCTCATTTTCAATAACATCATATTTTTGCTGCTTTTGTTTCCCCACTGTAAACATGGAAAAAACATTCATTTTAACTGAAGCTGAAGCTTGCTTCATCTGCAGCAAAAATATTTGGCTAGGCTTTTTTTTTTTTAATTTTTTTTTTATTTCCCCACACCCCATTCAAGTACCATTAACCACAGTGAACAAAACCCTGTTGTTGTGTGAGGGCTTCCTGTGGAATGACCTTGCTGCAGTCTGGATGTGTTACCACGAAGCAGCACCACGATATGATCTTATAACAACTGAATGTTCACTCAGGGTGAGATTTCATGGCAGGTGAGATTTCCCCCACAACAATACCATCTGCAATTATTTCCCTACATCCAGTGTCACTGAAGGTCTGTCCCAGTGAAAGGCTCTGAATGGTTTGTTTTCACTTTTGACACTCAAATTTTCACTTGGAGGTGAAAGTTCGCCTGAACGGCGCCTTGGTGAAATATCAAAATATTCAGTTCTGCAGCAGGTTCAGAGAGTGTTTCATAATGTTTTTGAAACAGATGTCAGGCTGATCTAAGAGGAGGAATGAGGGCATCTTTAATGTGTCACCATACTTTATCTTAGAACAAATAAACCCTCTAATTCTGCACGGGGAGGTCGTGGCAAGGAAGGCAACTCAAGCCCTTGTTTAAGCAAGGCAATGACATCAGTCTGCCAGGGAAATCAAAACTGAAGCCCAGTCCTGGAGGTGTTACTTGGGCAAAAATGATCCTCACTAAATGTTTTGCCTGGTTACCAGTGACAGATCTGTCTGTTGGGCCTCTGTGTGTTGTGGAGGGTGCAGCCACTGCAGGATGAGCGTTTTTAAATCAAAAGCATGTCTTGGTTTTGCTTTTCCTGTGTTTGTTTGGCTGTTTCTGTGGTGCTTTGGGGGAACAGCAGGTATCTGTGCTGTGTCAGCCTCTGTGCTCTGGGCATTTGTGATGATGTACCTGTGGAGTTACAATGCCCACTTGCACTCTTGCAGCACTGAGGCTTTAATTCCCTGCAATTGTTGTGTCTGATCATAGCACAGTTCCAAGCACCAGTGCTCTCTGCTTTCATCTCTGCCTGTTCTCTTTGTTCCATCCCCTAAGGAAGCAAGGTTTATGGTGTTGTGTTTGCAGGTCTGCTGCTTTCTGTTGGCAGCCCTCTGGAATGGCCTTAGAACCGACTGAAGCAGGGTTTGATGGTGGGAGAGAGGTCCCAGAGCTCTGGGGTTTATGGCTCTTTGCTGCAAGCAGGTGAGGGGGGACTGGAAAGATGTGACTGCAGGGAGGAAATGAGGAGGACTCTGTGTGTGTGTGTGTTTTCAGGCTTTAATAAGCACCAAAGCCCAGGCTTTGCTGCTCCTGCTCTCAAATGTGTCGGAATCTGTGATGTTTAAGTGATTCCAAGATTGTAGAAAGTCTCTGTCTTTCAGCCCCGTGCCA
>VXBC01001346.1:282542-293715 GCA_013399945.1 Ploceus nigricollis | reverse complement strand
ACCCCCTGCCAGGGTCCCAGACCTTCCAGGGCAGCCAGAGGGATGCCCTGGATTCCCACAAAATGCTGTGTGTGTGTGAAGCAGAGCTCAGGGGTGCTGAGGCAGCTCTTCAGGCAGCCTGGCAGCAAGATGTGCTCTCCTCTGGGCACCCTGCTTGGGTGGGCAGGCTCTGGTGACTGCTTTTCCTCATGGGTGCTGCTGACCCTGCCTCCCCCTGTCCACTCTGATGCTGAGGGCTTCCTCACCCTGCTCAGCCTGGCTGCCTCAGACCCCTCCACTTTCTGCCATCTTCAGTCTGGGCACATTTTCCCCAGCCATGCTGTGAGATAGAGCAGCATCCCTCGTTCTGCCTGCTTAAACCCAATCCCTTTCTTCCTTGAAATACAGTTGTTTAATCCATGATTAAGATGATAAAAGTGCTGGCTGGAATAAGGCAAATACTTCATGGTTTGGGTGTGAAGCTGCAGCAGTCAGGGTTCCTCAAAGCCCTGCCAGAGGAGATGTGGGGGCTTTTCACTCCTGTATGTCAGATTAAAGCAATTTATCCTAATCTGATTAGTGTCTAATTCAGTGCCAGGCTGCTGATGGCAGCCTGGCTTAGGGGGCTCAGGAGCTGCTGTTTACCCCCAACTGCAGGGTGCTCATCCCCTCAAGAGGGCTGGCTCTGAGAAGCTGATGGCTACTTTGTGTCCATGTGTGCATAACTATTATTATTAATATTAATTTTAATTTAATTTTTAAAATTTATAATTATTCATCACAATATACCTGTTCAAACACTTGTTTGGGGTCTGGGGCTCCTGGGCTGCACAGCTTTGTCTGAGCTCCTGGCTCTGCTTTGGCTGCAGAAAGGAAGCCCAGGGGTTGTTGTACTTGAGAGGAGTGTGAGGGGTTAAGGCTGAGTGAATGACTTGTTTCATTTGGATGTCCCCCCTTTGGAGACTTTATATGTGAATAAGTTACTTGCCCTCTGTTTAACCCTTTTTGAGACCTGCCTTTCTTTTTGAAGGGTCCTTGGGGATTTGCCTGGCTTTTCCAGGCTGTTGCTTGTGGGAGGACCCTGGGCTGGCCAAGGTGGGGCTGTGACTTTATCCCCTTCCCTCCCTCTCTGGCCAGCTGGTTCCTGGCCCCACCAGCACCACTCACTGTGGTTCCAGTTGGCTGTGGAGCTGCTTTTACTCATCATGAGCACTGGGTTGGTCCAGCTCAGCCATCTGAACGTGCTGTGTGACACCAAAGTGCTGAAAATTTGGCTCATCCCTGCCTGTGGCATGGCTGGTTTAGACAACTGCCCTTTGGGTCCCCATTTATTTCCCTGCAGGCTGGTAAAACTGAACAGGGCATGAAGAGAGATGCCAGGGTGTTCCAGGGCACAAAATGGGACTTCAGCTTGTGCAAACAAAGCTCTGTCCCCTCTTGGAATTGTTGCAAAAGGAATATTTATTGCTGAAATGTATGATATATGGGCCAGGTTCATTCTTCCTTGTATTGCTGAATACCTGGAATTCCTTCTTAGGAGCTAATGGGAAAACACAGAAGTAAATCACAAATCAGGTCTGCAGTTCTGATGTATGATAAATAGTATGTTACCTTCTTGATCCTACAGATATATTGGTACTCACAGATTTAGACTTCTGTGGTTTATTTTTCTTCCCTGTAAGTCTTTTATTTAAAAACCAAACCAGTGAAAGATCTGTAATATATTACCAGTTTTCCATTTTTCTTAACAAAGTAGCAAATGTTCATTGATTTTTTTTTCGAGATGACATCAGATAAGGGAAACAGAAGCAGAAAGAATGTGCCAGGAAGTTTAACACAGTTAATTTGGTGACCTTTAGATGTCAGTATAATCAAAGAATAGCACAAAACCCAAGGCAGGTTTGGGAGCCTTCCTGCTTGGTAAATTTGGCAGCCTTCATGGTTGAACTAATTTGCTGGGCTCTGGCTGCTGGAAGCCCTGTGGCTGCTAATTTCTGTGTGTGTTTGATGTGCAGCTCACATGGAGGATGGAGGGGGGTGTAGCCTTCAGCTGTGTGCCAGGAGACCTCCTTGAGCCTTTCTCTGTGGCAGATCATTGCTGAGGATTTTGGCTGTGCTGCCTTCTGGAGCAGCAAAGCTTCTGCTGGACCATTCCAAGGGGAGGGCAAGGGCAATGGAAACTTCCCTGGCACCATGCTCTGTGCCAGATACTTGTGCTAACACAGATCTAGCAAAATAAACTTCTTCAGTTATAATTGTAATAAATCCAGCAGTCTGTCTGTAAGTCCATTCCTCCATCAGATGATTTATAATCCCTTGGACATTAGAAGTGCTATTCTAGTCCTTAAGGACTTTTTTTTTTGTCAGAGAGGCTTTTGTGCAGCCATGCTGACATGACAGGTGTGATACTCTGTTATCAAATATCTACTTTGAAATGTTGAACTGAGTAAGCAAAAATGTACCTGTAAATATTTCTGGAATTGCCCATCAGGGTTGGGTTTCCTGTGTTGTTTTGGTCACTGTGTCTTCATGGCTTTGAACTTCTAGTCCAGGTAGGAAGTGCTCTTCTCAAGTCCTGGATGGCAACTGCTTCTGGGTTATTCATGATCCATATGACCTCTGCCTGTGAAGCTTCTCCATTTTCTTTTACTTGCCTCTGTATTTTAAAAGCGTGTTTCTATCACACAGAATTTACAAAAACCCAGGCAATGAGCTGGAGGATCTTTCTCCAATCTACCCTTTCCACTTAGTGTCTGTCCTGTTGTTTTGAAATACTTTTTTAATTGCAGTTTTCCAAGGTGGCATTTGAAGGGAGTGACAGGACCCTATTAAGGCAAATTTGCCCCTTGAATTACTTTCTATTAAAAAATCCAGCACCCTCAACTTCCACAAAAACCAAAGATCAACAGAATGTTTCTATTAAAAGGAAATCCAAATGGAAACAGCTTTTAAATCTATCAAATATATGTTTCTTTTCTTTATTTGCCTGTCAGACTTTGTATGTGTATGAAGGCCAGACAGTGAATTGACTTGAAACATATTATTACCTAAAATGATATTGACATCAGAAATGCAAAAGCATCAGTGAAAAAAGGTGGCTAGAGCTGGAAAATTCTGTTCTGGGCTCGAGTCCAGATTTTGAAAACATGCTGCCTACATTTGGGTTAGAGGGTTGGGATACAGAGCTTGTGTGTGAACCTGGACTGGGCCATAACCAGTGAGGAGATTTTGGTGTTTAGGAGTCTCAGGCTGGGCTGCCCAGTGTCTGCCTCATGAGCAGCATCTGGCCTGCCAGGACAATCCCTCTGGCCTGCCAGGACAATCCCTCTGGCCTGGAGCCATTCCCAGCCTCTGGCTTTCCTGAGGGTCCCTCAGACCCAGCAGAGGAGTGGGCTCTGTGCATGCTGTTGGCTGCCCTCAGCCATTTCTTAGTCACCTGTCCTATGGGCATCATCCCTTCTGCCAGCCACAAAGCTGGACCATGGATTCACAGAATAGTTTGGGTTGGAAGGGACTTCAAGGTCGTGCAGTCCAAGCCCCTGCCATGGGCAGGGACACCTTCCACCTGCCCAGGTAGCTCCAAGCCCCATCCAGTCTGGCCTTGGATGTTTCCAGGGTCTCAGCAGCCATAACACCTCTCTAGGCAACCTCTTTCCTAGCAGTGTTTCACCACCTTAGGCATAAAAATTTTCATTCTTATGTCCAGTCTAAATGGCTCTTTTTTAGTTTAAAACCATCAGCCCTTGTCTCATCTCCACAGGTTCTGCTAAAAAGTCTGTTCCCACCTTTCTTATGTGCTTCACCTGTGCATGGAAAGGCTGTAATAAAAGTCTTGCCAGAGCCTTCACTTCTCCAGGCTGAGCAAACCCAACTCTCAGCCTGTCTCCAGCCCTTGGAGCATCTTTGTGGCTTCCTCTGGACCCACTCCAACAAGTTTACATCTTTCCTGTGCTGAGGAAGCCAAGGCTGGACACAGAATCCAGGTGCAGCCTGAGCAGAGGAGCAGGAATTGCCTTCCTCAACCTGCTGGCCCATGTTGGGACAAATGGGAGAGTTGATAGGGCTGGTGGAAAGAACTGCTCCATCTGAAAGGGAAAGGAGGGAAGGAATGAAGAGAAAGGAAACCCAGGAGCTCTGCAGTCAACAGTCAGCAAATTTCACAGGGTGATTGCTGTGGGTGGAAAACTGAGCAAGGGGTTGGCCACCAGTGGTTTGAAGCATCATGGCAAAGATAAATCAAAAGTTCAGCTCAAGAGGAGTGATTCAGCAATGCCACAGGGCCTGGGAGGCTGTGAGCCTTACTTTTGTTATGTGGGCACACAGTGCAGCCACTCCAGATGTGAGTCTTGGCTTGGACTGTGGGGCAGCAGGAAGCATGGTGCTGTCAGAGCTGCAGTGTGCAGTGCTGAATGGGTGGGGAATGGCAGCTCAGTCAGCACAAACCACCCCTCCCAGCTCAGAAACTGAGGCAGTGGCAGATTTAGGGCTCCTGAGGTTTCAACAGTCTTGCCCAGTGTGAAGGGATCCACCAAGGGTTTATAAAGCCAACAGTCAAGACCTTGCTTTGTGTTGAGCCTGTGTTCTGCATCTCTTGGTTCTCCCACCAGAAGAGTGGGATAACAGTTCTTCCTTATCTCCCAGGGCTGTTGATGGCTTTGATGTATGAAAGATTATGAGATAACTGGAAATTTTAACAGTGTAAAATACCTAATCCACAGGGATCACTGACCTCTTGAATTTACCTTTTTTTTTTCCCTGAGGCTCTCTGAAATGTGTTGATTAATTCTTTGAACACAGTGGATGCACTGTCTGCCAGGCAGTGTGGATGTTCTCATTTATAACTATAATATCCTTTACTCAAATTCCTGAGAACACGTTCCAGAAACAGATGTAATTTGCCAGGTGAGTGTCTGTAAAGATGGGATGGGTGAGAATACAGATGGAAGAGCAACACTCCTATCTCCCTGAAGAGTCTTTGAGGAAACCTTGCAAGTGTGAAAAAAGTTTCTTCTTCCCATTATTTCATCTCTAATTCCAATTTTCAGGCCAAAATGATGAGTGACACGGCACACTGTCATCAGAATATATTGTTATGGTCCTGTACTATTTCTAATTGGTCCAGAAGCAGGAAATTCCACAAATCTCCCAAGCAAGCCCTCTCCTCTGGGATTCTTAGTCTCTGTTGGCATCCCTGTCAGGTTTGGATCAGTTTTCATTTAAAAAATGATTATACTTCTTGTTGTTGCTCTACCAAAGAACCTTCCTGCTGTAAAGCAGTGCACATCTGTCCTGCTAACCAGCCCAGCAGGGATCTGTGCAGTGAGAAGGGATGAAGTCATCCAGCTTGGGCTGTGGGATGGGGTGGATTGCAGAGCTGGGATCTGTCCTGTGCCTGACTGTGAGCTGCACTGCTTTGTGTCCCTTTGTTCCAGCTCTGTGTGTTGTCAGAGACAGCTCAGCTTGTGACAAAAACAGGCAGGTCCCACGTGGAAGGTGACAGTGCTGCTGTACAGATTGCTGTTTTGAGGGACACTGGGTTTGACTCAGATTTGGGAATAGTTTTGGGATTGGGTTCTTTGGTGCCCAGCACAGGACATAGTTCCCATAGCTATGAGTACACAAGCTGTATGTCTTTCCTTGGGGCTTGATAAAGATTTGGCTTGTGCTGCAAGCTGTCTCAGGAGGTCTTGTGCTCTTGAAAGCTCTGCACTGTGCTGGGCCTGGGTGATGAAGGACACTGGGCTCAGAAGTGGCAGAGGCAGGCCCATGGTCTCACAGCAAGGGCAGAAGATCCATATTAACAAGCACATTTCAGCACTCAGGCTGAAGAGAAATAAGAAGAAAGAAGAAGAGCAAGGAAGGTCCTGAAGCAGCTCCACTTCCTGCACTGGCTTCCTCCTTTGAGTGGCTGTGTATATTATTTATACACAGGTCTTTGAAGGTGTTTTTTGAGTGTTAACAGGTATTGCAAGTAAGAGTATCATAGTATTGACATTTGTGCACACTTTTTGTCCATGATCTGTGACTGCATCCATTTAAAGCACGAGTGCTATCTGTAATAGTTTTCCAAGGGTCTCTTTGCAGAAGCAGCAGAAGGTTCAGAGCAAATGAACAGCACAGCAGTAAGTTCCACTGATTCCAGCAGTGATGCTACAGGGCTTTTTTTGACACTCAGTAACCTCCTTCCCCTTATCAAAAGGTTTTCCCAGTCTAAACATCACTGCCAGATGTGTTCACTTTTCTATTTAAGGAAAACAGACTGAGTTAAACCACATGTGTATCAAAGCAGGGGCTGGAGGTTTAAAGGCTATCACAGACAACTGATGGCAAGATACCACATACAGAATTCTCTCCAGATGGGACAAATTTCATGTAGCTTCTGGATTGATCAATACATTAGCCTCAACAGGAAAGTTTTACAGCCTCATCACCAGATATCTGAGCCTGGCAGTTTCAAGAGGAGCTTAAGTGAGTTAAGCCCTCAAACCACTGCAATACAAGGTTCTACCTCTCTAAATATCCCACCTGTCCACAAGTTTTGAGCTTTTGTTGGCTTTCCTCTGATGTTGTGAACAAAAAGTCACTGCTGGCTTAGAGGCACTGCCCCTGTCCAGCCTCCAACGTTCCTTGTTGGCCAGCTCAAGTGCCAAGGAAGGCAAGAATGAGTTTTCAGACATCCCTGTGCTCAGGAAGGATTAACCTGGGTTTGCCATGATGTGATGTGGGGTCCCCAGAGTGGCAGAGGAGGCTGGACCCATGCAGAGGAGGCTGAGTGTAGAGGCCAACAGAACAGGAATTTCCATTCCTGAATTGGGATGAATCCCTCACTACAGTGATAGTGCAATAACTCTGGGAATTTTTGCTTTTTGTAGAGGTCCTGTGGATTCAGGGCATTGAGGAAGACCTGTCTGTAAGCTGTTGAGTGTGTATCTAGCTGGAAATGAAGCACTAATGAAAAAAATCAATTCAGCTGGCTAAAAAAGAGAGGTTTCAGTGTCTTTGGGCAGTCATTAAAAGTGAATGTCATCACTTGCAGTATCATTAGCCTACATGATGAAAATGCTATTTTTTTTCTTTCCTTGCAGGCTTCTGGGAATGATTATTCAGTGGGGAAAAATATATAATTCCTTGATAATCTAGAGCTGTTGGAGCTTTCAGTGAAATCTCTGAAGTATTGGCACAATGATGAATGGCCTCTTCTGGAATACAGAAATGGATAAGACACAAAATAAATCCTTCATGCATTGCAAGGCTTTGCTGTAGTGCTGCTTATCTCAAGGGTATTATGCAAATTTGGTGCCTATTTAAATCTTGATACTCTCATCTGGAGCAGGTGTATTAGCAACTTACTTTTCTGTGGGCCAGCTTTCTTCCAGCTCTGCTGTAGGACTAGGAGTGACATTTTAATGTCAAACTTCCAGCTGGGAATGCTTCTAGGTGGATGGGAATGCAGCTTGCACTGCCTGGCAGGTGTATCCCTTTCACCTAGAAGCATTCCCTGCCTGAAAGCTGCTGGAGATGAACCTTTGCAGGGCCAGAAAATGCAGTGGAAGGTATCCCCTCTGCTAGGGGCCATGGAAATCCTGGCAATGGGGTTGTTACCAGGTGAGAAATTGTCCATACCTGGTGAGCTAACACAGTGCTTATTCTTTAAAAACCCCTGGCCCAGGGAGCTGCACAATTCCCACTGGGGAAGAAGGAGAACTGGAAGTTCACCAGCCCCAGTGCCCTGCCAACTGGAGTGTGCCAGCTGCAACACTGGGGTCTGTGCCCACCAGAGAGACCCCCAGGACAGAAGAATGCACATGTAAAGAGGAGGGAAAATATGTTAATGATTTTGGGGAAATGATTATCATATGCATATTTATTCTGGGACAATCAATGAATATGTATGTAAAACACACTCTATAAACAGAAACTTTCCTCTACTCAGCACACACAACTTTTGGAGGAGATATCCCCTCGTGCATTCACATAAAGAATGCCTGCTTCTTAATGGTGTTAAGGAGCTTTTTTTATTTTAACCAGTTTTTGGAAACAGGATGAGCCCAAAGAATGATGTGGGGGTTGCAGCAGGGAAACACAAATAACTCAGTTGGTTAAATATACTGTAATGGTTTAACATCTTGGATGTTAATAATTGTTCCTAATATAATCTAAGCTGCATTTGTGGGATGTTATCATGGCAATGCTGGAGTCCAATCATCTTGGGATTTTCTACAGGATACCCTGGGCTCTTTAGACATTTTTAGTTGTCTTTAGGTGAATTTCTCATTGTCATAAGGCAAAGTCTGTCTGCATCTCTTTCACTAATTACATCAGTTGCCTTTCCTAGGGCTGGTCCTCCTAATTATCTCTGGCCATTCAAGTAGCTGTAAGAATCCTTTCCTACTTTGTTTTGGAGCTCTTTCTTCTTGTCCTCTGAAAGGACAGAGTACTCCTGCATGAGCAGGGAAGGGATTGTCTCCTCCTTTCTGTCTCTGGAATGTTCATTATCCACTAAGGCAGCAGAAATGATATTGTGTGACCTGTATGGGCAGTCTCACACCTGGGTAGTGAAGAGCAACCACACTGGTGTGAATGGTCCATTGGATGGAAATGATTCATTCCAGCTCTGGGGTGAGCAGCTTTGAGGAATGAAGACATGGACAACAAAAACTCATGGATTAGTTCACAGATGATGAAGATTCAAGCCACGATGGCTGCTACTTGCAGTTAATTGTTTGACTGATCTTGGGGATAAAGTGGAAAAAGGTGCTGGAGTTTTCCTGCTGGTTCCATTGATGCTCAGAAGGAAGAAAGCTCATTTTATCCAGCCCTTTTCTTACCATATGATCTGTTGGACAGGGCTGACTGAGAACTGTCTATTAAAATTGCTTCTTTGTAGGAGATTGGTTGTGTTGAAGCAAATTTTTGCTGAGACATTAGCTTTGCTATTGCAAAATATTTGTGTTTGTGTGTATGTAAAGGGTCAGTGTATTTTTGGTAAAAATTCCTATTTGACAGGAAAGGTTAGAGTTTTCCAAACTCATTTCACTTCCATCAAAGTTTTCCCATGAATCCACTCTCCCCATGCTTTATTGAAAACTTTCCACTCGACTAAATGTAAAAATGATGCTTGTTCCTGGCTCACACCCATCCTGTTTCGGGGTGGGTATCCCCTGGCCCTCATCTAGAGCAGCAATTTCCTCTGCAGATGCAATGATGGTGCAGTGAGGCTCAGCACAGCACTCCTGAGGGTGAATTCCCAGCTGTTGTTTTGAAGCTCTGGGAGAACTCAGCCCCTCTTCTTTCTGCCTTTTTTCCTTGACAGAAATGCATCCAGGCAGCAACTACTGACCTCAGGGGTGTTCAGTGGCTGCTGTTCTTCAATGGCTGCAACACATCCTTCCCCACTCCACACATTTAAGCCTTGGGGACATCGTGGTGTCTTCTCCTTTTGGAAATGTCTCACTAGAGGTGTCACCAGCACAAGCTGCTTGTGGGTCTGGTGGCTGGGTCTATGTCAGGCTCTCCCTTGTGTGCTGGGACACAAAATGCTGCTGTGGGATTTAGCCTGGCCCTTGGGGCTCTGTCCTGGCTGCTCATGCTTCAAACCGAGTGTTCAAATGGCCATGTAAGATTTCTGCCCTGGGAATCAGCAGAGAGCTTTATAAGCCAGGAAAACGAGCCCTGGGCTGCCAAGATGACCCAAGGTAACCTGCAGCCCAGGAATTCAGCTCTCCCAGACCCAAGGCCTGGTTTGGAGGAGCACAGCTGTGTGACCTTGGCTCTGTTTTGCTGAGAAAATTGTTTCTGAGCTGTGAGAAAGTCCATCGGCTACAGGCATGAAAGGTAGGAAAAGGGAAAACAGAGAGTCATTGTTGAGATAATGACTTAAGGATTCAAGAGGGGAGCTGTTGATGTGGAGAGCTATAAAACTGTGAGGAAAAATGTAGAATAAGACAACAACTATGGAGACTGGGAATCAGCCTGTGTGAAGAAGGGGAGCACATTTCCACCATGGCCAGCAGAAACTCACTGCATGTGCTAATATTTATCCTGCTAGGATGTAACTCCTAGAACACCACGGGGGATAATGACCAATAAATAGTTATTCTGTACCCATAAATCGTGTGTATCCCACCTGCAGAGCTCACAGGGGAAAGTGTTAGAGCAGAAGTGGCTCAGGGAGAGTCACACCAGCCATGTATTAATGTTGTACACATTGGAATTTACCAGAGTCTTCTGGCTGTGAAGGATCTCATCAGGTCCTGGCAAGAGAGTTAATGAGAGGATTTCAGATATTTTCCACAATGTCTGTCCTTGTTTTCAGCCCACCATTTTTGGTTTTTGAGGCTTAAATGGTTCCTTTTGTGGGTGACTAGCAGGAAGATCTTGGCTCAGAAAATACTCCTGGAATTTGCAGCCTTTCTTAAATTAAGACAATGGATCAGGATGGGAATAATTCACAGCTAAAGAGTGTACAGAGAATAGCTTCATATAACACTTTCAGTCAACTTTTATTTTGGGTGAGGGTATGTCTCAAAAAAATAGAAGGTGATAGTAAGGCATGGTTGGAGCAATGCCCAGAATGAGTCATTGATCAGGCAGATAACAGCAGATTACCTATTAATTAATAACAAATAGTTCTTTTACCCTAATAACTGTTCCTCAGGTCCACAGCAGAGCTCTGGTTAGGCTATCAACCATCTCCTCATCGTCCTTTTTTTTATCATAGAATCATAGAAGAGGCTGAATTGGATGGGACCCATCAGGATCATCCAGTCCAACTCCTGGCCCTGCACAGGACACCCCAACAATCCCACCCTGTGCCTGAGACCATTGTCTATGTGTTCCTAGTGCTCTGGCAGCCTTGGGGCTGCCACCACTGTTCCACTGCTCACCTGGAGTTTTCACCTCTGGGTGAAAAACCTTTTCCTGCTCTTCAATTTAAACCTCCCCTAAATCAGCTTCAAGCCATCCTGTCACTGGTCAGGAGGGTACCTGCCCTTCCACTGCCCCTCGTGAGGACACTGAAGATGACAATGAGGTCTCCCCTCAATCTCTTCTTCTTTAGGCTGAACAAACTTTGCTGACTTAAAGAACATATGGGTGGAGGAAAAGTGGAAATCCTAGACACGGCAATGTTACGTGGCTGAGAGGTTTTTAGCCTGCAATCTGGAGATTTTTTTTTTTTTAATGCTTAAATTAG